>JAUJEM010000267.1:0-314444 GCA_030448935.1 Citrus cavaleriei | reverse complement strand
ACAGCCGCGCCAAATTACCCGCCGAAGGCCGGGTGCCAAGTTCGTCCAGCGGAAAAAGGCCACAAAACGGGTGGGCTATAGCTTTGGGGGTGGGGCTGGCCAACAAATCCGAGTCGGAATGGCGCGAGGCATTCGAGGCGCCTCCGTGTGCCAAAAATATGCCAGGGGGCACAGCCGCGACCAAAAATACCAGCCCGAAGGCCGGAGCGCCAAGTTCGTGCAGCGGAAAAGGCCACAAAACGGGTGGGCTATAGCCTTGGGGGGTGGGGCTGGCGAACTTCGTCCGCCGAACTCGGGAATGGCGCGAGACTTTGCGAGGCCTCCGTGTGCCAAAACAGGCTGCGGGCGCGGCCGCCCAAAAATACCTGCCCAAGGTCGGGCGCCAAGTTCGTCCAGCGGAAAAAGGCCACAAAACGGGTGGGCTATAGCCTTGGGGGTGGGGCTGGCCAACCGTCCGCGGACTCGGAATGGCACGAGGCATTACGAGGCACCTCCGTGTGCCAAAAATAGGCCGCGGTGCAGCCGCGCCAAAAATACCCGCCCGAAGGCCGGGGCACCAAGTTCGCCCAGCGGAAAAAGGCCACAAAACGGGTGGGCTATAGCCTTGGGGGTGGGGCTGGCCAACTTCGTCCGTCGGACTCGGAATGGCGCGAGGCATTACGAGGCGCCTCCGTGTGCCAAAAATAGGCAGGTCAGGGCACAGCCGCGCCCAAAATACCTGCCCGAAGTCCGGGCGCCAAGTTCGTCCCAGCGGAAAAGACCACAAAACGGGTGGGCTATAGCCTTGGGGGTGGGGCTGGCCCACTTCGTCCGGGACTCGAAATGGCGCGAGGCTTTGCGAGGCGCCACCGTGTGCCAAAAATAGGCCGCGGGCACAGCCGCGCCTAAAAATACCCGCCCGAAGGCCGGGGTGCCAAGTTCGTCCAGCGGAAAAAGGCCACAAAAACGGGTGGGCTATAGCCTTGGGGGGTGGGGCTGGCCAACTTCGTTCGCCGGAGTCGGAATGGCGCGAGGCATTAGGAGGCGCCTCCGTGTGCCAAAAATAGGCCGCGGGCACAGCCGCGCCCAAAAATACCAGCCCGAAGACCGGGGTGCCAAGTTCGTCCAGCGGAAAAAGGCCACAAAAACGGGTGGGCTATAGCCTTGGGGGTTGGGGCTGGCCAACTTCGTCCGCCGGACTCGGAATGGCGCGAGGCATTACGAGGCGCCTCCGTGTGCCAAAAATAGGCCGCGGGCACAGCCGTACCCAAAAATAGCTGCCCGAAGGCCGGGGCGCCAAGTTCGTCCAGCGGAAAAAGACCACAAAAACGGGTGGGCTATAGCCTTGGGGGTTGGGGCTGGCCCACTTCGTCCGCCGGAGTCGAAATGGCGCGAGGCATTGCGAGGCGCCTCCGTGTGCCAAAAATAGGCCGCGGGCACAGCCGCGCCCAAAAATACCAGCCCGAAGACCGGGGTGCCAAGTTCGTCCAGCGGAAAAAGGCCACAAAAACGGGTGGGCTATAGCCTTGGGGGGTGGGGCTGGCCAACTTCGTTCGCCGGAGTCGGAATGGCGCGAGGCATTAGGAGGCGCCTCCGTGTGCCAAAAATAGGCCGCGGGCACAGCCGCGACCAAAAATACCAGCCCGAAGGCCGGAGCGCCAAGTTCGTGCAGCGGAAAAAGGCCACAAAAACGGGTGGGCTATAGCCTTGGGGGGTGGGGCTGGCGAACTTCGTCCGCTGAACTCGGAATGGCGCGAGACTTTGCGAGGTGCCTCCGTGTGCCAAAAATAGGCCGCGGGCACAGCCGCGCCCAAAAATACCCGCCCGAAGGCCGGGGTGCCAGGTTCGTCCAGCGGAAAAAGGCCACAAAAACGGGTGGGCTATAGCCTTGGGGGGTGGGGCTGGCCAACCGTCCGCCCGGACTCGGAATGGCGCGAGGCATTACGAGGCGCCTCCGTGTGCCAAAAATAGGTCGCACAGCACAGCCGCCTTAAAATAGCTGCCCGAAGGCCGGGGTGCCAGGTTCGTCCAGCGGAAAAAGGCCACAAAAACGGGTGGGCTATAGCCTTGGGGGGTGGGGCGGGCCAACTTCGTCCGCCGGACTCGGAATGGCGCGAGGCATTACGAGGCGCCTCCGTGTGCCAAAAATAGGCCGCGGGCACAGCCGTACCAAAAATAGCTGCCCGAAGGCCGGGCGCCAAGTTCGTCCAGCGGAAAAAGACCACAAAACGGGTGGGCTATAGCCTTGGGGTTGGGGCTGGCCCACTTCGTCCGCCGGAGTCGAAATGGCGCGAGGCATTGCGAGGCGCCTCCGTGTGCCAAAATAGGCCGCGGGCACAGCCGCGCCTAAAAATACCAGCCCGAAGACCGGGGTGCCAAGTTCGTCCAGCGGAAAAAGGCCACAAAAACGGGTGGGCTATAGCCTTGGGGGGTGGGGCTGGCCAACTTCGTGCGCCGGAGTCGGAATGGCTCGAGGCTTTACGAGACGCCTCCGTGTGCCAAAAATATGTCATGGGCACAGCCGCGCCAAAAATACCCGCCCGAAGGCCGGGGCGCCAAGTTCGTGCAGCGGAAAAAGGCCACAAAAACGGGTGGGCTATAGCCTTGGGGGGTGGGGCTGGCCAACTTCGTCCGCCGGACTCGGAATGGCATGAGGCATTACGAGGCGCCTCCGTGTGCCAAAAATAGGCCGCGGGTAAAGCCGCGCCCAAAAATACCAACCCGAAGGCCGGGGCGCCAAGTTCGTCCAGCGGAAAAAGGCAACAAAAACGTGTGGGATATAGCCTTTGGGGGTGTGGCTGGCCCACTTCGTCCGCCGGACTCGAAATGGCGCGAGGCTTTGCGAGGCACCTCCGTGTAAAAAAAATAGGCCGCGGGCACAGCCACAAGACAAAAATACCCGCCCGAAGGCCGGGGTGCCAAGTTCGTCCAGCGGAAAAAGGCCACAAAAACGGGTGGGCTATAGCCTTGGGGGGTGGGGCTGGCCAACTTCGTTCGCCGGAGTCGGAATGGCGCAAGGCTTTGCGAGGCGCCTCCGTGTGCCAAAAATATGCCGCGGGCACAGCCTCGCCCAAAAATACCCGCACGAAGGCCGGGGCGCCAAGTTCGTGCAGCGGAAAAAGGCCACAAAAACGGGTGGTCTATAGCCTTGGGGGGTGGGGCTGGCGAACTTCGTCCGCCAAACTCGGAATGGCGCGAGACTTTACGAGGTGCCTCCGTGTACCAAATATAGGCCGCGGGTGCAGCCATACCCAAAAATACCGGCCCGAAGACCGGGGCGCCAAGTTCGTCCAGCGGAAAAAGACCACAAAAACGGGTGGGCTATAGCCTTGGGGGTTGGGGCTGGCCCACTTCGTCCGCCGGAGTCGAAATGGCACGAGGCATTGCGAGGCGCCTCCGTGTGCCAAAAATAGGCCGCGGGCACAGCCGCGCCCAAAAATACCAGCCCGAAGACCGGGGTGCCAAGTTCGTCCAGCGGAAAAAGGCCACAAAAACGGGTGGGCTATAGCCTTGGGGGGTGGGGCTGGCCAACTTCGTCCGCCGGACTCGGAATGGCGCGAGGCATTAGGAGGCGCCTCCGTGTGCCAAAAATAGGCCGCGGGCACAGCCGTACCCAAAAATAGCTGCCCGAAGGCCGGGGCGCCAAGTTCGTCCAGCGGAAAAAGACCACAAAAACGGGTGGGCTATAGCCTTGGGGGTTGGGGCTGGCCCACTTCGTCCGCCGGAGTCGAAATGGCGCGAGGCATTGCGAGGCGCCTCCGTGTGCCAAAAATAGGCCGCGGGCACAGCCGCGCCCAAAAATACCAGCCCGAAGACCGGGGTGCCAAGTTCGTCCAGCGGAAAAAGGCCACAAAAACGGGTGGGCTATAGCCTTGGGGGGTGGGGCTGGCCAACTTCGTTCGCCGGAGTCGGAATGGCGCGAGGCTTTACGAGACGCCTCCGTGTGCCAAAAATATGCCGCGGGCACAGCCGCGCCCAAAAATACCCGCCCGAAGGCCGGGGCGCCAAGTTCGTGCAGCAGAAAAAGGCCACAAAAACGGGTGGGCTATAGCCTTGGGGGGTGGGGCTGGCCAACTTCGTCCGCCGGACTCGGAATGGCACGAGGCATTACGAGGCGCCTCCGTGTGCCAAAAATAGGCCGCGGGTAAAGCCGCGCCCAAAAATACCTACCCGAAGGCCGGGGTGCCAAGTTCGTCCAGCGGAAAAAGGCCACAAAAACGGGTGGGCTATAGCCTTGGGGGGTGGGGCTGGCGAACTTCGTCCGCCGAACTCGGAATGACGCGAGACTTTGCGAGGCGCCTCCGTGTGCCAAAAAAAAGGCCGCGGGCGCGGCCGCGCCCAAAAATACCTGCCCGAAGGCCGGGGCGCCAAGTTCGTCCAGCGGAAAAAGGCCACAAAAATGGGTGGGCTATAGCCTTGGGGGGTGGGGCTGGCGAACTTCGTCCGCCGGACTCGGAATGGCGCGAGACTTTGCGAGGCGCCTCCGTGTGCCAAAAACAGACCGCGGACACGGACGCGCCCAAAAATACCTGCCCGAAGGCCGGGGCGCCAAGTTCGTCCAGCGGAAAAAGAACACAAAAACGGGTGGGCTATAGCCTTGGGGGGTGGGGCTGGCCCACTTCGTCCGCCGGACTCGAAATGGCGCGAGGCTTTGCGAGGCACCTCCGTGTGCCAAAAATAGGCCGCGGGCACAGCCGCGCCCAAAAATACCCGCCCGAAGGCCGGGGTGCCAAGTTCGTCCAGCAGAAAAAGGCCACAAAAACGGGTGGGCTATAGCCTTGGGGGGTGGGGCTGGCCAACTTCGTTCGCCGGAGTCGGAATGGCGCAAGGCTTTGCGAGGCGCCTCCGTGTGCCAAAAATATGCCGCGGGCACAGCCTCGCCTCTAAAATACCCGCACGAAGGCCGGGCGCCAAGTTCGTGCAGCGGAAAAAGGCCACAAAACGGGTGGTCTATAGCCTTGGGGGTGGGGCTGGCGAACTTCGTCCGCCAAACTCGAATGGCGCGAGACTTTACGAGGTGCCTCCGTGTACCAAATATAGGCAGCGGGTACAGCCGTACCCAAAAATACCGCCCAAGACCGGGCGCCAAGTTCGTCCAGCGGAAAAAGGTCACAAAACGGGTAGGCTATAGCCTTCGGGGTGGGGCTGGCCAACTGGTCCGCTGGACTCGGAATGGCACGAGACTTTGCGAGGCGCCTCCGTGTGCCAAAAATAGGCGCGGGAGCAGCCGCGCCAAAAATACCCGCCCGAAGGCCGGGGGCCAAGTTCGTCCAGCGGGAAAAGGCCACAAAAACGGGTGGGCTATAGCCGTGGGGTGGGGCCGGGAAACTTCGTCCGCCGGACTCGGAATGCCGCGAGACTTTGCGAGGCGCATCCGTGTGCCAAAAATAGGCCGCAGGCACAGCCGTGCCCAAAAATACCCGCCCGAAGGCCGGGGCGCCAAGTTCGTCCAGCGGAAAAAGGCCACAAAAACGGGTGGGCTATAGCCTTGGGGGTGGGGCTGGCCAACTGTCCGCCGGACTCGGAATGGCACGAGAATTTACGAGGCGCCTCCGTGTGCCAAAAATAGGCCGCGGGCACAGCCGCGCCCTAAAATACCCGCCCGAAGGCCGGGTGCCAAGTCTCGCCCAGCGGAAAAAGGCCACAAAAACGGGTGGGCTATAGCCTTGGGGGGTGGGGCTGGCCAACTTCGTCCGCCGGACTCGGAATGGCACGAGAATTTGCGAAGCGCCTCCGTGTGCCAAAAATAGGCCACGGGCACAGCCGCGCCCTAAAATACCCACCCGAAGGCCCGGGCGCCAAGTTCGTCCAGCGGAAAAAGGCCACAAAAACGGGTGGGCTATAGCCTTGGGGGGTGGGGCTGGCCAACTTCGTCCGCCTGACTCGGAATGGCGCGAGACATTGCGAGGCGCCTCCGTGTGCGAAAAATAGGCCGCGGGGACAGCCGCGCCCAAAAATACCCGCCCGAAGGCCGGGGCGCCAAGTTCGTCCTGCGGAAAAAGGCCACAAAAACGGGTGGGCTATAGCCTTGGGGGGTGGGGCTGGCCAACTTCGTCCGCCGGACTCGGAATGGCGCGAGTCTTTGCGAGGCCCCTCTGTGTGCCAAAAGTAGGCCGCGGGCACAGCCGCGCCGAAAAATACCCGCCCCAAGGCCGGGGCGCCAAGTTCGTCCTGCGGAAAAAGGCCACAAAAACGGGTGGGCTATAGCCTTGGGGGGTGGGGCTGGCCAACTTCGTCCGTCGGACTCGGAATGGCGCGAGGCATTACGAGGCGCCTCCGTGTGCCAAAAATAGGCCGCGGGCACAGCCGCGCCCAAAAATACCTGCCCGAAGTCCGGGGCGCCAAGTTCGTCCAGCGGAAAAAGACCACAAAAACGGGTGGGCTATAGCCTTGGGGGGTGGGGCTGGCCCACTTCGTCCGCCGGACTCGAAATGGCGCGAGGCTTTGCGAGGCGCCACCGTGTGCCAAAAATAGGCCGCGGGCACAGCCGCGCCCAAAAATACCAGCCCGAAGGCCGGGGCGCCAAGTTCGTGCAGCGGAAAAAGGCCACAAAAACGGGTGGGCTATAGCCTTGGGGGGTGGGGCTGGCGAACTTCGTCCGCCGAACTCGGAATGGCGCGAGACTTTACGAGGCACCTCCTTGTGCCAAAAATAGGCCGCGCGCACAGCCGCACCCAAAAATACCCACCCGAAGGCCGGGGCGCCAAGTTCGTCCAGCGGAAAAAGGCCACAAAAACGGGTGGGCTATATAGCCTTGGGGGGTGGGGCTGGCCAACTTCGTCCGCTGGACTCGGAATGGCGCGAGACTTTGCGACGCACCTCCGTGTGCCAAAAATAGGCCGCGGGCACAGCCGCGCCCTAAAATACCAGCCCGAAGGCCGGGGCGCCAAGTTCGTCCAGCGGAAAAAGGCCACAAAAACGGGTGGGCTATAGCCTTGGGGGGTGTGGCTGGCCAACTTCGTCCGCCGGACTCGGAATGGCGCGAGACTTTGCAAGGTGCCTCCGTGTGCCAAAAATAGGCCGCGGACACAGCCGCGCCCAAAAATACCCACCCGAAGGCCGGGGCGCCAAGTTCGTCCAGCGGAAAAAGGCCACAAAAACGGGTGGGCTATAGCCTTGGGGGGTGGGGCTGGCAAACTTCGTCCGCCGGACTCGGAATGGCGCGAGACTTTGCGACGCACCTCCGTGTGCCAAAAATAGGCCGCGGGCACAGCCGCGCCCTAAAATACCAGCCCGAAGGCCGGGGCGCCAAGTTCGTCCCGCAGAAAAAGGCCACAAAAACGGGTGGGCTATAGCCTTGGGGGGTGTGGCTGGCCAACTTCGTCCGCCGGACTCGGAATGGCGCGAGACTTTGCAAGGTGCCTCCGTGTGCCAAAAATAGGCCGCGGGCACAGCCATGCTCAAAAATACCCCCCCGAAGGCCGGGGCGCCAAGTTCGTCCAGCGGAAAAAGGCCACAAAAACGGGTGGGCTATAGCCTTGGGGGGTGGGGCTGGCCAACTTCGTCCCCCGGACTCGGAATGGCACGAGACATTGCGAGGCGCCTCCGTGTGCAAAAAATAGGCCGCGGACACAGCCGCGCCCAAAAATACCCGCCCGAAGGCAGGGGCGCCAAGTTCGTCCAGCGGAAAAAGGCCACAAAAACGGGTGGGCTATAGCCGTGGGGGGTGGGGCTGGGAAACTTCGTCCGCCGGACTCGGAATGCCGCGAGACTTTGCGAGGCGCATCCGTGTGCCAAAAATAGGCCGCAGGCACAGCCGCGCCGAAAAATACCCGCCCGAAGGCCGGGGCGCCAAGTTCGTCCGGCGGAAAAAGGCCACAAAAATGGGTGGGCTATAGCCTTGGGGGGTGGGGCTGGCCAACTTCGTCCGCCGGACCCGGAATGGCGCGAGACTTTGCGAGGCACCTCCGTGTGCCAAAAATAGGCAGCGGGCACAGCCGCGCCCAAAAATACCCGCCCAAAGGCCGGGGCGCCAAGTTCGTCCAGCGGAAAAAGGCCACAAAGACGGGTGGGCTATAGCCTTGGGGCGTGGGGCTGGCCAACTTCGTCCGCCGGACTCGGAATGGCGCGAGACTTTGCGAGGCGCCTCCGTGTGCCAAAAATAGGCCGCGGGCACAGCCGCGCCCAAAAATACCCGCCCGAAGGCCGGGGAGCCAAGTTCGTCCAGCGGAAAAAGGCCATAAAAACGGGTGGGCTATAGCCTTGGGGGGTGGGGCTGGCCAACTTCATCCGCCGGACTCGGAATGGCGCGAGACTTTGCGAGGCGCCTCCGTGTGCCAAAAATAGGCCGCGGGCACAGCCGAAGGCCGGGACGCCAAGTTCGTCCAGCGGTAAAAGGCCACAAAAACGGGTGGGCTATAGCCTTGGGGGGTGGGGCTGGCCCACTTCGTCCGCCGGACTCGGAATGGCGCGAGACTTTGCAAGGAAACTCCGTGTGCAAAAAATAGGCCGCGGGGACAGCCGCGCCCAAAAATACCCACCCGAAGGCCGGGGCGCCAAGTTCGTCCAGCGGAAAAAGGCCACAAAAACGGGTGGGCTATAGCCTTTGGGGGTGGGGCTGGCCAACTTCGTCCGCCGGACTCGGAATGGCGCGAGACTTTGCGAGGCGCGTCCGTGTGCCAAAAATAGGCCGCGGACAAAGCCAAGCCCAAAAATACCCGCCCGAAGGCCGGGACGCCAAGTTCGTCCGGCGGAAAAAGGCCACAAAAACGGGTGGGCATAGCCTTAGGGCGTGGGGCTGGCCAACTTCGTCCGCCGGACTCGGAATGGCACGAGACTTTGCGAGGCGCCTCCGTGTGCCAAAAATAGGCCGCGGGCACAGCCGCGCCCAAAAATACCCGCCCGAAGGCCGGGGCGCCAAGTTCGTCCAGCGGAAAAAGGCCACAAAAACAGGTGGGCTATAGCCTTGGGGGGTGGGGCGGGCCAACTTCGTCCGCTGGACTCGGAATGGGGCGAGACTTTGCGAGGCGCCTCCGTGTGCCAAAAATAGGCCGCGGGCACAGCCGCTCCCAAAAATACCCACCCGAAGGCCGGAGCGCCAAGTTCGTCCAGCGGAAAAAGGCCACAAAAACGGGTGGGCTATAGCCTTGGGGGCTGGGCTGGCCAACTTCGTCCGCCGGACTCGGAATGGGGCGAGACTTTGCAAGGAAACTCCGTGTGCAAAAAATAGGCCGCGGGAACAGCTGCGCCCAAAAATACCCGCCCAAGGCCGGGCGCCAAGTTCGTCCAGCGGAAAAAGGCCACAAAACGGGTGGGCTATAGCCTTTGGGGTGGGGCTGGCCAACTTCGTCTGCCGGACTCGGATTGGCGCGAGACTTTGCGAGGCGCGTCCGTGTGCCAAAAATAGGCCGCGGACAAAGCCAAGCCCAAAAATACCCGCCCGAAGGCCGGACGCCAAGTTTGTCCGGCGGAAAAAGGCCACAAAAATGGATGGGCTATAGCCTTAGGGCGTTGGGCTGGCCAACTTCGTCCGCCGGACTCGGAATGGCGCGAGACTTTGCGAGGCGCCTCCGTGTGCCAAAAATAGGCCGCGGGCACAGCCGCGCCCAAAAATACCCGCCCGAAGGCCGGGGAGCCAAGTTCGTCCAGCGGAAAAAGGCCATAAAAACGGGTGGGCTATAGCCTTGGGGGGTGGGGCTGGCCAACTTCATCCGCCGGACTCGGAATGGCGCGAGACTTTGCGAGGTGCCTCCGTGTGCCAAAAATAGGCCGCGGGCACAGCCGCGCCCAAAAATACCCGCCCGAAGGCCGGGGCGCCAAGTTCGTCCAGCGGAAAAAGGCCACAAAAACGGGTGGGCTATAGCCTTGGGGGGTGGGGCTAGCCAACTTCGTCCGCCGGACTCGGAATGGCACGAGACTTTGCGAGGCGCCTCCGTGTGCCAAAAATAGGCCGCGGGCACAGCCGCGCCCAAAAATACCCACCCGAAGGCCAGGGCGCCAAGTTCATCCAGCGGAAAAAGGCCACAAAAACTGGTGGGCTATAGCCTTGGGTGGTGGGGCTGGCCAACTTCGTCCGCCAGACTCGGAATGGCGCGAGACTTTGCTAGGCACCTCGGTGAGCCAAAAATAGGCCGTGGGCACAGCCGTACCCAAAAATACCCGCCCGAAGGCCGGAGCGCCAAGTTCGTCCAGCGGAAAAAGGCCACAAAAACGGGTGGGCTATAGCTTTGAGGGCTGGGGCTGGCCAACTTCGTCCGCCGGACTCGGTATGGCGCGAGACTTTGCGAGGCACCTCCGTGTGCTAAAAATAAGCCACGGGCACAGCTGCTCCCAAAAATACCCGCCCGACGGCCGGAGCGCCAAGTTCGTCCAGCGGAAAAAGGCCACAAAAACGGGTGGGCTATAGCCTTTGGGGGTGGGGCTGGCCAACTTCGTCCGCCGGACTCGGAATGGCACGAGACTTTGCGAGGCGCGTCCGTGTGCCAAAAATAGGCCGCGGACAAAGCCAAGCCCAAAAATACCCGCCCGAAGGCCGGGACGGCAAGTTCGTCCGGCGGAAAAAGGCCACACAAACGGGTGGGCTATAGCCTTAGGGCGTGGGGCTGGCCAACTTCGTCCACCGGACTCGGAATGGCACGAGACTTTGCGAGGCCCCTCCGTGTGCCAAAAATAAGCCGCGGGCACAGCCGCGCCCAAAAATACCGGCCCGAAGGCCGGGGCGCCAAGTTCGTCCAGCGGAAAAAGGCCACAAAAACGGGTGGGCTATAGCCTTGGGGGATGGGGCTGGCCCACTTCGTCCGCCAGACTCGGAATGGCGCGAGACTTTGCTAGGCACCTCGGTGTGCCAAAAATAGGCCGCGGGCACAGCCGTACCCAAAAATACCCGCCCGAAGGCCGGAGCGCCAAGTTCGTCCAGCGGAAAAAGGCCACAAAAACGGGTGGGCTATAGCTTTCGGGGCTGGGGCTGGCCAACTTCGTCCGCCGGACTCGGTATGGTGCGAGACTTTGCGAGGCACCTCCGTGTGCCAAAAATAAGCCGCGGGCACAGCTGCTCCCAAAAATACCCGCCCGAAGGCCGGGGCGCCTAGTTCGTCCAGCGGAAAAAGGCCACAAAAACGGGTGGGCTATACCCTTGGGGGGTGGGGCTGGCCGACTTCGTCCGCCGGATTCGGAATGGCGCGAGACTTTGCGAGGCGCCTCCGTGTGCCAAAATTAGGACGCGGACACAGCCAAGCCCAAAAATACCCACCCGAAGGCCGGGACGCCAAGTTCGTCCAGCGGAAAAAGGCCACAAAAACGGGTGGGCTATAGGCTTGGGGGGTGGGGCTGGCCAACTTCGTCCGCCGGACTCGGAATGGCGCAAGACTTTGCGAGGCGCCTCCTTGTGCCAAAAATAGGCCGCGGACACAGCCAAGCCCAAAAATACCCGCGCGAAGGCCGGGACACCAAGTTCGTCCAGCGGAAAAAGGCCACAAAAACGGGTGGGCAATAGCCTTGGGGGGTGGGGCGGGCCAACTTCGTCCGCCGGACTCGGAATGGTGCGAGACTTTGCGAGGAGCCTCTGTGTGTCAAAAATAGGCCGCAGGCACAGCCGCGCCCAAAAATACCCGCCCGAAGGCCGGGGCGCCAAGTTCGTCCAGCGGAAAAAGGCCACAAAAACGGGTGGGCTATAGCCTTGGGGGGTGGGGCGGGCCAACTTCGTCCGCCGGACTCGGAATGGCGTGAGACTTTACGAGGCGCCTCCGTGTGCCAAAAATAGGCCGCGGGCACAGCCGCTCCCAAAAATACCCGCCCGAAGGCCGGAGCGCCAAGTTCGTCCAACGGAAAAAGGCCACAAAAACGGGTGGGCTATAGCCTTGGGGGCTGGGGCTGGCCAACTTCGTCCGCCGGACTCGGAATGGCGCGAGACTTTGCTGGGCACCTCCGTGTGCCAAAAATAGGCCGCGGGCACAGCAGCTCCCAAAAATACCCGCCGGAAGGCCGGGGCGCCAAGTTCGTCCAGCAGAATAAGGCCACAAAAACGGGTGGGCTATAGCCTTGGGGGGTGGGGCAGGCCAACTTCGTCCACCGGACTCGGAATGGCGCGAGAGTTTGCGAGGCACCTCGGTGTGCCAAAAATAGGCCGCGGGCACAGCCGCGCCCAAAAATACCAGCCCGAAGGCCCGGGCGCCAAGTTCATCCAGCGGAAAAAGGCCACAAAAACGGGTGGGCTATAGACTTGGGTGGTGGGGCTGGCCAACTTCGTCCGCCGGACTCGGAATGGCGTGAGACTTTACGAGGCGCCTCCGTGTGCCAAAAATAGGCCGCGGGCACAGCCGCTCCCAAAAATACCAGCCCGAAGGCCGGAGCGCCAAGTTCGTCCAACGGAAAAAGGCCACAAAAACGGGTGGGCTATAGCCTTGGGGGCTGGGGCTGGCCAACTTCGTCCGCCGGACTCGGAATGGCGCGAGACTTTGCTAGGCACCTCCGTGTGCCAAAAATAGGCCGCGGGCACAGCCGCTCCCAAAAATACCCGCCCGAAGGCCGGGGCGCCAAGTTCGTCCAGCAGAAAAAGGCCACAAAAACGGGTGGGCTATAGCCTTGGGGGGTGGGGCAGGCCAACTTCGTCCACCGGACTCGGAATGGCGCGAGAGTTTGCAAGGCACCTCGGTGTGCCAAAAATAGGCCGCGGGCACAGCCGCGCCCAAAAATACCAACCCGAAGGCCGGGGCGCCAAGTTCGTCCAGCGGAAAAAGGCCACAAAAACTGGTGGGCTATAGCCTTGGGGGGTGGGCCTGGCCAACTTCGTCCGCCGGACTCGGAATGGCGCGAGAGTTTGCGAGGCACCTCGGTGTGCCAAAAATAGGCCGCGGGCACAGCCGCGCCCAAAAATACCAGCCCGAAGGCCCGGGCGCCAAGTTCATCCAGCGGAAAAAGGCCACAAAAACGGGTGGGCTATAGACTTGGGTGGTGAGGCTGGCCAACTTCGTCCGCCGGACTCGGAATGGCGTGAGACTTTACGAGGCGCCTCCGTGTGCCAAAAATAGGCCGTGGGCACAGCCGCTCCCAAAAATACCAGCCCGAAGGCCGGAGCGCCAAGTTCGTCCAACGGAAAAAGGCCACAAAAACGGGTGGGCTATAGCCTTGGGGGCTGGGGCTGGCCAACTTCGTCCGCCGGACTCGGAATGGCGCGAGACTTTGCTAGGCACCTCCGTGTGCCAAAAATAGGCCGCGGGCACAGCCGCTCCCAAAAATACCCGCCCGAAGGCCGGGGCGCCAAGTTCGTCCAGCAGAAAAAGGCCACAAAACCGGGTGGGCTATAGCCTTGGGGGGTGGGGCAGGCCAACTTCGTCCACCGGACTCGGAATGGCGCGAGAGTTTGCGAGGCACCTCGGTGTGCCAAAAATAGGCCGCGGGCACAGCCGCGCCCAAAAATACCAGCCCGAAGGCCCGGGCGCCAAGTTCATCCAGCGGAAAAAGGCCACAAAAACGGGTGGGCTATAGACTTGGGTGGTGGGGCTGGCCAACTTCGTCCGCCGGACTCGGAATGGCGTGAGACTTTACGAGGCGCCTCCGTGTGCCAAAAATAGGCCGCGGGCACAGCCGCTCCCAAAAATACCCGCCCGAAGGCCGGAGCGCCAAGTTCGTCCAACGGAAAAAGGCCACAAAAACGGGTGGGCTATAGCCTTGGGGGGTGGGGCAGGCCAACTTCGTCCAACGGACTCGGAATGGCGCGAGAGTTTGCGAGGCACCTCGGTGTGCCAAAAATAGGCCGCGGGCACAGCCGCGCCCAAAAATACCAGCCCGAAGGTCAGGGCGCCAAGTTCATCCAGCGGAAAAAGGCCACAAAAACGGGTGGGCTATAGCCTTGGGTGGTGGGGCTGGCCAACTTCGTCCGCCGGACTCGGAATGGCGTGAGACTTTGCGAGGCGCCTCCGTGTGCCAAAAATAGGCCGGGGGCACAGCCGCGCCCAAAAATACCCGCCCGAAGGCCTGGGCGCCAAGTTCTTCCAGCGGAAAAAGGCCACAAAAACGGGTGGGCTATAGCCTTGGGGGGTGGGGCGGGCAAACTTCATCCGCCGGACTCGGAATGGCGCGAAACTATGCGAGGCGCCTCCGTGTGACAAAAATAGGCCGCGGGCACAGCCGCTCCCAAAAATACCCACCCGAAGGCCAGAGCGCGAAGTTCGTCCAGCGGAAAAAGGCCACAAAAACGGGTGAGCAATAGCCTTGGGGGGTGGGGCTGGCCAACTGTCCCGCCGGACTCGGAATGGTGCGAGACTTTGCGAGGCACCTCCGTGTGCCAAAAATAGGCCGCGGGCAGAGCCGCTCCCAAAAATACCCGCCCGAAGGCCGGGGCGCCAAGTTCGTCCAGCGGAAAAAGGCCACAAAAACGGGTGGGCCATAGCCTTGGGGGGTGGGGCTGGCCAACTTCGTCCGCCGGACTCGGAATGGCGCGAGACTTTGCGAGGCACCTCGGTGTGCCAAAAACAGGCCGCGGGCACAGCCGTGCCCAAAAATACCCCCCCGAAGGCCGGGGCGCCAAGTTCATCCAGCGGAAAAAGGCCACAAACACGGGTGGGCTATAGCCTTGGGGGGTGGGGCTGGCCAACTTTGTCCGTCGGACTCGGAATGGCCCGAGACTTTGCGAGGCACCTCCGTGTGCCAAAAATAGGCCACGGGCACAGCCGCGCCCAAAAATACCAACCCGAAGGCCGGGGCGCCAAGTTCGTCCAGCGGAAAAAGGCCACAAAAACGGGTGGGCTATAGCCTTGGGGGGTGGGGCTGGCCAACTTTGTCCGCCGGACTCGGAATGGCCCGAGACTTTGCGAGGCGCCTCCGTGTGCCAAAAATAGGCCACGGGCACAGCCGCGCCCAAAAATACCAACCCGAAGGCCGGGGCGCCAAGTTCGTCCAGCGGAAAAAGGCCACAAAAACTGGTGGGCTATAGCCTTGGGGGGTGGGCCTGGCCAACTTCGTCCGCCGGACTCGGAATGGTGCGAGACTTTGCGAGGCGCCTCCGTGTGCCGAAAATAGGTCGCGGGCACAGCCGCTCCCAAAAATACCCACCCGAAGGCCAGAGCGCGAAGTTCGTCCAGCGGAAAAAGGCCACAAAAACGGGTGAGCTATAGCCTTGGGGGCTGGGGCTGGCCAACTTCGTCCGCCGGACTCGGAATGGTGCGAGACTTTGCGAGGCACCTCCGTGTGCCAAAAATAGGCCGCGGGCAGAGCCGCTCCCAAAAATACCCGCCCGAAGGCCGGGGCGCCAAGTTCGTCCAGCGGAAAAAGGCCACACAAACGGGTGGGCCATAGCCTTGGGGGGTCGGGCTGGCCAACTTCGTCCGCCGGACTCGGAATGGCGCGAGACTTTGCGAGGCACCTCGGTGTGCCAAAAACAGGCCGCGGGCACAGCCGCGCCCAAAAATACCCCCCCGAAGGCCGGGGCGCCAAGTTCGTCCAGCGGAAAAAGGCCTTAAAACGGGTGGGCTATAGCCTTGGGGGGTGGGGCTGGCCGACTTCGTCCGTCAGGACCCAGAATGGCGCGAGACTTTGCGAGGCCCCTCCGTGTGCCAAAAATAGGCCGCGGGCACAGCCGCGCCCAAAAATACCCGCCCGAAGGTCAGGGCGCCAAGTTCATCCAGCGGAAAAAGGCCACAAAAACGGGTGGGCTATAGCCTTGGGGGCTGGGGCTGGCCAACTTCGTCCGCCGGACTCGGAATGGCGCGAGACTTTCTTGGGCACCTCCGTGTGCCAAAAATAGGCCGCGGGCACAGCCGCTCCCAAAAATACCCGCCCGAAGGCCGGGGCGCCAAGTTCGTCCAGCGGAAAAAGGCCACAAAAACGGGTGGGCTATAGCCTTGGGGGGTGGGGCTGGCCAACTTCGTCCGCCGGACTCGGAATGGAGCGAGACTTTGCGAGGCATCTCCGTGTGCCAAAAGTAGTCCGTGGGCACAGCCGCGCCCAAAAATACCCGCCCGAAGGCCGGGGCGCCAAGTTCGTCCAGCGGAAAAAGGCCACAAAAACGGGTGGGCTATAGCCTTGGGGGGTGGGGCTGGCCAACTTCGTCCGCCGGACTCGGAATGGCGCGAGACTTTGCGAGGCGCCTCCGTGTGCCAAAAATAGGCCGCGAGCACAGCCGCGCCCAAAAATACCCCCCCGAAGGCCGGGGCGCCAAGTTCGTCCAGCGGAAAAAGGCCACAAAAACGGGTGGGCTATAGCCTTGGGGGTGGGGCTGGCCAACTTCGTCCGCCGGACTCGGAATGGCGCGAGGGTTTCCCAGCCGCCTCCGTGTGCTAAAAATAGGCCGCGGGCACAGCCGCTCCCAAAAATACCCGCCCGAAGGCCGGGGCGCCAAGTTCGTCCAGCGGAAAAAGGCCACAAAAACGGGTGGGCTATAGCCTTGGGGGGTGGGGCTGGCCAACTTCGTCCGCCGGACTCGGAATGGCGCGAGGCTTTGCGAGGCGCCTCCGTGTGCCAAAAATAGGCCGCGGGCACAGCCGCGCCCAAAAATACCCGCCCGAAGGCCGGGGCGCCAAGTTCGTCCAGCGGAAAAAGGCCACAAAAACGGGTGGGCTATAGCCTTGGGGGTGGGGCTGGCCAACTTCGTCCGCCGGACTCGGAATGGCGCGAGGGTTTCCCAGCCGCCTCCGTGTGCTAAAAATAGGCCGCGGGCACAGCCGCGCCCAAAAATACCCGCCCGAAGGCCGGGGCGCCAAGTTCGTCCAGCGGAAAAAGGCCACAAAAACGGGTGGGCTATAGCCTTGGGGGGTGGGGCTGGCCAACTTCGTCCGCCGGACTCGGAATGGCGCGAGGCTTTGCGAGGCGCCTCCGTGTGCCAAAAATAGGCCGCAGGCACAGCCGCGTCCAAAAATAACCCGCCCGAAGGCCGGGCGCCAAGTTCGTCCAGCGGAAAAAGGCCACAAAAACGGGTGGGCTATAGCCTTGGGGGGTGGGGCTGGCCAACTTCGTCCGCCGGACTCGGAATGGCGCGAGACTTTGCGAGGCGCCTCCGTGTGCCAAAAATAGGCCGCGAGCACAGCCGCGCCCAAAAATACCCCCCCCGAAGGCCGGGGCGCCAAGTTCGTCCAGCGGAAAAAGGCCACAAAAACGGGTGGGCTATAGCCTTGGGGGTGGGACTGGCCAACTTCGTCCGCCGGACTCGGAATGGCGCGAGACTTTGCGAGGCATCTCTGTGTACCAAAAATAGGCCGCGGGCACAGCCGCACCCAAAAATACCAGCCCGAAGGCTGGGGCGCCAAGTTCGTCCAGCGGAAGAAGGCCACAAAAACGGGTGGGCTATAGCCTTGGGGGGTGGGGCTGGCCAACTTCGTCCGCCGGAATCGGAATGGCGCGAGACTTTGAGAGGCACCTCCGTGTGCCAAAAATAGGCCGCAGGCACAGCCGGGTAAAAAAATACCCGCCCGAAGGCCGGGGCGCCAAGTTCGTCCTTCGGAAAAAGGCCACAAAAACGGGTGGGCTATAGCCTTGGGGGTGGGACTGGCCAACTTCGTCCGCCGGACTCGGAATGGCGCGAGACTTTGCGAGGCATCTCTGTGTACCAAAAATAGGCCGCGGGCACAGCCGCACCCAAAAATACCAGCCCGAAGGCTGGGGCGCCAAGTTCGTCCAGCGGAAGAAGGCCACAAAAACGGGTGGGCTATAGCCTTGGGGGGTGGGGCTGGCCAACTTCGTCCGCCGGAATCGGAATGGCGCGAGACTTTGCGAGGCCCCTCCGTGTGCCAAAAATAGGCCGCGGGCACAGCCGCGCCCAAAAATACCCGCCCGAAGGCCGGGGCGCCAAGTTCGTCCAGCGGAAAAAGGCCACAAAAACGGGTGGGCTATAGCCTTGGGGGGTGGGGCTGGCCAACTTCGTCCGCCGGACTCGGAATGGCGCGAGACTTTGCGAGGCACCTCTGTCCGCCAAAATTAGGCCGCGAGCACAGCCGCGCCCAAAAATACACGCCCAAAGGCCGGGGCGCCAAGTTCGTCCGCGGAAAAAGGCCACAAAAACGGGTGGGCTATAGCCTTGGGGGTGGAGCTGGCCAACTTCGTCCGCCGGACTCGGAATTGCGCGAGACTTTGCGAGGTGCCTCCGTGTGCCAAAAATAGGCCGCGGCCACAGCCGCGCCCAAAAATACCCACCCGGAGGCCGGGGCGCCATGTTCGTCCAGCGGAAAAAGGCCACAAAAACGGGTGGGCTATAGCCTTGGGGGGTGGGGCTGGTCAAATTCGTCCGCCGGACTCGGAATGGCGCGAGACTTTGTGAGGCACCTCCGTGTACGAAAAATAGGCCGCGGGCACAGCCGCACCCAAAAATACCCACCCGAAGGCCGGGGCGCCAAGTTCGTCCAGCGGAAAAAGGCCACAAAAACGGGTGGGCTATAGCCTTGTGGGGTGGGGCTGGCCAACTTCGTCCGCCGGACTCGGAATGGTGCGAGACTTTGCGAGGCGCCTCCGTGGGCCAAAAATAGGCCGCGAGCACAGCCGCGGCCAAACAAACACGCCCAAAGGCCGGGGCGCCAAGTTCGTCCGCGGAAAAAGGCCACAAAAATGGGTGGGCTATAGCCTTGGGGGTGGAGCTGGCCAACTTCGTCCGCCGGACTTGGAATGGCGCGAGACTTTGCGAGGCACCTCCGTGTGCCAAAAATAGGCCGCGGGCACAGCCGCGCCCAAAAATACCCGCCCCAAGGCCGGGTCGCCGAGTTCGTCCAGCGGAAAAAGGCCACAAAAATGGGTGGGCTATAGCCTTGGGGGGTGGGGCTGGCCAACTTCATCCGCCGGACTCGGAATGGCGCGAGACTTTGCGAGGCACCTCCGTGTGCCAAAAATAGGCCGCAGGCACATCCGCGCCCAAAAATACCCGCCGGAAGGCTGGGGCGCCAAGTTCGAGCAGCGGAAAAAGGCCACAAAAACGGGTGGGCTATAGCCTTGGGGGGTGGGGCTGGCCGACTTCGTCCGCCGGACTCGGAATGGCGCGAGACTTTGCGAGGTGCCTACGTGTGCCAAAAATAGGCCGCGGGCACAACCGCGCCCAAAAATACCCGCCCGAAGGCCGGGGCGCCAAGTTCGTCCAGCGGAAAAAGGCCACAAAAACGGGTGGGCTATAGCCTTGGGGGGTGGGGCTGGCCGACTTCGTCCGCCGGACTCGGAATGGCGCGAGACTTCGCGAGGCACCTCCGTGTGCCAAAAATAGGCCGCGGGCACAGCCACGCCCAAAAATACCAGCCCGAAGGCCGGGGCGCCAAGTTCGTCCAGCGGAAAAAGGCCACAAAAACGGATGGGCTATAGCCTTGGGGGGTGGGGCTGGCCAACTTCATCCGCCGGACTCGGAATGGCGCGAGACTTTGTGAGGCACCTCCGTGTGCCAAAAATAGGCCGGGGACACAGCCGCGCCCAAAAATACCCGCCCGAAGGTCGGGGCGCCAAGTTCGTCCAACGGAAAAAGGCAACAAAAACGGGTGGGTATAGCCTTGGGGGGTGGGGCTGGCCAACTTCGTCCGCCGGAATCGGAATGGCGCGAGACTTTGAGAGGCACCTCCGTGTGCCAAAAATAGGTCCCGGGCACCGCCACGCCCAAAAATACCAGCCCGAAGGCCGGGGCGCCAAGTTCGTCCACCGGAAAAAGGCCACAAAAACGGATGGGCTATAGCCTTGGGGGGTGGGGCTGGCCAACTTCATCCGCCGGACTCGGAATGGCGCGAGACTTTGTGAGGCACCTCCGTGTGCCAAAAATAGGCCGCAGGCACAGCCGGGTAAAAAAATACCCGCCCGAAGGCCGGGGCGCCAAGTTCGTCCTTCGGAAAAAGGCCACAAAAACGGGTGGGCTATAGCCTTGGGGGGTCGGGCTGGCCAACTTCGTCCGCCGGACTCGGAATGGCGCGAGACTTTGCGAGGCTCCTCCGTGTGCCAAAAATATGCCACGGGCACAGCCGCGCCCAAAAATACCGGCCCGAAGGCCGGGGCGCCAAGTTCGTCCAGTGGAAAAAGGCCACAAAAACGGGTGGGCTATAGCCTTGGGGGGTGGGGCTGGCCAACTTCGTCCGCCGGACTCGGAATGGCGCGAGACTTTGCGAGGCTCCTCCGTGTGCCAAAAATATGCCACGGGCACAGCCGATCCCAAAAATACCGGCCCGAAGGCCGGGGCGCCAAGTTCGTCCAGTGGAAAAAGGCCACAAAAACGGGTGGGCTATAGCCTTGGGGGGTGGGGCTGGCCAACTTCGTCCGCCGGACTCGGAATGGCGCGAGGCTTGGCGAGGCGCCTCCGTGTGCCAAAAATAGGCCGCTGGCACAGCCGCGCCCAAAAATACCCGCCCGAAGGCCGGGGTGCCATGTTCGTCCAGCGGAAAAAGGCCACAAAAACGGGTGGGCTATAGCCTTGGGGGGTGGGGCGGGCCAACTTCGTCTGCCGGACTCGGAATGGCACGAGACTTTGTGAGGCACCTCCGTGTGCCAAAAATAGGCCGCGGGCACAGCCGCGCCCAAAAATACCCGCCCGAAGGCCGGGGCGCCAAGTTCATCCAGCGGAAAAAGGCCACAAAACGGGTGGGCTATAGCCTTGGGGGGTGGGGCTGGCCGACTTGGTCCGCCGGACTCGGAATGGCGTGAGACTTTGCGAGGCACCTCCGTGTGCCAAAAATAGGCCACGGGCACAACCGCACCCAAAAATACCCATTCCGAAGGCCGGGGCACCAAGTTCGTCCAGCGGAAAAAGGCCACAAAAATGGGTGGACTATAGCCTTGGGGAGTGGGGCTGGCCAACTTCGTCCGCCGGACTTGGAATGGCACGAGACTTTGCGAGGCGCCTCCGTGTACCAAAAATAGCACGCGGGCACAGCCGCGCCCAAAAATACCCCCCCGAAGGCCGGGGCGCCAAGTTCGTCAAGCGGAAAAAGGCCACAAAAATGGGTGGGATATAGCCTTGGGGGGTGGGGCTGGCCAACTTCGTCCGCCGGACTCGGAATGGCGCGAGACTTTACGAGGCACCTCCATGTGCCAAAAATAGGCCGCAGGCACAGCCGCACCCAAAAATAGCCACCCGAAGGCCGGGGCGCCAAGTTCGTCCAGCGGAAAAAGGCCACGAAAACGGGTGGGCTATAGCCTTGGGGGGTGGGGCTGGCCAACTTCGTCCGCCGGACTCGGAATGGCGCGAGACTCTGCGAGGCACCTCCGTGTGCCAAAAATAGGCCGCGGGCACAGCCGCGGCCAAAAATACCCGCCCGAAGGCCGGGGCGCCAAGTTCGTCCAGCGGAAAAAGGCAACAAAAACGGGTGGGATATAGCCTTGGGGGGTGGGGCTGGCCAACTTCGTCCGCCGGACTCGGAATGGCGCGAGACTATGAGAGGCACCTCCGTGTGCCAAAAATAGGCCGCAGGCACAGCCGCACCCAAAAATAGCCGCCCGAACGCTGGGGCGCCAAGTTCGTCCAGCGGAAAAAGGCCACGAAAACGGGTGGGCTATAGCCTTGGGGGGTGGGGCTGGCCAACTTCGTCCGCCGGACTCGGAATGGCGCGAGACTTTGCGAGGCACCTCCGTGCGCCAAAAATAGGCCGCGGGCACAGCCGCGCCCAAAAATACCCGCCCGAAGGCCGGGGCGCCAAGTTCGTCCAGCGGAAAAAGGCCACAAAAATGGGTGGGCTATAGCGTTGGGGGGTGGGGCTGGCCAACTTCGTCCGCCGGACTCGGAATGGCGTGAGACTTTGCGAGGAGCCTCCGTGTGCCAAAAATAGGCCGCGGGCACAACCGCGCCCAAAAATACCCTCCCGAAGGCCGGGGCGCCAGGTTCGACCAGCGGAAAAAGGCCACAAAAACGGGTGGGCTATAGCCTTGGGGGCTGGGGCTGGCCAACTTCGTCCGCCGGACTCGGAATGGCGCGAGACTTTGCGAGGCACATCCGTGTGCCAAAAATAGGCCGCGGGCACAGCTGCGCCCAAAAATACCCGCCCGAAGGCCGGGGCGCCAAGTTCGTCCAGCGGAAAAAGGCCACAAAAACGGGTGGGCTATAGCCTTGGGGGGTGGGGCTGGCCAACTTCATCCGCCGAACTCGGAATGGCGCGAGACTTTGCGAGGCGCCTCCGTGTGCCAAAAATAGGCCGCGGGCACAGCCGCGCCCAAAAATCCCCTTCCCGAAGGCCGGGGCGCCAAGTTCGTCCAGCGGAAAAAGGCCACAAAAATGGGTGGGCTATAGCCTTGGGGGGTGGGGCTGGCCAACTTCGTCCGCCGGACTCGGAATGGCGTGAGACTTTGCGAGGCGCCTCCGTGTGCCAAAAATAGGCCGCGGGTACAACCGCGCCCAAAAATACCCTCCCGAAGGCCGGGGCGCCAGGTTCGTCCAGCGGAAAAAGGCCACAAAAACGGGTGGGCTATAGCCTTGGGGGCTGGGGCTGGCCAACTTCGTCCGCCGGACTCGGAATGGCGCGAGACTTTACGAGGCTCCTCCGTGTGCCAAAAATATGCCACGGGCACAGCCGCGCCCAAAAATACCGGCCCGAAGGCCGGGGCGCCAAGTTCGTCCAGTGGAAAAAGGCCACAAAAACGGGTGGGCTATAGCCTTGGGGGGTGGGGCTGGCCAACTTCGTCCGCCGGACTCGGAATGGCGCGAGGCTTTGCGAGGCGCCTCCGTGTGAAAAAAATAGGCCGCGGGTACAGCCGCGCCCAAAAATACCGGCCCGAAGGCCGGGGCGCCAAGTTCGTCCAGCGGAAAAATGCCAAAAAAACGGCTGGGCTATAGCCTTGGGGGGTTGGGCTGGCCAACTTCGTCCGCCGGACTCGGAATTGCGCGAGGCTTTGTCAGCCGCCTCCGTGTGCCAAAAATAGGCCGTGGGCACAGCCACGCCCAAAAATATCTGCCCGAATGCCGGGGCGCCAAGTTCGTCCAGCGGAAAAAGGCCACAAAAACGGGTGGGCTATAGCCTTGGGGGGTGGGGCTGGCCAACTTCGTCCGCCGGACTCGGAATGGAGCGAGGCTTTGTGAGGCGCCTCCGTGTGCCAAAAATAGGCCGCGGGAACAGCCGCGCCCAAAAATACCCGTCCGAAGGCCATGGCGCCAAGTTCGTCCAGCGGAAAAAGGCCACAAAAACGGGTGGGCTATAGCCTTGGGGGGTGGGGCTGGCCAACTTCGTCCGCCGGACTCGGAATGGCGCGAGACTTTGCGAGGCACCTCCGTGTGCCAAAAATAGGCCTCGGGCACGGCCGCGTCCAAAAATACCCGCCCGAAGGCCGGGGCGCCAAGTTCGTCCAGCGGAAAAAGGCCACAAAAACAGGTGGGCTATAGCATTGGGGGGTGGGGCTGGCCAACTTCGTCCGCCAGAATCAGAATGCCGCGAGGCTTTGCGAGGCACCTCCGTGTGCAAAAAATAGGCCGCGGGCACAGCCGCGCGCAAAAATACCCGCCTGAAGGCCGGGGTGCCAAGTTCGTCCAGCGGAAAACGGCCACAAAACTGGTGGGCTATAGCCTTGGGGGGGGGGGGCTGGCCCACTTCGTCCGCCGGACTCGGAATGGTGCAAGGTTTTTCCAGGCGCCTCCGTGTGCCAAAAATACCCACCCGAAGGCCGGGGCGCCAAGTTCGTCCAGCGGAAAAAGGCCACAAAAACGGGTGGGCTAGAACCTTGGGGTGTGGGGCTGGCCAACTTCGTCCGCCGGACTCGGAATGGTGCGAGGCTTTGTCAGCCGCCTCCGTGTGCCAAAAATAGGCCGCGGACACAGCCGCGGCCTAAAATACCCGCCCGAAGGCCGGGGCGCCAAGTTCGTCCAGCGGAAAAAGGCCACAAAAACGGGTGGGCTAAAGCCTTGGGGGGTGGCGCTGGCCAACTTCGTCCGCCGGACTCGGAATGGCGGGAGGCTTTGCGAGGCGCCTCCGTGTGCCAAAAATAGGCCGCTGACACAGCCGCGCCCAAAAATACCCGCCCGAAGGCCGGGGCGCCAAGTTCGTCCAGCGGAAAACGGCCACAAAAACGGGTGGGCTATAGCCTTGGGGGGTGGGGCTGGCCCACTTCGTCCGCCGGACTCGGAATGGTACGAGGTTTTCCCAGGCGCCTCCGTGTGCCAAAAATAGGCCGCGGTCACGGCCGCGCCCAAAAATACCCGCCCGAAGCCCGGGGCGCCAACTTCGTCCAGCGGAAAAAGGCCACAAAAACGGGTGGGCTATAGCCTTGGGGGGTGGGGCTGGCCCACTTCGTCCGCCAAACTCGTAATGGCGCGAGACCTTGCGAGGCCCCTCCGTGTGCCAAAAATAGGCCGTGAGCACAGCCGCGCCCAAAAATACCCGCCCGAAGGCCGGGGCGCCATGTTCGTCCAGCGGAAAAAGGCCACAAAAACGGGTGGATAGCCTTGGGGGGTGGGGCTGGCCAACTTCGTCCGCCGGGCTCGGAATGGTGCGAGACTTTGCGAGGCACCTCCGTGTGCCAACAATAGGCCGCGGGCACAGCCGCGCCCAAAAATACCCGCCCGAAGGCCGGGGCGCCAAGTTCGTCCAGCGGAAAAAGGCCACAAAAACGGGTGGGCTATAGCCTTGGGGGGTGGGGCTGGACAACTTCGTCCCCCAAACTCGGAATGGCGCGAGACTTTGCGAGGCACCTCCGCGTGCCAACAATAGGCCGCGGGCACAGCCGCGTCCAAAAATACCCGCCCGAAGGCCGGGGCGCCAAGTTCGTCCAGCGGAAAAAGGCCACAAAAACGGGTGGGCTATAGCCTTGGGGGGTGGGGCTGGCCGACTTCGTCCGCCAAACTCGGAATGGCGCCAGACCTTGCGAGGCCCCTCCGTGTGCCAAAAATAGGACGCGGCACAGCCGCGGCCAGAAATACCCGCCCGAAAGCCGGGGCGCCAAGTTCGTCCAGCGGAAAAAGGCCACAAAAACGGGTGGGCTATAGCCTTGGGGGGTGGGGCTGGCCAACTTCGTCCGCCGGACTCGGAATGCCGCGAGACTTTGCGAGGCGGCTCCGTGTGCCAAAAATAGGCCGCGGGCACAGCCGCGCTCAAAAATACCCTCCCGAAAGCCGGGGCGCCAAGTTCGTCCAGCGGAAAAAGGCCACAAAAACAGGTGGGCTATAGCATTGGGGGGTGGGGCTGGCCAACTTCGTCCGCCAGAATCAGAATGCTGCGAGGCTTTGCGAGGCACCTCCGTGTGCAAAAAATAGGCCGCGGGCACAGCCGCGCGCAAAAATACCCGCCTGAAGGCCGGGGTGCCAAGTTCGTCCAGCGGAAAACGGCCACAAAAACTGGTGGGCTATAGCCTTGGGGGGTGGGGCTGGCCCACTTCGTCCGCCGGACTCGGAATGGTCTAAGGTTTTTCCAGGCGCCTCCGTGTGCCAAAAATACCCACCCAAAGGCCGGGGCGCCAAGTTCGTCCAGCGGAAAAAGGCCACAAAAACGGGTGGCCTAGAACCTTGGGGTGTGGGGCTGGCCAACTTCGTCCGCCGGACTCGGAATGGTGCGAGGCTTTGTCAGCCGCCTCCGTGTGCCAAAAATAGGCCGCGGACACAGCCGCGGCCTAAAATACCCGCCCGAAGGCCGGGGCGCCAAGTTCGTCCAGCGGAAAAAGGCCACAAAAACGGGTGGGCTAAAGCCTTGGGGGGTGGCGCTGGCCAACTTCGTCCGCCGGACTCGGAATGGCGGGAGGCTTTGCGAGGCGCCTCCGTGTGCCAAAAATAGGCCGCTGACACAGCCGCGCCCAAAAATACCCGCCCGAAGGCCGGGGCGCCAAGTTCGTCCTGCGGAAAACGGCCACAAAAACGGGTGGGCTATAGCCTTGGGGGGTGGGGCTGGCCCACTTCGTCCGCCGGACTCGGAATGGTGCGAGGTTTTCCCAGGCGCCTCCGTGTGCCAAAAATAGGCCGCGGTCACGGCCGCGCCCAAAAATACCCGCCCGAAGCCCGGGGCGCCAACTTCGTCCAGCGGAAAAAGGCCACAAAAACGGGTGGGCTATAGCCTTGGGGGGTGGGGCTGGCCCACTTCGTCCGCCAAACTCGGAATGGCGCGAGACCTTGCGAGGCCCCTCCGTGTGCCAAAAATAGGACGCGGCACAGCCGCGGCCAAAAATACCCGCCCGAAAGCCGGGGCGCCAAGTTCGTCCAGCGGAAAAAGGCCACAAAAACGGGTGGGCTATAGCCTTGGGGGGTGGGGCTGGCCCACTGGTCCGCCGGACTCGGAATGCCGCGAGACTTTGCGAGGCGGCTCCGTGTGCCAAAAATAGGCCGCGGGCACAGCCGCGCTCAAAAATACCCTCCCGAAAGCCGGGGCGCCAAGTTCGTCCAGCGGAAAAAGGCCACAAAAACGGGTGGGCTATAGCTTTGGGGGGTTGTGCTGGCCAACTTCGTCCGCCGGACTCGGAATGGCGCGAGAATTTGCAAGGCACCTCCGTGGGCCAAAAATAGGTCGCGGGCACAGCCGCGCCCAAAAATACCCGCCCGAAGGCCGGGGCGCCAATTTCGTCCAGCGGAAAAAGGCCACAAAAACGGGTGGGCTATAGCCTTGGGGGGTGGGGCTGGCCAACTTCGTCCGCCGGACTTGGAATGGCGCGAGACATTACGACGCGCTTCCGTGTGCCAAAAATTGGCCACGGGCACAGCCGCGCCCAAAAATACCCGCCCGAACGCCGGGGCGCCAAGTTCGTCCAGCGGAAAAAGGCCAGAAAAAACGGGTGGGTTATAGCCTTGGGGGGTGGGGCTGGCCAACTTCGTCCGCCGGACTCGGAATGGCGCGAGACTTTGCGAGGCACCTCCGTGTGCCAACAATAGGCCGCGGGCACAGCCTCGTCCAAAAAAACCCGCCCGAAGGCCGGGGCGCCAAGTTCGTCCAGCGGAAAAAGGCCACAAAAACGGGTGGGCTATTGCCTTGGGGGGTGGGGCTGGCCAACTTCGTCCGCCGGACTCGGAATGGCGCAGACTTTGTGAGGCGCCTCCGTGTGCCAAAAACAGGCCGCGGGCACAGCCACGACCAAAAATACCCGCCCGAAGGCCGGGGCGCCAAGGTCGTCCAGCGGAAAAAGGCCACAAAAACGGGTGGACTATAGCCTTGGGGGGTGGGGCTGGCCAACTTCGTCCGCCGGACTCGGAATGGCGCGAGACTTTGCGAGGTGCCTCCGTGTGCCAAAAAATTGGCCGCGGGCATGGCCGCGCCCAAAAATACCCGCCCGAAGGCCGGGGCGCCAAGTTCGTCCAGCGGAAAAAGGCCACAAAAACGGGTGGGCTATAGCCTTGGGGGGTGGGGCTGGCCAACTTCGTCCGCCAAAATCGGAATGGCGCGAGACTTTGCGAGGCGCCTCCATGTGCCAAAAATAGGCTCCGGGCACAGCCGCGCCCAAAAATACCCCGAAGGCCGGGCGCCCAGTACGTCCTGCGGAAAAAGGCCACAAAACTGGGTGGGCTATAGCCTTGGGGGGTGGGGCTGGCCCACTTCGTCCGCCGGAATCGGAATGGCGCGAGACTTTGCGAGGTACCTCCGTGTGCCAACTATAGGCCGCGGGCAGAGCCGCGCCCAAAAATACCCGCCCGAAGGCCGGGGCGCCAAGTTCGTCCAGCGGAAAAAGGCCACAAAAATGGGTGGGCTATAGCCTTGGGGGGTGGGGCTGGCCAACTTCGTCCGCCGGACTCGGAATGGCGCGAGACTTTGTGAGGCGCCTCCGTGTGCCAAAAGTAGGCCACGGGCACGGCCGCACCCAAAAATACCCCCCCGAAGGCCGGGGCGCCAAGTTCGTCCAGCGGAAAAAGGCCAAAAAACGGGTGGGCTATAGCCTTGGGGGGTGGGGCTGGCCAACTTCGTCCGCCAAACTCGGAATGGCGCGAGACTTTGCGAGGCACCTCCGTGTGCCAAAAATAGGCTGCGGGCACAGCCGCGCCCAAAAATACCCGGCCGATGGCCGGGGCGCCAAGGTCGTCCAGTGGAAAAAGGCCACAAAAACGGGTGGGCTATAGCCATGGGGGGTGGGGCTGGCCAACTTCGTCCGCCAAACTCAGAATGGCGCGAGACTTTGCGAGGCGCCTCCGTGTGCCAAAAATAGGCCCCGGGCACAGCCGCGCCCAAAAATACCCGCCCGAAGGCCGGGGCGCCAAGTTCGTCCAGCGGAAAAAGGCCACAAAAATGGGTGGGCTATAGCCTTGGGGGGTGGGGCTGGCCAACTTCGTCCGCCGGAATCGGAATGGCGCGAGACTTTGCGAGGTACCTCCGTGTGCCAACTATAGGCCGCGGCCAGAGCCGCGCCCAAAAATACCCGCCCGAAGGCCGGGGCGCCAAGTTCGTCCAGCGGAAAAAGGCCACAAAAATGGGTGGGCTATAGCCCTGGGGGGTGGGGCTGGCCAACTTCGTCCGCCGGACTCGGAATGGCGCGAGACTTTGCGAGGCGCCTCCGTGTGCCAAAACTAGGCCGCGGGCACGGCCGCGCCCAAAAATACCCCCCCGAAGGCCGGGGCGCCAAGTTCGTCCAGCGGAAAAAGGCCACAAAAACGGGTGGACTATAGCCTTGGGGGGTGGGGCTGGCCAACTTCGTCCGCCAAACTCGGAATGGCGCGAGACTTTGCGAGGCACCTCCGTGTGCCAAAAATAGGCCGCGGGCACAGCCGCGCCCAAAAAGACCCGCCCGATGGCCGGGGCGCCAAGTTCGTCCAGCGGAAAAAGGCCACAAAAACGGGTTGGGCTATAGCCTTGGGGGGTGGGGCTGGCCAACTTCGCCCGCCGGACTCGGAATGGCGCGAGACTTTGCGAGGCGCCTCCGTGTGCCAAAAATAGGCCGTGGGCACAGCCACGCCCAAAAATACCCGCCCGAAGGCCGGGGCGCCAAGTTCGTCCAGCGGAAAAAGGCCACAAAAACGGGTGGGCTATAGCCTTGGGGGGTGGGGCTGGCCAACTTCATCCGCTGGACTCGGAATGGCGCGAGACTTTGCGAGGTGCCTCCGTGTGCCAAAAATAGGCCGCGGCCACAGCCGCCCCCAAAAATACCCGCCCGAAGGCCGGGGCGCCAAGTTCTTCCAGCGGAAAAAGGCCACAAAAACGGGTGGGCTATAGCCATGGGGGGTGGGGCTGGCCAACTTCGTCCGCCGGACTCGGAATGGTGCCAGACTTTGCGAGGCTCCTCCGTGTGTCAAAAATAGGCCGCGGGCACAGCCGCGCCCAAAATCCCGCCCGAAGGCCGGGGCGCCAAGTTCGTCCAGCGGAAAAAGGCCACAAAAACGGGTGGGCTATAGCCTCTGGGGTTGGGGCTGGCCAACTTCGTCCGCCGGACTCGGAATGGCGCGAGGCTTTGCGAGGCGCCTCCGTGTGCCAAAAATAAACCGCGGACACAGCCGCGCCCAAAAATACCCGCCCGAAGGACGGGGCGCCAAGTTCGTCCAGCGGAAAAAGGCCACAAAAACGGGTGGGCTATAGCCTTGGGGGGTGCGGCTGGCCAACTTCATCCCCCAAACTCGGAATGGCGCGAGACTTTGCGAGGCGCCTCCGTGTGCCAAAAATAGGCCGCGCGCACAGCCGCGCCCAAAAATACCCGCCCGAAGGCCGGGGCGCCAAGGTCTTCCAGCGGAAAAAGGCCACAAAAACGGGTGGGCTATTGCCTTGGGGGGTGGGGCTGGCCAACTTCGTCCGCCGGACTTGGAATGGCGCGAGACTTTGCGAGGAGCCTCCGTGTGCCAAAACTAGGCCACGGGTACAGCCGCGCCCAAAAATACCCGCCCGAAGGCCGGGGCGCCAAGTTCGTCCAGCCGAAAAAGGCCACAAAAACGGGTGGGCTATAGCCTTGGGGTGTGGGGCTGGCCAACTTCGTCCGCCGGACTCGGAATGGCGCGAGACTTTGCGAGGCGCCTCCGTGTGCCAAAAATAGGCTGCGGGCACAGCCGCGCCCAAAAATACCCGCCCGAAGGCCGGGGCGCCAAGTTCGTCCAGCGGAAAAAGGCCACAAAAACGGGTGGGCTATAGCCATGGGGGGTGGGGCTGGCCGACTTCGTCCGCCGGACTCGGAATGGTACCAGACTTTGCGAGGCTCCTCCGTGTGTCAAAAATAGGCCGCGGGCACAGCCGCGCCCAAAAATACCCGCCCGAAGGACGGGGCGCCAAGTTCGTCCAGCGGAAAAAGGCCACAAAAACGGGTGGGCTATAGCCTCTGGGGTTGGGGCTGGCCAACTTCGTCCGCCGGACTCGGAATGGCGCGAGGCTTTGCGAGGCGCCTCCGTGTGCCAAAAATAAACCGCGGACACAGCCGCGCCCAAAAATACCCGCCCGAAGGACGGGGCGCCAAGTTCGTCCAGCGGAAAAAGGCCACAAAAACGGGTGGGCTATAGCCTTGGGGGGTGCGGCTGGCCAACTTCATCCCCCAAACTCGGAATGGCGCGAGACTTTGCGAGGCGCCTCCGTGTGCCAAAAATAGGCCGCGCGCACAGCCGCGCCCAAAAATACCCGCCCGAAGGCCGGGGCGCCAAGGTCTTCCAGCGGAAAAAGGCCACAAAAACGGGTGGGCTATTGCCTTGGGGGGTGGGGCTGGCCAACTTCGTCCGCCGGACTTGGAATGGCGCGAGACTTTGCGAGGAGCCTCCGTGTGCCAAAACTAGGCCACGGGTACAGCCGCGCCCAAAAATACCCGCCCGAAGGCCGGGGCGCCAAGTTCGTCCAGCCGAAAAAGGCCACAAAAACGGGTGGGCTATAGCCTTGGGGTGTGGGGCTGGCCAACTTCGTCCGCCGGACTCGGAATGGCGCGAGACTTTGCGAGGCGCCTCCGTGTGCCAAAAATAGGCTGCGGGCACAGCCGCGCCCAAAAATACCCGCCCGAAGGCCGGGGCGCCAAGTTCGTCCAGCGGAAAAAGGCCACAAAAACGGGTGGGCTATAGCCATGGGGGGTGGGGCTGGCCAACTTCGTCCGCCGGACTCGGAATGGTGCCAGACTTTGCGAGGCTCCTCCGTGTGTCAAAAATAGGCCGCGGGCACAGCCGCGCCCAAAAATACCCGCCCGAAGGACGGGGCGCCAAGTTCGTCCAGCGGAAAAAGGCCACAAAAACGGGTGGGCTATAGCCTCTGGGGTTGGGGCTGGCCAACTTCGTCCGCCGGACTCGGAATGGCGCGAGAGATTACGACGTGCCTCCGTGTGCCAAAAATAGGCCGCGGGCACAGCCGCGCCCAAAAATACCCGCCCGAAGGCCGGGGCGCCAAGTTCGTCCAGCGGAAAAAGGCCACAAAAACGGGTGGGCTATAGCCTTTGGGGGTGGGGCTGGCCAACTTCGTCCGCCGGAATCGGAATGGCGCGAGACTTTACAAGGCACCTCCGTGTGCCAAAAATAGGCCGCGGGCACAGCCGCGCCCGAAAATACCAGCCCGAAGGCTGGGGCGCCAAGTTCGTCCAGCGGAAAAAGGCCACAAAAACGGGTGGGCGATAGCCTTTGGGGGTGCGGCTGGCCAACTTCGTCCGCCGGACTCGGAATGGCGCGAGACTTTGCGAGGTGCCTCCGTGTGCCAAAAATAAACCGCGGAAACAGCCGCGCCCAAAAATACCCGCCCGAAGGCCGGGGCGCCAAGTTCGTCCAGCGGAAAAAGGCCACAAAAACGGGTGGGCTATAGCCTTGGGGGGTGGGGCTGGCCAACTTCGTCCGCCAGACTCGGAATGGCGCGAGACTTTGCGAGGCACCTCCGTGTGCCAAAAATAGGCCGCGGGCACAGCCGCGCCCAAAAATACCCGCCCGAAGGCCGGGGCGCAAAGTTCGTCCAGCGGAAAAAGGCCACAAAAACGGGTGGGCGATAGCCTTTGGGGGTGGGGCTGGCCAACTTCGTCCGCCGGAATCGGAATGGCGCGAGACTTTGTAAGGCACCTCTGTGTGCCAAAAATAGGCCGCGTGCACAGCCGCGCCCGAAAATACCAGCCCGAAGGCTGGGGCGCCAAGTTCGTCCAGCGGAAAAAGGCCACAAAAACGGGTGGGCAATAGCCTTGGGGGTGGGGCTGGCCAACTTCGTCCGCCGGACTCGGAATGACGCGAGAGATTACGACGTGCCTCCGTGTGCCAAAAATAGGCCGCGGGCACAGCCGCGCCCAAAAATACCCGCCCGAAGGCCGGGGCGCCAAGTTCGTCCAGCGGAAAAAGGCCACAAAAATGGGTGGGCTATAGCCTTTGGGGGTGGGGCTGGCCAACTTCGTCCGCCGGAATCGGAATGGCGCGTGACTTTACAAGGCACCTCCGTATGCCAAAAATAGGCCGCGGGCACAGCCGCGCCCGAAAATACCAGCCCGAAGGCTGGGGCGCCAAGTTCGTCCAGCGGAAAAAGGCCACAAAAACGGGTGGGCGATAGCCTTTGGGGGTGCGGCTGGCCAACTTCGTCCGCCGGACTCGGAATGGCGCGAGACTTTGCGAGGTGCCTCCGTGTGCCAAAAATAAACCGCGGAAACAGCCGCGCCCAAAAATACCCGCCCGAAGGCCGGGGCGCCAAGTTCGTCCAGCGGAAAAAGGCCACAAAAACGGGTGGGCTATAGCCTTGGGGGGTGGGGCTGGCCAACTTCGTCCGCCAGACTCGGAATGGCGCGAGACTTTGCGAGGCACCTCCGTGTGCCAAAAATAGGCCGCGGGCACAGCCGCGCCCAAAAATACCCGCCCGAAGGCCGGGGCGCAAAGTTCGTCCAGCGGAAAAAGGCCACAAAAACGGGTGGGCTATAGCCTTGGGGGGTGGGGCTGGCCAACTTCCTCCGCCGGACTCGGAATGGCGGTAGACTTTGCGAGGCACCTCCGTGTGCCAAAAATAGGCCGCGGGCACAGCCGCGCCCAAAAATACCTGCCCGAAGGCCGGGGCGCCAAGTTCGTCCAGCGGAAAAAGGCCACAAAAACGGGTGGACTATAACCTTGGGGGGTGGGGCAGGCCGACTTCGTCCGCCGGACTCGGAATGGTGCGAGACTTTACGAGGCACCTCCGAGTACCAAAAATAGGCCGCGGGCACAGCCGCGCCCAAAAATACCCGCCCGAAGGCCGGGGCGCCAAGTTCGTCCAGCGGAAAAAGGCCACAAAAACGGGTGGGCTATAGCCTTGGGGGGTGGGGCTGGCCAACTTCGTCCGCCGGACTCGGAATGGCGCGAGACTTTGCGAGGCACCTCCGTGTGCCAAAAATAGGCCGCGGGCACATCCGGGCCCAAAAATACCCGCCCGAAGGCCGGGGCGCCAAGTTCGTCCAGCGGAAAAAGGCCACAAAAACGGGTGGGCTATAGCCTTGGGGGGTGGGGCTGGCCAACTTCGTCCGCCGGACTCAGAATGGCGCGAGACTTTGCGAGGCACCTCCGTGTGCCAAAAATAGGCTGCGGCCACAGCCGTACCCAAAAATACCCGCTCGAAGGCCGGGGAGCCAAGTTCGTCCAGCGGAAACAGGCCACAAAAACGGGTGGGCTATAGCCTTGGGGGGGGGGGCTGGCCAACTTCGTCCGCCGGACTCGGAATGGCGCGAGACTTTGCGAGGCACCTCCGTGTGCCAAAAATAGGCCGCGGGCACAGCCGCGCCCAAAAATACCCCCCCGAAGGCCGGGGCGCCAAGTTCGTCTAGCGGAAAAAGGCCACAAAAACGGGTGGGCTATAGCCTTGGGGGGTGGGGCTGGCCAACTTCGTCCGCCGGACTCGGAATGGCGCGAGACTTTACGAGGCGCCTCCGTGTGCCAAAAATAGGCCGCGGGCACAGCCCCGCCCAAAAATACCCGCCCGAAGGCCGGGGCGCCAAGTTCGTCCTGCGGAAAAAGGCCACAAAAACGGGTGGGCTATAGCCTTGGGGGGTGGGGCTGGCCAACTTCGTCCGCCAGACTCGGAATGGCGCGAGACTTTGCGAGGCACCTCCGTGTGCCAAAAATAGGCCGCGGGCACAGCCGCGCCCAAAAATACCCGCCCGAAGGCCGGGGCGCCAAGTTCGTCCAGCGGAAAAAGGCCACAAAAACGGGTGGGCTATAGCCTTGGGGGGTGGGGCTGGCCAACTTCGTCCGCCGGACTCGGAATGCCGCGAGACTTTGTGAGGCACCTCCATGTGCCAAAAATAGGCTTCGGCCACAGCCGCGCCCAAAAATACCCGCTCGAAGGCCGGGGAGCCAAGTTCGTCCAGCGGAAACAGGCCACAAAAACGGGTGGGCTATAGCCTTGGGGGGTGGGGCCGGCCAACTTCGTCCGCCGGACTCGGAATGGCGCGAGACTTTGTGAGGCGTCTCCGTGTGCCAAAAATAGGCCGCGGGTACAGCCGCGCCCAAAAATACCCGCCCGAAGGCCGGGGCGCCAAGTTCGTCCAGCGGAAAAAGGCCACAAAAACGGGTGGGCTATAGCCTTGGGGGGTGGGGCCGGCCGACTTCGTCCGCCGGACTCGGAATGGCGCGAGACTTTGTGAGGCGTCTCCGTGTGCCAAAAATAGGCCGCGGGCACAGCCGCGCCCAAAAATACCCGCCCGAAGGCCGGGGCGCCAAGTTCGTCCTGCGGAAAAAGGCCACAAACACGGGTGGGCTATAGCCTTGGGGGGTGGGGCTGGCCAACTTCGTCCGCCGGACTCGGAATGGCGCGAGATTTTGCGAGGCGCCTCCGTGTGCTAAAAATAGGCCGCGGGCACAGCCGCTCCGAAAAATACCTGCCCGAAGGCCGGGGCGCCAAGTTCGTCCAGCGGAAAAAGGCCACAAACACGGGTGGGCTATAGCCTTGGGGGGTGGGGCCGGCCAACTTCGTCCGCCAGACTCGGAATGGCGCGAGACTTTGCGAGGCACCTCCGTGTGCCAAAAATAGGCCACGGGCACAGCCGCGCCCAAAAATACCCGCCCGAAGGCCGGGGCGCAAAGTTCGTCCAGCGGAAAAAGGCCACAAAAACGGGTGGGCTATAGCCTTGGGGGGTGGGGCTGGCCAACTTCCTCCGCCGGACTCGGAATGGCGGTAGACTTTGCGAGGCACCTCAGTGTGCCAAAAATAGGCCGCGGGCACAGCCGCGCCCAAAAATACCTGCCCGAAGGCCGGGGCGCCAAGTTCATCCAGCGGAAAAAGGCCACAAAAACGGGTGGACTATAACCTTGGGGGGTGGGGCAGGCCGACTTCGTCCGCCGGACTCGGAATGGTGCGAGACTTTGCGAGGCACCTCCGAGTGCCAAAAATAGGCCGCGGGCACAGCCGCGCCCAAAAATACCCGCCCGAAGGCCGGGGCGCCAAGTTCGTCCAGCGGAAAAAGGCCACAAAAACGGGTGGGCTATAGCCTTGGGGGGTGGGGCTGGCCAACTTCGTCCGCCGGACTCGGAATGGCGCGAGACTTTGCGAGGCGCCTCCGTGTGCCAAAAATAGGCCGCGGGCACAGCCGCTCCCAAAAATACCCCCAGAAGGCCGGGGCGCCAAGTTCGTCCAGCAGAAACAAGCCACCAAACCGGGTGGGCTATCGCCTTGGGGGTGGGGCTGGCCAACTGTCGTCCGCCGGACTCGGAATGCCCCGAGACTTTGTGAGGCGCCTCCATGTGCCAAAAATAGGCTGCGGCCACAGCCGCGCCCAAAAATACCCGCTCGAAGGCCGGGGAGCCAAGTTCGTCCAGCAGAAACAGGCCACAAAAACGGGTGGGCTATAGCCTTGGGGGGTGGGGCTGGCCAACTTCGTCCGCCGGACTCGGAATGGCGCGAGACTTTGCGAGGCGCCTCCGTGTGCCAAAAATAGGCCGCGGGCACAGCCGCGCCCAAAAATACCCGCCCGAAGGCCGGGGCGCCAAGTTCGCCCTGCGGAAAAAGGCCACAAAAACGGGTGGGCTATAGCCTTGGGGGGTGGGGCTGGCCCACTTCGTCCGCCGGACTCGGAATGGCGCGAGACTTTGCGAGGCGCCTCCGTGTGCCAAAAATAGGCCACAGGCACAGCAGCGCCCAAAAATAACCGCCCGAAGGCCGGGGCGCCAAGTTCGTCCAGCGGAAAAAGGCCACAAAAACGGGTGGGCTATAGCCTTGGGGGGTGGGGCCGGCCAACTTTGTCCGCCGGACTCGGAATGGCGCGAGACTTTGTGAGGCGTCTCCGTGTGCCAAAAATAGGCCGCGGGTACAGCCGCGCCCAAAAATACCCGCCCGAAAGCCGGGGCGCCATGTTCGTCTAGCGGAAAAAGGCCACAAAAACGGGTGGGCTATAGCCTTGGGGGGTGGGGCCGGCCAACTTCGTCTGCCGGACTCGGAATGGCGCGAGAATTTGTGAGGCGTCTCCGTGTGCCAAAAATAGGCCGCGGGCACAGCCGCGCCCAAAAATACCCGCCCGAAGGCCGGGGCGCCAAGTTCGTCCTGCGGAAAAAGGCCACAAAAACGGGTGGGCTATAGCCTTGGGGGGTGGGGCTGGCCAACTTCGTCCGCCGGACTCGGAATGGCGCGAGATTTTGCGAGGCGCCTCCGTGTGCCAAAAATAGGCCGCGGGCACAGCCGATCCGAAAAATACCTGCCCGAAGGCCGGGGCGCCAAGTTCGTCCAGCGGAAAAAGGCCACAAACACGGGTGGGCTATAGCCTTGGGGGGTGGGGCTGGCCAACTTCGTCCGCCGGACTCGGAATGGCGCGAGAGTTTGCGAGGCACCTCCGTGTGCCAAAAATAGGCCGCGGGCACAGCCGCGCCCAAAAATACCCTCCCGAAGGCCGGGGCGCCAAGTTCGTCCAGCGGAAAAAGGCCACAAAAACGGGTGGGCTATAGGCTTGGGGGGTGGGGCTGTCCAACTTCGTCCGCCGGAGTCGGAATGGCGCGAGACTTTGCGAGGCGCCTCCGTGCGCCAAAAAAAGGCCGCGGGCACAGCCGCGCCCAAAAATACCCGCCCGAAGGCCGGGGCGCCAAGTTCGTCCAGCGGAAAAAGGCCACAAAAACGGGTGGGCTATAGCCTTGGGGGGTGGGGCTGGCCAACTTCGTCCGCCGGACTCGGAATGGCGCGAGACTTTGCGAGGCACCTCCGTGTGCCAAAAATAGGCCGCGGGCACATCCGGGCCCAAAAATACCCGCCCGAAGGCCGGGGCGCCAAGTTCGTCCAGCGGAAAAAGGCCACAAAAACGGGTGGGCTATAGCCTTGGGGGGTGGGGCTGGCCAACTTCGTCCGCCGGACTCGGAATGGCGCGAGACTTTATGAGGCACCTCCGTGTGCCAAAAATAGGCCGCGGGCACAGCCGCACCCAAAAATACCCGCCCGAAGGCCGGGGCGCCAAGTTCGATCAGCGGAAAAAGGCCACAAAAACGGGTGGGCTATAGCCTTGGGGGGTGGGGCTGGCCAACTTCGTCCGCCGGAGTCGGAATGGCGCGAGACTTTCCGAGGCGCCTCCGTGTGCCAAAAAAGGCAGCCTTGGCACAGCCGCCCCCAAAAATACCCGCCCGAAGGCCGGGGCGCCAAGTTCGTCCAGCGGAAAAAGGCCACAAAAACGGGTGGGCTATAGCCTTGGGGGGTGGGGCTGGCCGACTTCGTCTGCCGTACTCGGAATGGCGCGAGGCATTGCGAGGCACCTCCGTGTGCCAAAAATAGGCCGCGGGCACAGCCGCGCCGAAAAATACCTGCCCGAAGGCCGGGGCGCCAAGTTCGTCCAGCGGAAAAAGGCCACAAAAACGGGTGGGCTATAGCCTTGGGGGGTGGGGCTGGCCAACTTCGTCCGCCGGACTCGGAATGGCGCGAGACTTTTCGAGGTGCCTCCGTGTGCCAAAAATCGGCCGCGGGCACAGCCGTGCCCAAAAATACCCGCCCGAAGGACGGGGCGCCACGTTCGTCCAGCGGAAAAAGGCCACAAAGACGGGTGGGCTATAGCCTTGGGGGGTGGGGCTGGCCAACTTCGTCCGCCGGAATCGGAATGGCCCGAGACTTTGCGAGGCGCCTCCGTGTGCCAAAAATAGGCCGCGGGCACAGCCGCGCTAAAAAATATCCGCCCGAGGGCCGGGGCGCCAAGTTCGTCCAGCGGAAAAAGGCCAAAAAAACGGGTGGGCTATAGCCTTGGGGGGTGGGGCTGGCCAACTTCGTCCGCCGGACTCGGAATGGCGCGAGACTTTGCGGGGCACCTCCGTGTGCCAAAAATAGGCCGCGGGCACAGCCGCACCCAAAAATACCCGCCCGAAGGCCGGGGCGCCAAGTTCGTCCAGCGGAAAAAGGCCACAAAAACGGGTGGGCTATAGCCTTGGGGGGTGGGACTGGCCAACTTCGTCCACCGGACTCGGAATGGTGCGAGACTTTGCGAGGCACCTCCGTTCGCCAAAAATAGGCCGCGGGCACAGCCGCGCCCAAAAATACCCGCCCGAAGGCCAGGGCGCCAAGTTCGTCCAGCAGAAAAAGGCCACAAAAACGGGTGGGCTATAGCCTTGGGGGGTGGGGCTGGCCAACTTCGTCCGTCGGACTCGGAATGGCGCGAGACTTTGCGAGGCACCTCCGTGTGCCAAAAATAGGCCGCGGGCACATCCGGGCCCAAAAATACCCGCCCGAAGGCCGGGGCGCCAAGTTCGTCCAGCGGAAAAAGGCCACAAAAACGGGTGGGCTATAGCCTTGGGGGGTGGGGCTGGCCAACTTCGTCCGCCGGACTCGGAATGGCGCGAGACTTTATGAGGCACCTCCGTGTGCCAAAAATAGGCCGCGGGCACAGCCGCACCCAAAAATACCCGCCCGAAGGCCGGGGCGCCAAGTTCGATCAGCGGAAAAAGGCCACAAAAACGGGTGGGCTATAGCCTTGGGGGGTGGGGCTGGCCAACTTCGTCCGCCGGAGTCGGAATGGCGCGAGACTTTCCGAGGCGCCTCCATGCGCCAAAAATAGGCCGCGGGCACAGCCGCGCCCAAAAATACCCGCCCGAAGGCCGGGGCGCCAAGTTCGTCCAGCGGAAAAAGGCCACAAAAACGGGTGGGCTATAGCCTTGGGGGGTGGGGCTGGCCGACTTCGTCTGCCGTACTCGGAATGGCGCGAGGCATTGCGAGGCACCTCCGTGTGCCAAAAATAGGCCGCGGGCACAGCCGCGCCGAAAAATACCTGCCCGAAGGCCGGGGCGCCAAGTTCGTCCAGCGGAAAAAGGCCACAAAAACGGGTGGGCTATAGCCTTGGGGGGTGGGGCTGGCCAACTTCGTCCGCCGGACTCGGAATGGCGCGAGACTTTTCGAGGTGCCTCCGTGTGCCAAAAATCGGCCGCGGGCACAGCCGTGCCCAAAAATACCCGCCCGAAGGACGGGGCGCCACGTTCGTCCAGCGGAAAAAGGCCACAAAGACGGGTGGGCTATAGCCTTGGGGGGTGGGGCTGGCCAACTTCGTCCGCCGGAATCGGAATGGCCCGAGACTTTGCGAGGCGCCTCCGTGTGCCAAAAATAGGCCGCGGGCACAGCCGCGCTAAAAAATATCCGCCCGAGGGCCGGGGCGCCAAGTTCGTCCAGCGGAAAAAGGCCAAAAAAACGGGTGGGCTATAGCCTTGGGGGGTGGGGCTGGCCAACTTCGTCCGCCGGACTCGGAATGGCGCGAGACTTTGCGGGGCACCTCCGTGTGCCAAAAATAGGCCGCGGGCACAGCCGCACCCAAAAATACCCGCCCGAAGGCCGGGGCGCCAAGTTCGTCCAGCGGAAAAAGGCCACAAAAACGGGTGGGCTATAGCCTTGGGGGGTGGGACTGGCCAACTTCGTCCACCGGACTCGGAATGGTGCGAGACTTTGCGAGGCACCTCCGTTCGCCAAAAATAGGCCGCGGGCACAGCCGCGCCCAAAAATACCCGCCCGAAGGCCAGGGCGCCAAGTTCGTCCAGCAGAAAAAGGCCACAAAAACGGGTGGGCTATAGCCTTGGGGGGTGGGGCTGGCCAACTTCGTCCGTCGGACTCGGAATGGCGCGAGACTTTGCGAGGTGCCTCCGTGTGCGAAAAATAGGCCGCGGGCGCAGCCGCACCCAAAAATACCTACCCGAAGGCCGGGGCGCCAAGTTCGTCCAGCGGAAAAAGGCCACAAAAACGGGTGGGCTATTGCCTTGGGGGGTGGGGCTGGCCAACTTCGTCCGCCGGACTCGGAATGTAGCGAGACTTTGCGAGGCGCCTCCGTGTGCCAAAAATAGGTCGCGGGCACAGCCGCGCCCAAAAATAACCGCCCGAAGGCCGGGGCGCCAAGTTCGTCCAGCGGAAAAAGGCCACAAATACGGGTGGGCTATAGCCTTGGGGGGTGGGGCTAACCAACTTCGTCCGCGGGACTCGGAATGGCGCGAGACTTTGCGAGGCGCCTGCGTGTGGCAAAAATAGGCCGCGGGCACAGCCGTGTCCAAAAATACCCGCCCGAAGGCCGGGGCGCCAAGTTCGTCCAGCGGAAAAAGCCCAAAAAAACGGGTGGACTATAGAATTGGGGGGAGGGGTTGGCCCACTTCGTCCGCCGGAGTCGGAATGGCGCGAGACTTTGCGACGTGCCTCCGTGTGCCAAAAATAGGCCGCGGGCACTGCCGCGCTCAAAAATACCCGCCCGAGGGCCGGGGCGCCAAGTTCGTCCAGCGGAAAAAGGCCAAAAAAACGGGTGGGCTATAGCCTTGGGGGGTGGGGCTGGCCAACTTCGTCCGCCGGACTCTGAATGGAGCGAGACTTTGCGAGGCGCCTCCGTGTGCCAAAATTAGGCCGCGGGCACAGCCGCGCCCAAAAATACCCGCACGAAGGCCAGGGCGCCAAGTTCGTCCAGCGGAAAAAGGCCACAAAAACGGGTCGGCTATACCCTTGGGGGATGGGGCTGGCCAACTTCGTCCGTCGGACTCGGAATGGTGCGAGACTTTGCGAGGTGCCTCCGTGTACCAAAAATAGGCCGCGGGCGCAGCCGCACCCAAAAATACCTGCCCGAAGGCCGGGGTGCCAAGTTCGTCCAGCGGAAAAAGGCCACAAAAACGGGTGGGCTATAGCCTTGGGGGGTGGGGCTGGCCAACTTCGTCCGTCGGACTCGGAATGGCACGAGACTTTGCGAGGCGCCTCCGTGTGCCAAAAATAGGCCGCGGGCACAGCCGCGCCCAAAAATAACCGCCCGAAGGCCGGGGCGCCAAGTTCGTCCAGCGGAAAAAGGCCACAAAAACGGGTGGGCTATAGAATTGGGGGGTGGGGCTGGCCAACTTCGTCCGCCGGAGTCGGAATGGCGCGAGAATTTGCGACGCGCCTCCGTATGCCAAAAATAGGCCGCCGGCACAGCCGCGCCCAAAAATACCCGGCCGAAGGCTGGGGTTCCAAGTTCGTCCAGCGGAAAAAGGCCACAAAAACGGGTGGGCTATAGCCTTGGGGGGTGGGGCTGGCCAACTTCGTCCGCCGGACTCGGAATGGCGCGAGACTATGGGAGGCGCCTCCGTGTGCCAAAAATAGGCCGCGGTCACAGCCGTACCCAAAAATACCCGCCCGAAGGCCGGGGCGCCAAGTTCGTCCAGCGGAAAAAGGCCACAAAAACGGGTGGGCTATAGCCTTGGGGGGTGGGAATGGCCAACTTTGTCCGCCGGGCTCGGAATGGCGCGAGACTTTACGAGGCGCCTCCGTGTGCCAAAAATAGGTCGCGGGCACAGCCGTGCCCAAAAATACCCGCCCGAAGGCCTGGGCGCCAAGTTCGTCCAGCGGAAAAAGGCCACAAAAACGGGTGGGCTATAGCCGTGGGGGTGGGGGTGGCCAACTCGTCCGCGGACTCGGAATGGCGCGAGACTTTGCGAGGCGCCTCCGTGTGCCAAAAATAGGCCGCGGGCACAGCCGCGCCCAAAAATACCCGCCCGAAGGCCGGGGCGCCAAGTTCGTCCAGCGGAAAAAGGCCACAAAAACGGGTGGGCTATAGCCTTGGGGGGTGGGGCTGGCCAACTTCGTCCGCCGGGCTCGGAATGGCGCGAGACTTTACGAGGCGCCTCCGTGTGCCAAAAATAGGTCGCGGGCACAGCCGCGTCCAAAAATACCCGCCCGAAGGCCGGGGCGCCAAGTTCGTCCAGCGGAAAAAGGCCACAAAAACGGGTGGGCTATAGCCTTGGGGGGTGGGGCTGGCCAACTTCGTCCGCCGGACTCTGAATGGAGCGAGACTTTGCGAGGCGCCTCCGTGTGCCAAAATTAGGCCGCGGGCACAGCCGCGCCCAAAAATACCCGCACGAAGGCCAGGGCGTCAAGTTCGTCCAGCGGAAAAAGGCCACAAAAACGGGTCGGCTATACCCTTGGGGGATGGGGCTGGCCAACTTCGTCCGTCGGACTCGGAATGGTGCGAGACTTTGCGAGGTGCCTCCGTGTGCCAAAAATAGGCCGCGGGCGCAGCCGCACCCAAAAATACCTGCCCGAAGGCCGGGGTGCCAAGTTCGTCCAGCGGAAAAAGGCCACAAAAACGGGTGGGCTATAGCCTTGGGGGTTGGGGCTGGCCAACTTCGTCCGTCGGACTCGGAATGGCGAGACTTTGCGAGGCGCCTCCGTGTGCCAAAAAATAGGCCGCGGGCACAGCCGCGCCTAAAAATAACCGCCCAAGGCCGGGCGCCAAGTTCGTCCAGCGGAAAAAGGCCACAAAACGGGTGGGCTATAGAATTGGGGGTGGGGCTGGCCAACTTCGTCCGCCGAGTCGGAATGGCGCGAGAATTTGCGACGCGCCTCCGTATGCCAAAAATAGGCCGCCCGGCAGCCGCGCCAAAAATACCCGGCCGAAGGCTGGGGTTCCAAGTTCGTCCAGCGGAAAAAGGCCACAAAACGGGTGGGCTATAGCCTTGGGGTGGGGCTGGCCAACTTCGTCCGCCGGACTCGGAATGGCGCGAGACTTTGGGAGGCGCCTCCGTGTGCCAAAAATAGGCCGCGGTCACAGCGGTACCCAAAAATACCCGACCGAAGGCCGGGGCGCCAAGTTCGTCCAGCGGTAAAAGGCCACAAAATCGGGTGGGCTATAGCCTTGGGGGGTGGGAATGGCCAACTTCGTCCGCCGGGCTCGGACTGGCGCGAGACTTTTCGAGGCGCCTCCGTGTGCCAAAAATAGGTCGCGGGGCACAGCCGTGCCAAAAAATACGCGCCCGAAGGCCGGGGCGCCAAGTTCGTCCAGAGGAAAAAGGCCAAAAAAAGGGGGGGCTATAGCCTTGGGGGGTGGGGCTGGCCAACTTCGTCCGCCGGACTCGGAATGGTGCCAGACTTCGCGAGGCGCCTCCGTGTGCCAAAAATAGGCCGGGCACAGCCGCGCTCAAAAATACCCGCCCGAGGGCCGGGGCGCAAAGTACGTCCAGCGGAAAAAGGCCAAAAAAACGGGTGGGCTATAGCCTTGGGGGGTGGGGCTGGCCAACTTCGTCCGCCGGACTCTGAATGGAGCGAGACTTTGCGAGGCGCCTCCGTGTGCCAAAAATAGGCCGCGGGCACAGCCGCGCCCAAAAATACCCGCACGAAGGCCAGGGCGCCAAGTTCGTCCAGCGGAAAAAGGCCACAAAAACGGGTCGGCTATACCCTTGGGGGATGGGGCTGGCCAACTTCGTCCGTCGGACTCGGAATGGTGCGAGACTTTGCGAGGCGCCTCCGTGTGCCAAAAATAGGCCGCGGGCACAGCCGCGCCCAAAAATAACCGCCCGAAGGCCGGGGCGCCAAGTTCGTCCAGCGGAAAAAGGCCACAAAAACGGGTGGGCTATAGAATTGGGGGGTGGGGCTGGCCAACTTCGTCCGCCGGAGTCGGAATGGCGCGAGAATTTGCGACGCGCCTCCGTATGCCAAAAATAGGCCGCCGGCACAGCCGCGCCCAAAAATACCCGGCCGAAGGCTGGGGTTCCAAGTTCGTCCAGCGGAAAAAGGCCACAAAAACGGGTGGGCTATTGCCTTGGGGGGTGGGGCTGGCCAACTTCGTCCGCCGGACTCGGAATGTAGCGAGACTTTGCGAGGCGCCTCCGTGTGCCAAAAATAGGTCGCGGGCACAGCCGCGCCCAAAAATAACCGCCCGAAGGCCGGGGCGCCAAGTTCGTCCAGCGGAAAAAGGCCACAAATACGGGTGGGCTATAGCCTTGGGGGGTGGGGCTAACCAACTTCGTCCGCGGGACTCGGAATGGCGCGAGACTTTGCGAGGCGCCTGCGTGTGGCAAAAATAGGCCGCGGGCACAGCCGTGTCCAAAAATACCCGCCCGAAGGCCGGGGCGCCAAGTTCGTCCAGCGGAAAAAGCCCAAAAAAACGGGTGGACTATAGAATTGGGGGGAGGGGTTGGCCCACTTCGTCCGCCGGAGTCGGAATGGCGCGAGACTTTGCGACGTGCCTCCGTGTGCCAAAAATAGGCCGCGGGCACAGCCGCGCTCAAAAATACCCGCCCGAGGGCCGGGGCGCCAAGTTCGTCCAGCGGAAAAAGGCCAAAAAAACGGGTGGGCTATAGCCTTGGGGGGTGGGGCTGGCCAACTTCGTCCGCCGGACTCTGAATGGAGCGAGACTTTGTGAGGCGCCTCCGTGTGCCAAAATTAGGCCGCGGGCACAGCCGCGCCCAAAAATACCCGCACGAAGGCCAGGGCGCCAAGTTCGTCCAGCGGAAAAAGGCCACAAAAACGGGTCGGCTATACCCTTGGGGGATGGGGCTGGCCAACTTCGTCCGTCGGACTCGGAATGGTGCGAGACTTTGCGAGGTGCCTCCGTGTGCCAAAAATAGGCCGCGGGCGCAGCCGCACCCAAAAATACCTGCCCGAAGGCCGGGGTGCCAAGTTCGTCCAGCGGAAAAAGGCCACAAAAACGGGTGGGCTATAGCCTTGGGGGGTGGGGCTGGCCAACTTCGTCCGTCGGACTCGGAATGGCGCGAGACTTTGCGAGGCGCCTCCGTGTGCCAAAAATAGGCCGCGGGCACAGCCGCGCCCAAAAATAACCGCCCGAAGGCCGGGGCGCCAAGTTCGTCCAGCGGAAAAAGGCCACAAAAACGGGTGGGCTATAGAATTGGGGGGTGGGGCTGGCCAACTTCGTCCGCCGGAGTCGGAATGGCGCGAGAATTTGCGACGCGCCTCCGTATGCCAAAAATAGGCCGCCGGCACAGCCGCGCCCAAAAATACCCGGCCGAAGGCTGGGGTTCCAAGTTCGTCCAGCGGAAAAAGGCCACAAAAACGGGTGGGCTATAGCCTTGGGGGGTGGGGCTGGCCAACTTCGTCCGCCGGACTCGGAATGGCGCGAGACTATGGGAGGCGCCTCCGTGTGCCAAAAATAGGCCGCGGTCACAGCCGTACCCAAAAATACCCGCCCGAAGGCCGGGGCGCCAAGTTCGTCCAGCGGAAAAAGGCCACAAAAACGGGTGGGCTATAGCCTTGGGCGGTGGGAATGGCCAACTTTGTCCGCCGGGCTCGGAATGGCGCGAGACTTTACGAGGCGCCTCCGTGTGCCAAAAATAGGTCGCGGGCACAGCCGTGCCCAAAAATACCCGCCCGAAGGCCGGGGCGCCAAGTTCGTCCCAGCGGAAAAAGGCCACAAAACGGGTGGGCTATAGCCTTGGGGGTGGGGCTGGCCAACCGTCCGCCGGACTCGGAATGGCGCGAGACTTTGCGAGCAGCCTCCGTGTGCCAAAAATAGGCCGCGGGCACAGCCGCGCCCAAAAATACCCGCCCGAAGGCCGGGGCGCCAAGTTCGTCCAGCGGAAAAAGGCCACAAAAACGGGTGGGCTATAGCCTTGGGGGGTGGGGCTGGCCAACTTCGTCCGCCGGTCTCGGAATGGCGCGAGACTTTGCGAGGCGCCTCCGTGTGCCAAAAATAGGCCGCGGGCACAGCCGCGTCCAAAAATACCCGCCCGAAGGCCGGGGCGCCAAGTTCGTCCAGCGGAAAAAGGCCACAAAATCGGGTGGGCTATAGCCTTGGGGGGTGGGGCTGGCCAACTTCGTCCGCCGGACTCTGAATGGCGCGAGACTTTGCGAGGCGCCTCCGTGTGCCAAAATTAGGCCGCGGGCACAGCCGCGCCCAAAAATACCCCACGAAGGCCAGGGCGCCAAGTTCGATCCAGCGGAAAAAGGCCACAAAAGCGGGTCGGCTATACCCTTGGGGATGGGGCTGGCCAACCGTCCGTCGGACTCGGAATGGTGCGAGACTTTGCGAGTGCCTCCGTGTGCCAAAAATAGGCCTTGGGCGCAGCCGCACCCAAAATACCTGCCCGAAGGCCGGGTGCCAAGTTCGTCCAGCGGAAAAAGGCCACAAAATCCGGTGGGCTATATCCTTGCGGGTGGGGCTGGCCAACCGTCCGTCGGACTCGGAATGGCGCGAGACTTTGCGAGCGCCTCCGTGTGCCAAAAATAGGCCGCGGGCACAGCCGTGCCCAAAATAACCGCCCGAAGGCCGGGGCGCCAAGTTCGTCCAGCGGAAAAAGGCCACAAAAACGGGTGGGCTATAGAATTGGGGGGTGGGGCTGGCCAACTTCGTCCGCCGGAGTCGGAACGGCGCGAGAATTTGCGACGCGCCTCCGTATGCCAAAAATAGGCCGCCGGCACAGCCGCGCCCAAAAATACCCGGCCGAAGGCTGGGGTTCCAAGTTCGTCCAGCGGAAAAAGGCCACAAAAACGGGTGGGCTATAGCCTTGGGGGGTGGGGCTGGCCAACTTCGTCCGCCGGACTCGGAATGGCGCGAGACTATGGGAGGCGCCTCCGTGTGCCAAAAATAGGCCACGGTCACAGCCGTACCCAAAAATACCCGCCCGAAGGCCGGGGCGCCAAGTTCGTCCAGCGGAAAAAGGCCACAAAAACGGGTGGGCTATAGCCTTGGGGGGTGGGAATGGCCAACTTTGTCCGCCGGGCTCGGAATGGCGCGAGACTTTACGAGGCGCCTCCGTGTGCCAAAAATAGGTCGCGGGCACAGCCGTGCCCAAAAATACCCGCCCGAAGGCCTGGGCGCCAAGTTCGTCCAGCGGAAAAAGGCCACAAAAACGGGTGGGCTATAGCCTTGGGGGGTGGGGCTGGCCAACTTCGTCCGCCGGACTCGGAATGGTGCGAGACTTTGCGAGGCGCCTCCGTGTGCCAAAAATAGGCCGCGGGCACAGCCGCGCCCAAAAATACCCGCCCGAAGGCCGGGGCGCCAAGTTCGTCCAGCGGAAAAAGGCCACAAAAACGGGTGGGCTATAGCTTTGGGGGGTGGGGCTGGCCAACTTCATCCGCCGGGCTCGGAATGGCGCGAGACTTTACGAGGCGCCTCCGTGTGCCAAAAATAGGTCGCGGGCACAGCCGCGTCCAAAAATACCCGCCCGAAGGCTGGGGCGCCAAGTTCGTCCAGCGGAAAAAGGCCACAAAAACGGGTGGGCTATAGCCTTGGGGGGTGGGGCTGGCCAACTTCGTCCGCCGGACTCGGAATGGCGCGAGACTTTGCGAGGTGCCTCCGTGTGCAAAAAATAGGCCGCGGGCACAGCCGCGCCCAAAAATACCCGCCCGAAGGCCAGGGCGCCAAGTTCGTCCAGCGGAAAAAGGCCACAAAAACGGGTTGGGCTATAGCCTTGGGGGGTGGGGCTGGCCAACTTCGTCCGCCGGGCTCGGAATGGCGCGAGACTTTTCGAGGCACCTCCGTGTGCCAAAAATAGGTCGCGGGCACAGCCGCGTCCAAAAATACCCGCCCGAAGGCCGGGGCGCCAAGTTCGTCCAGCGGAAAAAGGCCACAAAAACGGGTGGGCTATAGCCTTGGGGGGTGGGGCTGGCCCACTTCGTCCGCCGGACTCGGAATGGCGCGAGACTTTGCGAGGTGCCTCCGTGTGCCAAAAATAGGCCGCGGGCACAGCCGCGCCCAAAAATACCCGCCCGAAGGCCGGGGCGCCAAGTTCGTCCAGCGGAAAAATGCCACAAAAACGGGTGGGCTATAGCCTTGGGGGGTGGGGCTGGCCAACTTCGTCCGCCGGGCTCGGAATGGCGCGAGACTTTACGAGGCGCCTCCGTGTGCCAAAAATAGGTCGCGGACACAGGCGCGCCCTAAAATACCCGCCCGAAGGCCGGGGCGCCAAGTTCGTCCAGCGGAAAAAGGCCACAAAAACGGGTGGGCTATAGCCTTGGGGGGTGGGGCTGGCCAACTTCGTCCGCCGGACTCGGAGTGGCGCGAGACTTTGCGAGGCGCCTCCGTGTGGTAAAAATAGGCCGCGGGCACAGCCGCGTCCAAAAATACCCGCCCGAAGGCCGGGGCGCCATGTTCGTCCAGCGGAAAAAGGCCACAAAAAAGGGTGTGCTATAGCCTTGGGGGGTGGTGCTGGCCAACTTCGTCAACCGGGCTTGGAATGGCGCGAGACTTTTCGAGGCGCCTCCATGTGCCAAAAATAGGACGCGGGCACAGCCGCGTCCAAAAATACCCACCCGAAGGCCGGGGCGCCAAGTTCGTCCAGCGGAAAAAGGCCACAAAAACGGGTGTGCTATAGCCTTGGGGGTGGGGCGGGCCAACTTCGTCCGCCGGACTCGTATTGGCGCGAGACTTTGGGTGGCGCCTCCGTGTGCAAAAAATCGGCCGGGGGAACTGCCGCGCCAAAAAATACCCGGCCGACGGCGGGGGCGCCAAGTTCGTCCAGCGGAAAAAGGCCACAAAAACGGGTGGGCTATAGCCTTGGGGGGTGGGGCTGGCAAACTTCGTCCGCGGACTCGGAATGGCGCGAGACTTTGCGAGGCGCCTCCGTGTGGCAAAAATAGGCCGCGGGCACAGCCGCGCCCAAAAATACCCGCCCGAAGGCCGGGGCGCCAAGTTCGTCCAGCGGAAAAAGGCCACAAAAACGGGTGGGCTATAGCCTTGGGGGGTGGGGCTGGCCAACTTCGTCCGCCGGACTCGGAATGGCCCGAGACTTTCCGAGGCGCCTCCGTGTGCCAAAAATAGGCATCGGGCACAGCCGCGCCCAAAAATACCCGCCCGAAGGCCGGGGCGCCAAGTTCGTCCAGCGGAAAAAGGCCACAAAAACGGGTGGGCTATAGCCTTGGGGGGTGGGGCTGGCCAACTTCGTCCGCCGGGCTCGGAATGGCGCGAGACTTTACGAGGCGCCTCCGTGTGCCAAAAATAGGCCGCGGACACAACCGCGACCAAAAATCCCCGCCCGAAGGCCGGGGCGCCAAATTCGTCCAGCGGAAAAAGGCCACAAATACGGGTGGGCTATAGCCTTGGGGGTGGGGCTAACCAACTTCGTCCGCCGGACTCGGAATGGCGCGAGACTGCGAGGCGCCTGCGTGTGGCAAAAAATAGGCGCGGGCACAGCCGCGTCAAAATACCCGCCCGAAGGCCGGGCGCCAAGTTCGTCCAGCGGAAAAAGGCCACAAAAAGGGTGGGCTATAGCCTTGGGGGTGGGGCTGGCCAACCGTCCGCCGGACTCGAAATAGCGAGACTTTGCGAGGCTCCTCCGTGTGCCAAAAATAGGCGCGGGCACAGCCGCGTCAAAAATACCCGCCCGAAGGTCGGGCGGCAAGTTCGTCCAGCGGAAAAAGGCCACAAAACGGGTGGGCTATAGCCTTGGGGGTGGGGCTGGCCAACTTCGTCCGCCGGACTCGGAATGGGGCGAGACTTTGCGAGGCGCCTCCGTGTGGCAAATATAGGCAGCGGGCACAACCGCGTCAAAAATACCCGCCCGAAGGCCGGGCGCAAAGTTCGTCCAGCGGAAAAAGGCCACAAAAACGGGTGGGCTATAGGCTTGGGGGGTGGGGCTGGCCAACTTCGTCCGCCGGACTCGGAATGGCGCGAGACATTGCGAGGCGCCTCCGTGTGCCAAAAATAGGCCGCGGGCACAGCCACAAGACAAAAATACCCGCCCGAATGCCGGGCGCCAAGTTCGTCCCAGCGGAAAAAGGCCACAAAACGGGTGGGCTATAGCCTTGGGGGTGGGGTTGGCCAACTGTCCACCGGACTCGGAATGGCGCGAGACTTTACGAGGCGCCTCCGTGTGGCAAAAATAGGCCGCGGGCACAGCTACGTCCAAAAATACCTGCCCGAAGGCCGGGGTGCCAAGTTCGTCCAGCGGAAAAAGGCCACAAAAAAGGGTGGGCTATAGCCTTGGGGAGTGGGGCTGGCCAACTTCGTCCGCCGGACTCGGAATGGCGCGACACTTTGCGAGGCGCCTCCGTGTGCCAAAAATAGGCCGCGGGCACAGCCGCGCCCAAAAATACCCGCCCGAAGGCCGGGGCGCCAAGTTCGTCCAGCGGAAAAAGGCCACAAAAACGGGTGGGCTATAGCCTTGGGGGGTGGGGCTAACCAACTTCGTCCGCCGGACTCGGAATGGCGCGAGACTTTGCGAGGCTCCTCCGTGTGGCAAAAATAGGCCGCGGGCACAGCCGCGTCCAAAAATACCCGCCCGAAGGCCGGGGCGCCATGTTCGTCCACCGGAAAAAGGCCACAAAAAAGGGTGGGCTATAGCCTTGGGGGGTGGGGCTGGCCAACTTCGTCCGCCGGGCTCGGAATGGCGCGAGACTTTACGAGGCGCCTCCGTGTGGCAAAAATAGGCCGCGGGCACAGCCGCGTCCAAAAATACCCGCCCGAAGGCCGGGGCGCCAAGTTCGTCCAGCGGAAAAAGGCCACAAAAAAGGGTGTGCTATAGCCTTGGGGGTGGTGCTGGCCAACTTCACAACCGGGCTCGGAATGGCGCGAGACTTTTCGAGGCGCCTCCGTGTGCCAAAAATAGGTCGCGGGCACAGCCGCGTCCAAAAATGCCCGCCCGAAGGCCGAGGCGCCAAGTTCGTCCAGCGGAAAAAGGCCACAAAAACGGGTGGGCTATAGCCTTGGGGGGTGGGGCTGGCTAACTTCGTCCGCCGGACCCGGAATGGCGCGAGACTTTGTGAGGCGCCTCCGTGTGCCAAAAATAGGCCGCGGGCACTGCCGCGCCCAAAAATACCCGGCCGAAGGCCGGGGCGCCAAGTTCGTCCAGCGGAAAAAGGCCACAAAAACGGGTGGGCTATAGCCTTGGGGGGTGGGGCTGGCCAACTTCGTCCGCCGGACTCGGAATGGCGCGAGACTTTGCGAGGCGCCTCCGTGTGGCAAAAATAGGCCGCGGGCACAGCCGCGTCCAAAAATACCCGCCCGAAGGCCGGGGTGCCATGTTCGTCCACCGGAAAAAGGCCACAAAAACGGGTGGGCTATAGCCTTGGGGGGTGGGGCTAATCAACTTTGTCCGCCGGACTCGGAATGGCGCGAGACTTTGCGAGGCGCCTCCGTGTGGCAAAAATAGGCCGCAGGCACAGCCGCGTCCAAAAAATACCAGCCCGAAGGCCGGGGCGCCAAGTTCGTCCAGCGGAAAAAGGCCACAAAAAAGGGTGGGCTATAGCCTTGGGGGGTGGGGCTGGCCAACTTCGTCCGCCGGGCTCGGAATGGCGCGAGACTTTACGAGGCACCTCCGTGTGGTAAAAATAGGCCGCGGGCACAGCCGCGTCCAAAAATACCCGCCCGAAGGCCGGGGCGCCAAGTTCGTCCAGCGGAAAAAGGCCACAAAAAAGGGTGTGCTATAGCCTTGGGGGGTGGTGCTGGCCAACTTCGTCAACCGGGCTCGGAATGGCGCGAGACTTTTCGAGGCGCCTCCGTGTGCCAAAAATAGGTCGCGGGCACAGCCGCATCCAAAAATACCCGCCCGAAGGCCGGGGCGCCAAGTTCGTCCAGCGGAAAAAGGCCACAAAAACGGGTGGGCTATAGCCTTGGGGGGTGGTGCTGGCCAACTTCGTCATCCTGGCCCGGAATGGCGCGAGACTTTGTGAGGTGCCTCCGTGTGCCAAAAATAGGCCGCGGGCACTGCCGCGCCCAAAAATACCCGGCCGAAGGCTGGGGCGCCAAGTTCGTCCAGCGGAAAAAGGCCACAAAAACGGTTGGGCTATAGCCTTGGGGGGTGGGGCTGGCCCACTTCGTCCGCCGGACTCGGAATGGCGCGAGACTTTGCGAGGCGCCTCCGTGTGGCAAAAATAGGCATGGGGCACAGCCGCGTCAAAATACCTGCCCGAAGGCCGGGGCTCCAAGTTCGTCCAGCGGAAAAAGGCCACAAACACGGGTGGGCTATAGCCTTGGGGGGTGGGGCCGGCCAACTTCGTCCGCCGGACTCGGAATGGCGCGAGACTTTTCGAGGCGCCTCCGTGTGCGAAAAATAGGCAGCGGGCACAGCCGCGCCCAAAACACCCGCCCGAAGGCCGGGCGCCAAGTTCGTCCAGCGGAAAAAGGCCACAAAACGGGTGGGCTATAGCCTTGGGGGTGGGGCTAACCAACTGGCGTCCGCCGGACTCGGAATGGCGAGAGACTTTGCGAGGCGCCTCCGTGTGGCAAAAATAGGCTGCGGGCACAGCCGCGTCAAAAATACCCGCCCGAAGGCCGGGCGCCAAGTTCGTCCAGCGGAAAAAGGCCACAAAACGGGTGGGCTATAGCCTTGGGGGTGGGGCTAATCAACTTTGTCCGCCGGACTCGGAATGGCGCGAGACTTTGGGCGCCGTGTGTGGCAAAAATAGGCCGCAGGCACAGCCGCGTCAAAAATACCAGCCCGAAGGCCGGGGCGCCAAGTTCGTCCAGCGGAAAAATGCCACAAAAAGGGTGGGCCAAAGCCTTGGGGGGTGGGCATGGCCAACTTCTTCCGCCGGAATCTGAATTGCTCGAGACTTATCGAGGCGCCTCCGTGTGCCAAAAATAGGCCGTGGCACAGCCGCGCCCAAAAATACCCGCCCGAGGCGGTGCGCCAAGTTCGTCCAGCGGAAAAAGGCCACAAAAACGGGTGGGCTATAACCTTGGGGGGTGGGGCTGGCCAACTTCGTCCACCGGACTCGGAATGGCGCGAGACTTTGCGAGGCGCCTCCGTGTGGCGAAAATAGGCCGCGGGCACAACCGCATCCAAAAATACCCGCCCGAAGGCCGGGGCGCCAAGTTCGTCCAGCGGAAAAAGGCCACGAAAGAGGGTGGGCTATAGCCTTGGGGGGTGGGGCTGGCCAACTTCGTCCGCCGGACTCGGAATGGCGCGACACTTTGCGAGGCGCCTCCGTGTGCCAAAAATAGGCCCCGGGCACAGCCGTGCCAAAAAATACCTGCCCGAAGGCCGGGGCGCCAAGTTCGTCCAGTGGAAAAAGGCCACAAAAACGGGTGGGTTATAGCCTTGGGGGGTGGGGCTGGCCAACTTCGTCCGCCGGACTCGAAATAGCGCGAGACTTTGCGAGGCTCCTCCGTGTGCCAAAAATAGGCTGCGGACACAGCTGCGCCCAAAAATACCCGCCCGAAGGCCGGTGCGCCAAGTTCGTCCAGCGGAAAAAGGCCACAAAAACGGGTGGGCTATAACCTTGGGGGGTGGGGCTGGCCAACTTCGTCCACCGGACTCGGAATGGCGCGAGACTTTCCGGGCGCCTCCGTGTGGCGAAAAATAGGCCGCGGGCACAACCGCATCAAAAATACCCGCCCGAAGGCCGGGCGCCAAGTTCGTCCAGCGGAAAAAGGCCACAAAAGAGGGTGGGCTATAGCCTTGGGGGTGGGGCTGGCCAACCGTCCGCCGGACTCGGAATGGCGCGAGACTTTGCGAGGCGCCTCCGTGTGCCAAAAATAGGCATGGGCACAGCCGTGCCAAAAATACCCGCCCGAAGGCCGGGCGCCAAGTTCGTCCAGTGGAAAAAGGCCACAAAAACGGGTGGGCTATAGCCTTGGGGGTGAGGCTGGCCAATTCGTCCGCCGGACTCGAAATAGCGCGAGACTTTGCGAGGCACCTCCTTGTGCCATAAATAGGCCGCGGGCACAGCCGCACCCAAAAATACCCGCCCGAAGGCCGGGGCGCCATGTTCGTCCAGAGGAAAAAGGCCACAAAAACGGGTGGGCTATAGCCTTGGGGGGTGGGGCTGGCCAAGTTTGACCGCCGGACTCGTAATTGCGCGAGACTTTGCGAGGCATCTCCGTGTGCCAAAAATAGGCCGCGGGCACAGCCGTGCCAAAAAATACCCGCCCGAAGGCCGGGGCGCCAAGTTCGTCCAGTGGAAAAAGGCCACAAAAACGGGTGGGCTATAGCCTTGGGGGGTGGGGCTGGCCAACTTCGTCCGCCGGACTCGAAATAGCGCGAGACTTTGCGGCGCCTCCGTGTGCAAAAAATAGGCCGCGGGCACAGCCGTGCAAAAAAATCCCTGCCCGATGGCCGGGGCGCCATGTTCGTCCAGTGGAAAAAGGCAACAAAACCGGGTGGGCTATAGCCTTGGGGGGTGGGGCTGGCCAACTTCGTCCGCCGGACTCGAAATAGCGAGACTTTGCGAGGCTCCTCCGTGTGCAAAAAAAAATAGGCCGCGGGCACCGCGGCCCCAAAAAATACCCGCCCGACGGCCGGTGCGCCAAGTTCGTCCAGCGGAAAAAGGCCACAAAAACGGGTGGGCTATAACCTTGGGGGGTGGGGCTGGCCAACTTCGTCCACGGACTCGGAATGGCACGAGACTGCGGGCGCCTCCGTGTGGCGAAAATAGGCCGCGGGCACAACCGCATCCAAAAATACCCGCCCGAGGCCGGGCGCCAAGTTCGTCCAGCGGAAAAAGGCCACAAAGAGGGTGGGCTATAGCCTTGGGGGTGGGGCTGGCCAACTTCGTCCGCGGACTCGGAATGGCGCGAGACTTTGCGGCGCCTCCGTGTGCAAAAATAGGCCGCGGGCACAGCCGTGCCAAAAATACCTGCCCGAAGGCCGGGCGCCAAGTTCGTCCAGTGGAAAAAGGCCACAAAAAGGGTGGGCTATAGCCTTGGGGGTGGGGCTGGCCAACTCGTCCGCGGACTCGGAATGGCGCGAGACTTTGCGAGGCGCCTCCGTGTGCCAAAAATAGGCCGCGGGCACAGCCGCGGCCAAAAAAACCCGCCCGAAGGCCGTGGCGCCAAGTTCGTCCAGCGGAAAAAGGCCACAAAAACGGGTGGGCTATATCCTTGGGGGTGGGGCTGGCCAACCGTCCACCGGACTCGGAATGGCGAGACTTTGCGGCGCCTCCGTGTGGCGAAAATAGGCCGCGCACAACCGCATCAAAAATACCCGCCCGAAGGCCGGGCGCCAAGTTCGTCCAGTGGAAAAAGGCCACAAAAAGCGGGTGGGCTATAGCCTTGGGGGTGGGGCTGGCCAACTTCGTCCGCCGGACTCGGAATGGCGCGAGACTTTGCGAGGCATCTCCGTGTGCCAATAATAGGCAGCGGGCACAGCCGTGCCAAAAATACCCGCCCGAAGGCCGGGGCGCCATGTTCGTCCAGCGGAAAAGGGCCACAAAACGGGTGGGCTATAGCCTTGGGGGTGGGGCTGGCCAACCGTCCGCCGGACTCGGAATGGCGCGAGACTTTGCGAGGCATCTCCGTGTGCCAAAAATAGGCATGGGCACAGCCGTGCCAAAAATACCCGCCCGAAGGCCGGGCGCCAAGATCGTCCAGTGGAAAAAGGCCACAAAAGCGGGTGGGATTTAGCATTGGGGGTGGGGCGGGCCAACTTCGTCCGCCGGACTCGGAATGGTGCGAAACTTTGCGAGGCGCCTCCGTGTGCCAAAAATAGGCCGCGGGCACAGCCGTGCCAAAAAATACCTGCCCGAAGGCCGGGGCGCCATGTTCGTCCAGTGGAAAAAGGCCACAAAAACGGGTGGGCTATAGCCTTGGGGGGTGGGGCTGGCCAACTTCGTCCGCCGGACTCGAAATAGCGCGAGACTTTGCGAGGCGCCTCCGTGTGCCAACTATAGTCCTCGGTCACAGCCGCGCCAAAAAATACCCGCCCGAAGGCCGGGGCGCCATGTTCGTCCAGCGGAAAAAGGCCACAAAAACGGGTGGGCTATAACCTTGGGGGGTGGGGCTGGCCAACTTCGTCCACCGGACTCGGAATGGCACGAGACTTTGCGAGGCGCCTCCGTGTGGCGAAAATAGGCCGCGGGCACAACCGCATCCAAAAATACCCGCCCGAAGGCCGGGGCGCCAAGTTCGTCCAGCGGAAAAAGGCCACAAAAGAGGGTGGGCTATAGCCTTGGGGGGTGGGGCTGGCCAACTTCGTCCGCCGGACTCGGAATGGCGCGAGACTTTGCGAGGCGCCACCGTGTGCCAAAAATAGGCATGGGCACAGCCGTGCCAAAAAATACCCGCCCGAAGGCCGGGGCGCCAAGTTCGTCCAGTGGAAAAAGGCCACAAAAACGGGTGGGCTATAGCCTTGGGGGGTGAGGCTGGCCAATTCGTCCGCCGGACTCGAAATAGCGCGAGACTTTGCGAGGCACCTCCTTGTGCCATAAATAGGCCGCGGGCACAGCCGCACCCAAAAATACCCGCCCGAAGGCCGGGGCGCCATGTTCGTCCAGCGGAAAAAGGCCACAAAAACGGGTGGGCTATAGCCTTGGGGGGTGGGGCTGGCCAACTTCGTCCGCCGGACTCGGAATGGCGCGAGACTTTGCGAGGCATCTCCGTGTGCCAAAAATAGGCCGCGGGCACAGCCGTGCCAAAAAATACCCGCCCGAAGGCCGGGGCGCCAAGTTCGTCCAGTGGAAAAAGGCCACAAAACCGGGTGGGCTATAGCCTTGGGGGGTGGGGCTGGCCAACTTCGTCCGCCGGACTCGGAATGGCGCGAGACTTTGCGAGGCGCCTCCGTGTGCCAAAAATAGGCCGCGGGCACAGCCGTGCCAAAAAATACCTGCCCGAAGGCCGGGGCGCCATGTTCGTCCAGTGGAAAAAGGCCACAAAAACGGGTGGGCTATAGCCTTGGGGGGTGGGGCTGGCCAACTTCGTCCGCCGGACTCGAAATAGCGAGACTTCGCGAGGCTCCTCCGTGTGCCAAAAATAGGCCGCGGGCACAGCCGCGCCCAAAAATACCCGCCCGAAGGCCGGTGCGCCAAGTTCGTCCAGCGGAAAAAGGCCACAAAAACGGGTGGGCTATAACCTTGGGGGGTGGGACTGGCCAACTTCGTCCACCGGACTCGGAATGGCACGAGACTTTGCGAGGCGCCTCCGTGTGGCGAAAATAGGCCGCGGGCACAACCGCATCCAAAAATACCCGCCCGAAGGCCGGGGCGCCAAGTTCGTCCAGCGGAAAAAGGCCACAAAAGAGGGTGGGCTATAGCCTTGGGGGGTGGGGCTGGCCAACTTCGTCCGCCGGACTCGGAATGGCGCGAGACTTTGCGAGGCGCCTCCGTGTGCCAAAAATAGGCCGCGGGCACAGCCGTGCCAAAAAATACCTGCCCGAAGGCCGGGGCGCCAAGTTCGTCCAGTGGAAAAAGGCCACAAAAAAGGGTGGGCTATAGCCTTGGGGGGTGGGGCTGGCCAACTTCGTCCGCCGGACTCGGAATGGCGCGAGACTTTGCGAGGCGCCTCCGTGTGCCAAAAATAGGCCGCGGGCACAGCCGCGCCAAAAAATACCCGCCCGAAGGCCGGTGCGCCAAGTTCGTCCAGCGGAAAAAGGCCACAAAAACGGGTGGGCTATAACCTTGGGGGGTGGGGCTGGCCAACTTCGTCCACCGGACTCGGAATGGCGAGACTTTGCGGCGCGCTCCGTGTGGCGAAAATAGGCCGCGGCACAACCGCATCCAAAAATACCCGCCCGAAGGCCGGGCGCCAAGTTCGTCCAGTGGAAAAAGGCCACAAAAGCGGGTGGGCTATAGCCTTGGGGGTGTGGGGCTGGCCAACCGTCCGCCGGACTCGAAATAGCGAGACTTTGCGAGGCTCCTCCGTGTGCCAAAAATAGGCCGGGCACAGCCGCGCCAAAAATACCGGCCCGAAGGCCGGGCGCAAGATTCGTCCTGCAGAAAAAGGCCACAAAAACGGGTGGGCTATAGCCTTTGGGGGTGGGGCTGGCCAACTTCGTCCGCCGGACTCGGAATGGCGCGAGACTTTGCGAGGCGCCTCCGTGTGCCAAAAATAGGCCGCGGGCACAGCCGTGCCAAAAAATACCCGCCCGAAGGCCGGGGCGCCAAGTTCGTCCAGTGGAAAAAGGCCACAAAAATGGGTGGGCTATAGCCTTGGGGGGTGAGGCTGGCCAATTCGTCCGCCGGACTCGAAATAGCACGAGACTTTGCGAGGCACCTCCTTGTGCCATAAATAGGCCGCGGGCACAGCCGCGCCCAAAAATACCGGCCCGAAGGCCGGGGCGCCAAGTTCGTCCTGCAGAAAAAGGCCACAAAAACGGGTGGGCTATAGCCTTTGGGGGTGGGGCTGGCCAACTTCGTCCGCCGGACTCGGAATGGCGCGAGACTTTGCGAGGCGCCTCCGTGTGCCAAAAATAGGCCGCGGGCACAGCCGTGCCAAAAAATACCCGCCCGAAGGCCGGGCCGCCAAGTTCGTCCAGTGGAAAAAGGCCACAAAAACGGGTGGGCTATAGCCTTGGGGGTGGGGCTGGCCAACTTCGTCCGCCGGACTCGGAATGGCGCGAGACTTTCCGAGGCGCCTCCGTGTGCCAAAAATAGGCCGTGGGTCCAGCCGAACCCAAAAATACCCGCCCGAAGGCCGGGGCGCCATGTTCGTCCAGCGGAAAAAGGCCACAAAAACGGGTGGGCTATAGCCTTGGGGGGTGGGGCTGGCCAACTTCGTTCGCCGGACTCGGAATGGCGCGAGACTTTGCGAGGCGCCTCCGTGTGCCAAAAATAGGCCGCGGACGCAGCCGCGCCAAAAAATACCCGCCCTAAGGCCGGGGCGCCAAGTTCGTCCAGCGGAAAAAGGCCACAAAAACGGGTGGGCTATAGCCTTGGGGGGTGGGGCTGGCCAACTTCGTCCGCCGGACTCGGAATGGCGCGAGACTTTGCGAGGCGCCTCCGTGTGCCAAAAATAGGCCGCGGGAACAGCCGCACCCAAAAATACCCGCCCGAAGGCCGGGGCGCCAAGTTCGTCCAGCGGAAAAAGGCCACAAAAACGGGTGGGCTATAGCCTTGGGGGGTGGGGCAGGCCAACTTCGTCCGCCGGACTTGGAATAGCGCGAGACTTTGGGAGGCGCCTCCGTGTGCAAAATAATAGGCCGCGGGCACAGCCGCCCCCAAAAATACCCGCCCGAAGGCCGGGGCGCTAAGTTCGTCCAGCGGAAAAAGGCCACAAAAACGGGTGGGCTATAGCCTTGGGGGGTGGGTCTGGCCAACTTCGTCCGCCGGACTAGGAATGGCACGAGACTTTGCGAGGTGCCTCCGTGTGCCAAAAATAGGCCGTGGGCCCAGCCGCACCCAAAAATACCCGCCCGAAGGCCGGGGCGCCATGTTCGTCCAGCGGAAAAAGGCCACAAAAACGGGTGGGCTATAGCCTTGGGGGGTGGGGCTGGCCAACTTCGTTCGCCGGACTCGGAATAGCGCGAGACTTTGCGAGGCGCCTCCGTGTGCCAAAAATAGGCCGCGGACACAGCCGCGCCAAAAAATACCCGCCCAAAGGCCGGGGCGCCAAGTTCGTCCAGCGGAAAAAGGCCACAAAAACGGGTGGGCTATAGCCTTGGGGGGTGGGGCTGGCCAACTTCGTCCGCCGGACTCGGAATGGCGCGAGACTTTGCGAGGCGCCTCCGTGTGCCAAAAATAGGCCGCGGACACAGCCGCACCCAAAAATACCCGCCCGAAGGCCGCGTCGCCAAGTTCGTCCAGCGGAAAAAGGCCACAAAAACGGGTGGGCTATAGCCTTGGGGGTGTGGGGCTGGCCCACTTCGTCCGCCAGCCTCGGAATGGCGCGAGACTTTGCGAGGCGCCTCTGTGTGCCAAAAATAGGCCGCGGGCACAGCCGCGCCCAAAAATACTCGCCCGAAGTCCGGGGCGCCATGTTCGTCCAGCGGAAAAAGGCCACAAAAACGGGTGGGCTTTAGCCTTGGGGGGTGGGGCTGGCCCACTTCGTCCGCCAGACTCGGAATGGCGCGAGACTTTAAGAGGCGCCTCCCTGTGCCAAAAATAGGCCCTTGGGCACAGCCGCGCCCAAAAATACCCGCCCGAAGGCCGGGCGCCAAGTTCGTCCAGCGGAAAAAGGCCACAAAAGCGGGTGGGCTATAGCCTTGGGGGGTGGGGCTGGCCAACTTCGTCCGCCGGACTTGGACTAGCGCGAGACTTTGGGAGGCACCTCCGTGTGCCAAAAATAGGCCGCGGGCACATCCGCCCCCAAAAATACCCACCCGAAGGCCGGGGCGCCAAGTTCGTCCAGCGGAAAAAGGCCAAAAAAAAAGGTGGGCTATAGCCTTGGGGGGTGGGGCTGGCAAACTTCGTCCGCCGGACTCGGAATTGCGCGAGACTTTGCGAGGCACCTCCGTGTGCCAAAAATAGGCGGTGGGCACAGCCGCGCCCATAAATACCCGCCCGAAAGCCGGGGCACCAAGTTCGTCCTGCGGAAAAAGGCCACAAAAACGGGTGGGCTATAGCCTTGGAGGGTGGGGCTGGCCAAATCCGTCTGCCGGACTCGGAATGGCGCAAGACATTGCGAGCGCCTCCATGTGCCAAAAATTGGGCCGCGGGCACAGCCGCTCCCAAATATACCCACCCGAAGGCCGGGGCGCCAAGTTCGTCCACCGGAAAAAGGCCACAAAAACGGGTGGGCTATATCCTTGGGGGTGGGGCTTGCCAACAAATCTGCCCGGACTCGGAATGGCGCGAGACTTTGCGAGGCACCTCCGTGTGTTGCCAAAAATAGGCCGCGGGCACAGCCGCGTCCAAAAATACCCACCCGAAGGCCGGGGCGCCAAGTTCGTCCAGCGGACAAAGGCCAAAAAAAAGGGTCTGCTATAGCCTTGGGGGGTGGTGCTGGCCACATTCGTCAACCGGGCTCGGACTGGCGCGAGACTGTTCGAGGCGCCTCCGTGTACCAAAAAAATAGGTCGCGGGCACAGCCGCGTCCAAAATACCCGCCCGAAGGCCGGGGCGCCAAGTTCGTCCAGCGGAAAAAGGCCACAAAACCGGGTGGGCAACAGCCCTGGCGGGTGGGGCTGGCCAACTTCGTCTTCCGGACTTTGACTGGCGCAAGTCTTTGCGAGGTGCCTCCATGTGCCATAAATAGACCGCGGGCACAGCCTCACCCAAATATACCCACCCGAAGGCCGGGGCGCCAAGTTCGTCCACCGGAAATTGGCCTCAATAACGGGTGGGCTATATCCTTGGGGGTAGGGCTGGCCAACAAATCCGCCGGACTCGGAATGGCGCGAGACTTTGCGAGGCGCCTCCGTGTGCCAAAAATTGGCCGCAGGCACAACCGCGCCGAAAAATACCCGCCCGAAGGCCGGGCGCCAAGTCGTCCCAGCGGAAAAAGGCCACAAAAACGGGTGGGGTATTGCCTTGGGAGTGGGTGCTGCCAACTTCGTCCGCAAGACTCGGAATTGAGCGAGACTTTGCGAGGCGCCTCCGTGTCCCAAAAAAAAGCCGTGGGCCCCGCCCCACCCAAAAATACCCGCACGAAGGCCGGGTCGCCAAGTTCGTCCAGCGGAAAAAGGCCACAAAAATGGGTGGGCTATAGCCTTGGGGGGTGGGGCTGGCCCACTTCGTCCGCCAGACTCGGAATGGCGCGAGACTTTGCTAGGCGCCTCCGTGTGCCAAAAATAGGCCGCGGGCTCATCCGCTCGCAATAATACTCGACCGAAGGCCGGGGCGCCAAGTTCGTCCAGCGGAAAAAGGCCACAAAAACGGGTGGGCTATAGCCTTGGGGGGTGGGTCTGGCCAACTTCGTCCGCCGGACTCGGAATGGCACGAGACTTTGCGAGGCGCCTCCGTGTGCCAAAAATAGGCCGTGGGCCCAGCCGCACCCAAAAATACCCGCCCGAAGGCGGGGGCGCCATGTGCGTCCGGCGGTAAATGGCCACAAAAACGGGTGGGCTAGAGCCGGGGGGGGTGGGGCTGGCCAACCGTTCGCCCGGACTCGGAATGGCGCGAGACTGCGGCGCCTCCGTGTGCCAAAAATAGGCCGCGGGCAGAGCCGCGCCCAAAAATACCCGCCCGAAGGCCGGGGCGCCAAGTTCGTCCCGCGGAAAAAGACCACAAAAACGGGTGGGCGCCTCCGTGTGCCAAAAATAGGCCGCCGGACTCGGAATGGCGAGACTTTGCGAGGCGCCTCCGTGTGCCAAAAATAGGCCGCGGGCACAGCCGTTCCCAAAAATACCCGCTCGAAGGCCGGGGCGCCAAGTTCGTCCAGCGGAAAAAGGCCACAAAAACGGGTGGGCTACAGCCTTGGGGGGTGGGGCCGGCCAACTTCGTCCGCCGGACTCGGAATGGCGTGAGACTTTGCGAGGCGCCTCCGTGTGCCAAAAATAGGCCGCGGGCACACCCGCGCCCAAAAATACCCACCCGAAGGCCGGGGCGCCAAGTTCGTCCAGCGGTAAAAGGATCAAAAACGGATGGGCTATAGCCTTGGGGGGTGGGGCTGGCCGACTTCGTCCGCCGGACTCAGAATGGCGTAAGACTTTGCGAGGCCCCTCCGTGTGCCAAAAATAGGCCGCGGACACAGCCGCGCCCAAAAATACCCGCCCGAAGGTCGGGGTGCCAAGTTCATCCAGCGGAAAAAGGCCACAAAAACGGGTGGCCTATAGCCTTGGGGGGTGGGGCTGGCCAAGTTCGTCCGCCGGACTCGGAATGGGGCGAGACTTTATGAGCCGCCTCCATGAAAAAATAAGGCAGCGGGCACAGCAGCGCCCAAAAATAACCGCCCGAAGGTCGGCGCGCCAAGTTCGTCCAGCGGAAAAAGGCCACAAAAACGGGTGGGCTATAGCCTTGGGGGGTGGGGCTGGCCAACTTCGTCCGCCGGACTTGGAATAGCGCGAGACTTTGGGAGGCACCTCCGTGTGCCAAAAATAGGCCGCGGGCACATCCGCCCCCAAAAATACCCACCCGAAGGCCGGGGCGCCAAGTTCGTCCAGCGGAAAAAGGCCAAAAAAAAAGGTGGGCTATAGCCTTGGGGGGTGGGGCTGGCAAACTTCGTCCGCCGGACTCGGAATTGCGCGAGACTTTGCGAGGCACCTCCGTGTGCCAAAAATAGGCGGTGGGCACAGCCGCGCCCATAAATACCCGCCCGAAAGCCGGGGCACCAAGTTCGTCCTGCGGAAAAAGGCCACAAAAACGGGTGGGCTATAGCCTTGGAGGGTGGGGCTGGCCAAATCCGTCTGCCGGACTCAGAATGGCGCAAGACTTTGCGAGGCGCCTCCATGTGCCAAAATTAGGCCGCGGGCACAGCCGCACCCAAATATACCCACCCGAAGGCCGGGGCGCCAAGTTCGTCCACCGGAAAAAGGCCACAAAAACGGGTGGGCTATATCCTTGGGGGGTGGGGCTGGCCAACTTCGTCTGCCGGACTCGGAATGGCGCGAGACTTTGCGAGGCACCTCCGTGTGCCAAAAATAGGCCGCGGGCACAGCCGCGTCCAAAAATACCCACCCGAAGGCCGGGGCGCCAAGTTCGTCCAGCGGAAAAAGGCCACAAAAAAGGGTGTGCTATAGCCTTGGGGGGTGGTGCTGGCCAACTTCGTCAACCGGGCTCAGAATGGCGCGAGACTTTTCGAGGCGCCTCCGTGTGCCAAAAATAGGTCGCGGGCACAGCCGCGTCCAAAAATACCCGCCCGAAGGCCGGGGCGCCAAGTTCGTCCAGCGGAAAAAGGCCACAAAAACGGGTGGGCTATAGCCTTGGAGGGTGGGGCTGGCCAAATTCGTCTGCCGGACTCGGAATGGCGCAAGACTTTGCGAGGTGCCTCCATGTGCCAAAAATAGGCCGCGGGCACAGCCGCACCCAAATATACCCACCCGAAGGCCGGGGCGCCAAGTTCGTCCACCGGAAAAAGGCCACAAAAACGGGTGGGCTATATCCTTGGGGGGTGGGGCTGGCCAACTTCGTCCGCCGGACTCGGAATGGCGCGAGACTTTGCGAGGCGCCTCCGTGTGCCAAAAATTGGCCGCAGGCACAACCGCGCCGAAAAATACCCGCCCGAAGGCCGGGGCGCCAAGTTCGTCCAGCGGAAAAAGGCCACAAAAACGGGTGGGGTATTGCCTTGGGGAGTGGGTCTGGCCAACTTCGTCCGCCAGACTCGGAATGGCGCGAGACTTTGCGAGGCGCCTCCGTGTGCCAAAAATATGCCATGGGCCCAGCCACACCCAAAAATACCCGCCCGAAGGCCGGGTCGCCAAGTTCGTCCAGCGGAAAAAGGCCACAAAAATGGGTGGGCTATAGCCTTGGGGGGTGGGGCTGGCCCACTTCGTCCGCCAGACTCGGAATGGCGCGAGACTTTGGAAGGTGCCTCCGTGTGCCACAAATAGGCCGCGGGCACAGCCGCGCCCAAAAATACTCGCCCGAAGGCCGGGGCGCCAAGTTCGTCCAGCGGAAAAAGGCCACAAAAACGGGTGGGCTATAGCCTTGGGGGGTGGGTCTGGCCAACTTCGTCCGCCGGACTCGGAATGGCACGAGACTTTGCGAGGCGCCTCCGTGTGCCAAAAATAGGCCGTGGGCCCAGCCGCACCCAAAAATACCCGCCCGAAGGCGGGGGCGCCATGTTCGTCCAGCGGAAAAAGGCCACAAAAACGGGTGGGCTATAGCCTTGGGGGGTGGGGCTGGCCAACTTCGTTCGCCGGACTCGGAATGGCGCGAGACTTTGCGAGGCGCCTCCGTGTGCCAAAAATAGGCCGCGGGCAGAGCCGCGCCCAAAAATACCCGCCCGAAGGCCGGGGCGCCAAGTTCGTCCCGCGGAAAAAGACCACAAAAACGGGTGGGCGCCTCCGTGTGCCAAAAATAGGCCGCCGGACTCGGAATGGCGAGACTTTGCGAGGCGCCTCCGTGTGCCAAAAATAGGCCGCGGGCACAGCCGCGCCCAAAAATACCCGCTCGAAGGCCGGGGCGCCAAGTTCGTCCAGCGGAAAAAGGCCACAAAAACGGGTGGGCTACAGCCTTGGGGGTGGGGCAGCCAACTTCGTCCGCGGACTCGGAATGGCGTGAGACTTTGCGGCGCCTCCGTGTGCCAAAAATAGGCCGCGGGCACACCCAAACAAAAATACCCACCCGAAGGCCGGGGCGCCAAGTTCGTCCAGCGGTAAAAGGATCAAAAACGGATGGGCTATAGCCTTGGGGGGTGGGGCTGGCCGACTTCGTCCGCCGGACTCAGAATGGCGTAAGACTTTGCGAGGCCCCTCCGTGTGCCAAAAATAGGCCGCGGACACAGCCGCACCCAAAAATACCCGCCCGAAGGTCGGGGTGCCAAGTTCATCCAGCGGAAAAAGGCCACAAAAACGGGTGGCCTATAGCCTTGGGGGGTGGGGCTGGCCAAGTTCGTCCGCCGGACTCGGAATGGGGCGAGACTTTATGAGCCGCCTCCATGAAAAAATAAGGCAGCGGGCACAGCAGCGCCCAAAAATAACCGCCCGAAGGTCGGCGCGCCAAGTTCGTCCAGCGGAAAAAGGCCACAAAAACGGGTGGGCTATAGCCTTGGGGGGTGGGGCTGGCCAACTTCGTCCGCCGGACTCGAAATGGTGCGAGACTTTGCGAGGCGCCTCCGTGTGCCAAAAATATGCCGCGGGCACAGCCGCGCCCAAAAAAACCCGCCCGAAGGCCGGGGCGCCAAGTTCGTCCAGCGGTAAAAGGCCACAAAAACGGATGGGCTATAGCCTTGGGGGGTGGGGCTGGCCAACATCGTCCGCCGGACTCGGAATGGCGCGAGACTTTGCGAGGCGCCTCCGTGTGCCAAAAATAGGCCGCGGGCACAGCCCCGCGCACAACTACCGCCCCGAAGGCCGGGGCGCCAAGTTCGTCCAGCGGAAAAAGGCCACAAAAACGGGTGGGCTATAGCCTTGGGGGGTGGGGCCGGCCAACTTCGTCCGCCGGACTTGGAATGGCGCGAGACATTGCGAGGCACCTCCGTGCGCCAAAAATAGGCCGCGGCCACAGCCGCGCCCAAAAATACCCGCCCGAAGGCCGGGGCGCCAAGTTCGTCCAGCGGAAAAAGGCCACAAAAACGGGTGGGCTATAGCCTTGGGGGGTGGGGCTGGCCAAGTTCGTCCGCCGGACTCGGAATGGGGTGAGACTTTATGAGCCGCCTCCATAAAAAAAATAGGCAGCGGACACAGCCGCGACAAAAAATAACCGCCCGAAGGTCGGGGCGCCACGTTCGTCCAGCGGAAAAAGGCCACAAAGACGGGTGGGCTATAGCCTTGGGGGGTGGGGCTGGCCAACTTCGTCCGCCGGACTCAGAATGGCGTGAGACGTTGCGAGGTTCCTCCGTGTGCCAAAAATAGGCCGCGGGCACAGCTGCGCCCAAAAATACCCGCCCGAAGGCCGGGGCGCCAATTCGTCCAGCGGAAAGAGGCCACAAAAACGGGTGGGCTATAGCCTTGGGGGGTGGGGCTGGCCAACTTCGTCCGCCAGACTCGGAATGGTGCGAGACTTTGCGAGGCGCCTCCATGTGCCAAAAATAGGCCGCAGGCACAGCCGCGCCCAAAAATACCAGCCCGAAGGCCGGGGCGCCAAGTTCGTCCAGCGGAAAGAGGCCACAAAAACGGGTGGGCTATAGCCTTGGGGGGTGGGGCTGGCCAACTTCGTCCGCCGGACTCGGAATGGCGCGAGACTTTGCGAGGAGCCTCCGTGTGCCAAAAATAAGCCGCTGGCTCAGCCGCGCCCAAAAATACCCGCCCGAAGGCCGGGGCACCAAGTTCGTCCAGCGGTAAAAGGCCACAAAAACGGGTGGGCTATAGCCTTGGGGGGTGGGGCTGGCCAACTTCGTCCGCCTGTCTCGGAATGGCGCGAGACTTTGCGAGGCACCTCCGTGTGCCAAGAATAGGCCGCGGGCACAGCCGCGCCCACAAATACCCGCCCGAAGGCCGGGGCGCCAAGTTCGTCCAGCGGAAAAAGGCCACAAAAACCGGTGGGCTATAGCCTTGGGGGGTGGGGCTGGCCAACTTCGTCCGCCGGGCTCGGAATGGCGCGAGACTTTGCGAGGCTCTTCCGTGTGCCAAAAATAGGCCGCGGGCACAGCCGCGTCCAAAAATACCCGCCCGAATGCCGGGGCGCCAAGTTCGTCCAGCGGAAAGAGGCCACAAAAACGGGTGGGCTATAGCCTTGGCGGGTGGGGATGGCCAACTTCGTCCGCCGGACTCGGAATGGCGCGAGACTTTGTAAGGTGCCTCCGTGTGCCAAAAATAGGCCGCGGGCACAGCCGCGCCCAAAAATACCTGCCCGAAGGCCGGGGCGCCATGTTCGTCCAGCGGTAAAATGCCACAAAAACGGGTGGGCTATAGCCTTTGGGGGTGGGGCTGCCCAACTTCGTCCGCCGGACTCGGAATGGCGCGAGACTTTGCGAGGTGCCTCCGTGTGCCAAAAATAGGCCGCAGACGCAGCCGCGCCCAAAAATACCCGCCCGAAGGCCGGGGCGCCAAGTTCGTCCAGCGGAAAAAGGCCACAAAAACGGGTGGGCTATAGCCTTGGGGGGTGGGGCTGGCCCACTTCGTCCGCCGGACTCGGAATGGCGCGAGACTTTGCCAGGCACCTCCGTGTGCCAGAAATAGGCCACGGGAACAGTCGCGCCCAAAAATACCCGTCCAAAGGCCGGGGCGCCATGTTCGTCCAGCGGAAAAAAGCCACAAAAACGGGTGGGCTATAGCCTTGGGGGGTGGGGCTGGCCAACTTCGTCCGCCGGACTCGGAATAGCGCGAGACTTTACGAGGCGCCTCCGTGTGCCAAAAATAGTCCGCAGACACAGCCGCGCCCAAAAATACCCGCCCGAAGGCCGGGGCGCCAAGTTCGTCCAGCGGAAAAAGGCCACAAAAACGGGTGGGCTATAGCTTGGGGGGTGGGGCCGGCCTACTTCGTCCGCCGGACTCGGAATGGCGCGAGACTTTGCGAGGCACCTCCGTGTGCCAAAAATAGGCCGCGGGAACAGTCGCGCCCAAAAATACCCGTCCAAAGGCCGGGGCGCCATGTTCGTCCGCCGGAAAAAGGCCACAAAAACCCGTGGGCTATAGCCATGGGGGGTGGGGCTGGCCAACTTCGTCCGCCGAACTCGGAATGGCGCGAGACTTTGCGAGTCGCCTCCGTGTGTGAAAAATAGGACGCGGGCACAGCCGCGCCCAAAAATACCCGCCTGAAGGCCGGGGCGCCAAGTTCGTCCAGCGGAAAAAGACCACAAAAACGGGTGGGCTATAGCCTTGGGGGGTGGGGCTGGCCAACTTTGTCCGCCGGACTCGGAATGGCGCAAGACTTTGCGAGGTGCCTCCGTGTGCCAAAAATAGGCCGCGGGTACAGCCACCCCCAAAAATACCCGCCTGAAGGCCGGGGCGCCAAGTTCGTCCAGCGGAAAAAGGCCACAAAAACGGGTGGGCTATAGCCTTGAGGGGTGGGGCTGGCCAACTTCGTCCGCCGGGCTCGGAATGGCACGAGACTTTGCGAGGCACCTCCGTGTGCCAAAAATAGGCCGCGGGCACAGCCGCGCCCAAAAATACCCGCCCGAAGGCCGGGGCGCCAAGTTCGTCCTGCGGAAAGAGGCCACAAAAACGGGTGGGCTATAGCCTTGGGGGGTGGGGCTGGCCGACTTCGTCCGCCGGACTCGGAATGGCGAGAGACTTTGCGAGGCGCGTCCGTGTGCCAAAAATAGGCCGCGGGCACAGCCGCACCCAAAAATACCCGCCCGAAGGCCGGGGCGCCAAGTTCGTCCAGCGGAAAAAGGCCTAAAAAACGAGTGGGCTATAGCCTTGGGGTGTGGGGCTGGCCAACTTCGTCCGCCGAACTCGGAATGGCGCGAGACTTTGCGAGTCGCCACCGTGTGTTAAAAATAGGACGCGGGCACAGCCGCGCCCAAAAATACCCGCCTGAAGATCGGGGCGCCAAGTTCTTCCAGCGCAAAAAGCCCACAAAAACGGGTGGGCTATAGCCTTGGGGGGTGGGGCAGGCCAACTTCGTCCGCCGGACTCGGAATGGCGCGAGACTTTGCGAGGCACCTCCGTGTGCCAAAAATAGGCCGCGGGCACAGCCGCGCCCAAAAATACCCGCCCGAAGGCCGGGGCGACAAGTTCATCCAGCGGAAAGAGGCCACAAAAACGGGTGGGCTATAGCCTTGGGGGGTGGGGCTGGCCAACTTCGTCCGCCGGACTCGGAATGGCGAGCGACTTTGCGAGGCGCGTCCGTGTGCCAAAAATAGGCCGCGGGCACAGCCGCGCCCAAAAATACCCGCCCGAAGGCCGGGGCGCCAAGTTCGTCCAGCGGAAAGAGGCCACAAAAACGGGTGGGCTATAGCCTTGGGGGGTGGGGCTGGCCAACTTCGTCCGCGGGACTCGGAATGGCGCGAGACTTTGCGAGGCGCCTCCGTGTGCCAAAAATAGGCTGCAGACACAGCCGCGCCCAAAAATACCGGCCCGAAGGCCGGGGCGCCAAGTTCGTCCAGCGGAAAAAGGCCACAAAAACGGGTGGGCTATAGCCTTGGGGGGTGGGGCTGGCCGACTTCGTCCGCCGGACTCGGAATGGCGCAAGACTTTGCGAGGCACCTCCGTGTGCCAAAAATAGGCCGCGGGCACAGCCGCGCCCAAAAATACCCGCCCGAAGGCCGGGACGCCAAATTCGTCCAGCGGAAAAAGCCCACCAAAACGGGTGGGCTATAGCCTTGGGGGGTGGGGCAGGCCAACTTCGTCCGCCGGACTCGGAATGGCGCGAGACTTTGCGAGGCGCCTCAGTGTGCCAAAAATAGGCCGCGGGCACAGCCGCGCCCAAAAATACCCGTCTGAAGGCCGGGGCGCCAAGTTCGTTTCGCGGAAAAAGGCCACAAAAACGGGTGGGATACAGCCTTGGGGGGTGGGGCTGGCCAACTTCGTCCGCCGGACTCGGAATGGCGCGAGACTTTGCGAGGCGCCTCCGTGTGCCAAAAATAGGCCGCGGGCACAGCCGTGCCCAATAATACCCGCCCGAATGCCGGGGCGCCAAGTTCATCCAGCGAAAAAAGGCCACAAAAACGGGTGGGCTATAGCCTTGGGGGGTGGGGCTGGCGAACTTCGTCCGCCGGACTCGGAATGGCGCGAGACTTTGCGAGGCGCCTCCGTGTGCCAAAAATAGGTCGCGGGCACAGCCGCGCCCAATAATACCCGCCCGAAGGCCGGGGCGCCAAGTTCGTCCAGTGGAAAAAGGCCACAAAAACGGGTGGGCTATAGCCTTGCTGGGTGGGGCTGGCCCACTTCATCCGCCGGACTCGGAATGGCGCGAGACTTTGCGAGGCGCCTCCGTGTGCCAAAAATAGGCCGCGGGCACAGCCGCGCCCAAAAATAACCGGCCGAAGGCCGGGGCGCCAAGTTCGTCGAGCAGAAAAAGCCCACAAAAACGGGTGGGCTATAGCCTTGGGGGGTGGGCCTGGCCAACTTCGTCCGCCGGACTCGGAATGGCGCGAGACTTTGCGAGGGGCCTCCGTGTGCCAAAAATAGGCCGCGGGCGCAGCCGCACCCAAAAATACCCGCCCGAAGGCCGGGGCGCCAAGTTCGTCCAGCGGAAAATGGCCACAAAAACGGGGTGGGCCATAGCCTTGGGGGGTGGGTCTGGCCAACTTCGTCCGCCGGACTCGGAATGGCGCGAGACTTTGCGAGGCGCCTCCTAGCGCCAAAAATAGGCCGCGAGCACAGCCGCGCCCAATAATACCCGCCCGAAGGCCGGGGCGCCAAGTTCGTCCAGCGGAAAAAGGCCACAAAAACGGGTGGGCTATAGCCTTGGGGGGTGGGGCTGGCCCACTTCGTCCGCCAGACTCGGAATGGCACGAGACTTTGCAAGGTGCCACCGTGTGCCATAAATAGGCCGTGGGCTCAGCCGTGCCAAAAAATACCGGCCCGAAGGCCGGGGCGCCAAGTTCGTCCAGCGGAAAATGGCCACAAAAACGGGTGGGCTATAGCCTTGGGGGGTGGGGCTGGCCAACTTCGTCCGCCGGACTCGGAATGTCGCTAGACTTTGCGAGGTGCCTCCGTGTGCCAAAAATAGTCCGCGGGCACACACGCGCCCAAAAATACCCGCCCGAAGGCCGGGGCGCCAAGTTCGTCCAGCGGAAAAAGGCCACAAAAACGGGTGGGCTATAGCCTTGGGGGGTGGGGCTGGCCAACTTCGTCCGCCGGACTCGGGAATGTCGCTAGACTTTGCGAGGTGCCTCCGTGTGCCAAAAATAGTCCGCGGGCACACACGCGCCCAAAAATACCCGCCCGAAGGCCGGGGCGCCAAGTTCGTCCAGCGGAAAAAGGCCACAAAAACGGGTGGGCTATAGCCTTGGGGGGTGGGGCAGGCCAACTTCGTCTGCCGGACTCGGAATGGCGCGAGACTTTGCGAGGCGCCTCCGTGTGGGGGGTGGCCAACTTCGTCCGCCGGACTCGGAATGGCGCGAGACTTTGCGAGGCGCCTCCGTGTGCCAGAAATAGGCCGCGGGCAGAGCCGCGCCCAAAAATACCCGCCCGAAGGCCGGGGCGCCAAGTTCGTCCAGCGGAAAAAGGCCACAAAAATGGGTGCGCTATAGCATTGGGGGGTGAGGCTGGTCAACTTTGTCCGCCGGACTCGGAATGGCGCTAGACTTTACGAGGCGCCTCCGTGTGCCAAAAATAGGCCGCGGGCAGAGCCGCGCCCAAAAATACCCGCCCGAAGGCCGGGGCGCCAAGTTCGTCCAGCGGAAAAAGGCCACAAAAACGGGTGCGCTATAGCCTTGGGGGGTGGGGCTGGCCAACTTTGTCCGCCGGACTCGGAATGGCGCTAGACTTTGCGAGGCGCCTCCGTGTGCCAAAAATAGGCCGCTGGCACAGCCGCGCCCAAAAATACCCGCCCGAAGGCCGGGGCGCCAAGTTCGTCCGGTGGAAAAAGGCCACAAAAACGGGTGGGCTATAGCCTTGGGGGATGGGGCTGGCCAACTTCGTCCGTCGGACTCGGAATGGCGCGAGACTTTGCGAGGCGCCTCCGTGTGGGGGGTGGCCAACTTCGTCCGCCGGACTCGGAATGGCGCGAGACTTTACGAGTCGCCTCCGTGTGCCAAAAATAGGCCGCGGCAGAGTCGCGCCCAAAAATACCCGCCCGAAGGCCGGGGCGCCAAGTTCGTCCAGCGGAAAAAGGCCACAAAAACGGGTGCGCTATAGCCTTGGGGGGTGGGGCTGGCCAACTTTGTCCGCCGGACTCGGAATGGCGCTAGACTTTGCGAGGCGCCTCAGTGTGCCAAAAATAGGCCGCTGGCACAGCCGCGCCCAAAAATACCCGCCCGAAGGCCGGGGCGCCAAGTTCGTCCGGTGGAAAAAGGCCACAAAAACGGGTGGGCTATAGCCTTGGGGGGTGGGGCTGGCCAACTTCGTCCGTCGGACTCGGAATGGCGCGAGACTTTGCGAGGCGCCTCCGTGTGGGGGGTGGCCAATTTCGTCCGCCGGACTCGGAATGGCGCGTGAGTTTGCGAGGCGCCTCCGTGCGCCAAAAATAGGCCGCGGGCACAGCCGCGCCCAAAAATACACGCCCGAAGGCCGGGGCGCCATGTTCGTCCGGCGGAAAAAGGCCACAAAAACGGGTGGGCTATAGCCTTGGGGGGTGGGGCTGGCCAACTTCGTCCGCCGGACTCGGAATGGCGCTAGACTTTGCGAGGTGCCTCCGTGTGCAAAAATAGGCCGCGGGCACAGCCGCCCTCAAAAATACCCGCCCGAAGGCCGGGGCGCCAAGTTCGTCCGGCGGAAAAAGGCCACAAAAACGGGTGGGCTATAGCCTTGGGGGGTGGGGTTGGCCAACTTCGTCCATCGGACTCGGAATGGCGCGAGACTTTGCGAGGCGCCTCCGTGTGGGGGGTGGCCAACTTCGTCCGCCGGACTCGGAATGGCGCGAGACTTTGCGAGGAGCCTCCGTGGGCCAAATATAGGCCGCGGGCACAGCCGCGCCCAAAAATACCCGCCCGAAGGCCGGGGCGCCAAGTTCGTCCAGCGGAAAAAGGCCACAAAAACGGGTGGGCTATAGCCTTGGGGGGTGGGGCTGGCCAACTTCGTCCGGCGGACTCGGAATGGCGCGAGACTTTGCGAGGCACCTCCGTGTACCAAAAATAGGCCGCGGGCACAGCCGCGTCCAAAAATACCCGCCCAAAGGCCGGGGCGCCAAGTTCGTCCAGCGGAAAAAGGCCACAAAAACGGGTGGGCTATAGCCTTGGGGGGTGGGGCTGGCCAACTTCGTCCGCCGGACTCGGAATGGCGCTAGACTTTGCGAGGTGCCTCCGTGTGCAAAAATAGGCCGCGGGCACAGCCGCCCTCAAAAATACCCGCCCGAAGGCCGGGGCGCCAAGTTCGTCCGGCGGAAAAAGGCCACAAAAACGGGTGGGCTATAGCCTTGGGGGGTGGGGTTGGCCAACTTCGTCCATCGGACTCGGAATGGCGCGAGACTTTGCGAGGCGCCTCCGTGTGGGGGGTGGCCAACTTCATCCGCCGGACTCGGAATGGCGCGAGACATTGCGAGGCGCCTCCGTGTGCCAAAAATAGGCCGCGGGCACAGCCGCGCCCAAAAATACCCGCCCGAAGGCCGGGGCGCCAAGTTCGTCCAGTGGAAAAAGGCCACAAAATCGGGTGGGCTATAGCCTTGGGGGGTGGGGCTGGCCAACTTTGTCCGCCGGACTCGGAATGGCGCTAGACTTTGCGAGGCGCCTCCGTGTGCCAAAAATAGGCCGCGGGCACAGCCGCGCCCAAAAATACCCGCCCGAAGGCCGGGGCGCCAAGTACGTCCTGCGGAAAAAGGCCACAAACCCGGGTGGGCTATAGCCTTGGGGGGTGGGGCTGGCCAACTTCGTCCGTCGGACTCGGAATGGCGCGAGACTTTGCGAGGCGCCTCCGTGTGGGGGGTGGCCAACTTCGTCCGCCGGACTCGGAATGGCGCGAGACTTTGCGAGGCGCCTCCGTGTGCCAAAAATAGGCCGCGGGCACAGCCGCGCCCAAAAATACCTGCCCGAAGGCCGGGGCGCCAAGTTCGTCCAGCGGAAAAAGGCCACAAAAACGGGTGGGCTATAGCCTTGGGGGGTGGGGCTGGCAACCTTCGTCCGCCGGACTCGGAATGGCGCGAGACTTTGCGAGGCACCCCCGTGTGCCAAAAATAGGCCGCGGGCACAGCCGTGCCCAAAAATACCTGCCCGAAGGCCGGGGCGCCAAGTTCGTCCAGCGGAAAAAGGCCACAAAAACGGGTGGGCTATAGCCTTGGGGGGTGGGGCTGGCCAACTTCGTCCGCCGGACTCGGAATGGCGCGAAACTTTGCGAGGCACCCCCGTGTGCCAAAAATAGGCCGTGGGCACAGCCGCGCCCAAAAATACCCGCCCGAAGGCCGGGGCGCCAAGTTCGTCCAGCGGAAAAAGGCCACAAAAACGGGTGGGCTATAGCCTTGGGGGGTGGGGCTGGCCAACTTCGTCCGCCGGACTCGGAATGGCGCGAGACTTTGCGAGGCGCCTTCATGTGCCCAAAATAGGCCGCGGGCTCAGCCGCGCCCAAAAATACCCGTCCGAAGGCCGGGGTACCAAGTTCGTCCAGCGGAAAAAGGCCACAAAAACGGGTGCGCGATAGCCTTGGGCGGTGGGGCTGTCCAACTTCGTCCGCCGGACTCGGAATGGCGCGAGAATTTACGAGGTGCCACCGTGTGTCAAAAATAGGCCGCGGCCACAGCCGCGCCCAAAAAAACCCACCCGAAGGCCGGGGCGCCAAGTTCGTCCAGCGGATAAAGGCCACAAAAACGGGTGGGCTATAGCCTTGGGGGGTGGGGCTGGCCAACTTCGTCCGCCGGACTCGGAATGGCGCGATACTTTGCGAGTCGCCTCCGTGTGCCAAAAATAGGCCGCGGGCACAGCCGCGCCCAAAAATACCCGCCAAAAGGCCGGGGTGCCAAGTTCGTCCAGCGGAAAAAGGCCACAAAAACGGGTGGGCTATAGCCTTGGGGGGTGGGGCTGGCCAACTTCGTCCGCCGGACTCGGAATGGCGCGAGACTTTACTAGGCACCTCCGTGTGCCAATAATAGGCCGCGGGCACAGCCAAACCCAAAAATACCCGCCCGAAGGCCGGGGCGCCAAGTTCGTCCAGTGGAAAAAGGCCACAAAAACGGGTGGGCTATGGCCTTGGGGGGTGGGGCTGGCCAACTTCGTCCGCCAGACTCGGAATGGCGCGAGACTTTGCAAGGCGCCTCCATGTGCCAAAAATAGGCCGCGGGGACAGCCGCGCCCAAAAATACCCGCCCGAAGGCCGGGGCGCCAAGTTCGTCCAGCGGTAAAAGGCCACAAAAACGGGTGGGCTATAGCCTTGGGGGGTGGGGCTTGCCTACTTCGTCCGCCGGACTCGGAATGGCGCGAGACTTTACGAGGTGCCTCCGTGTTCCAAAAATAGGCCGCAGGCACAGCCGCGTCCAAAAATACCCGCCCGAAGAACGGGGCGCCAAGTTCGTCGAGCGGAAAAAGGCCACAAAAACGGGTGGGCTATAGCCTTCGGGGGTGGGGCTGGCCCACTTCGTCCGCCGGACTCGGAATAGTACGAGACTTTGCGAGGCGCCTCCGTGTGCCAAAAATAGGCTGCGGGAAAAGCCGCGCCCAAAAATACCCGCCCGAAGGCCAGGGCGCCATGTCCGTCCAGCGGAAAAAGGCCACAAAAACGGGTGGGCTATAGCCTTCGGGGGTGGGGCTGGCCAACTTCGTCCGCCGGATTCGGAATGGCGCGAGACTTTGCGAGGCGCCTCCGTGAGCCAAAACTAGGCCTCAGATACAGCCGCGCCCAAAAATACCCGCCCGAAGGCCGGGGCGCCAAGTTCGTCCAGCGGAAAAAGGCCACAAAAACGGGTGGGCTATAGCCTTGGGGGGTGGGGCTGGCCAACTTCGTCTGTGGGACTCGGAATGGCGCGAGACTTTACGAGGCGCCTCCGTGTGCCAAAAGTAGGCCGCGGACACAGCCGCGCCCAAAAATACCCGCCCGAAGGCCGGGGTGCCAAGTTCGTCCAGCGGAAAAAGGCCACAAAAACGGGTGGGCTATAGCCTTGGGGGGTGGGGCTGGCCAACTTCGTGCGCCGGACTCGGAATGGCGCGAGACTTTGCGAGGCGCCTCTGTGTGCCAAAAATAGGCCGCGGGCACAGCTGCGCCCAAAAATACCCACCCGAAGGCCGGGGCGCCAAGTTCGTCCAGCGGAAAAAGGCCACAAAAACGGGTGGGCTATAGCCTTGGGGGGTGGGGCTGGCCAACTTCGTGCGCCGGACTCGGAATGGCGCGAGACTTTGCGAGGCGCCTCCGAGTGCCAAAAATAGGCCGCGGGCACAGCTGCTCCCAAAAATACCCGCCCGAAGGCCGGGGCGCCAAGTTCGTCCAGCGGAAAAAGGCCACAAAAACGGGTGGGCTATAGCCTTGGGGGGTGGGGCTGGCCGACTTCGTCCGCCGGACTCGGAATGGTGCGAGACTTTGCGAGGCGCCTCCGAGTGCCAAAAATAGGACGCGGGCAGAGCCGCGCCCAAAATTACCCGCCCGAAGGCCGGGGCGCCAAGTTCGTCCAGCGGAAAAAGGCCACAATAACGGGTGGGCTATAGCCTTGGGGGGTGGGGGTGGCCGACTTCGTCCGCCGGACTCGGAATGGCGCGATACTTTGCGAGGACCCTCCGTGTGTCAAAAATAGGCCGCGGGCACAGCCGCACCCAAAAATACCCGCCCGAAGGCCGGGGCACCAAGTTCGTCCAGCGGAAAAAGGCCACAAAAACGGGTGGGCTATAGCCTTGGGGGGTGCGGCTGGCCAACTTCGTCCGCCAGACTCGGAATGGCGCGAGACTTTGCGAGGCGCCTTCGTGTGCCAAAAATAGGCCGCGGGCACAGCGGCGCCCAAAAATACCCGCCCGAAGGCCGGGGCGCCAAGTTCGTCCAGCGGAAAAAGGCCACCAAAACGGGTGGGCTATAGCCTTCGGGGGTGGGGCTGGCCCACTTCGTCCGCCGGACTCGGAATAGTACGAGACTTTGCGAGGCGCCTCCGTGTGCCCAAAATAGGCTGCGGGAAAAGCCGCGCCCAAAAATACCCGCCCGAAGGCCAGGGCGCCATGTCCGTCCAGCGGAAAAAGGCCACAAAAACGGGTGGGCTATAGCCTTCGGGGGTGGGGCTGGCCAACTTCGTCCGCCGGATTCGGAATGGCGCGAGACTTTGCGAGGCGCCTCCGTGAGCCAAAACTAGGCCTCAGATACAGCCGCGCCCAAAAATACCCGCCCGAAGGCCGGGGCGCCAAGTTCGTCCAGCGGAAAAAGGCCACAAAAACGGGTGGGCTATAGCCTTGGGGGGTGGGGCTGGCCAACTTCGTCTGTCGGACTCGGAATGGCGCGAGACTTTACGAGGCGCCTCCGTGTGCCAAAAGTAGGCCTCGGACACAGCCGCGCCCAAAAATACCCGCCCGAAGGCCGGGGTGCCAAGTTCGTCCAGCGGAAAAAGGCCACAAAAACGGGTGGGCTATAGCCTTGGGGGGTGGGGCTGGCCAATTTCGTGCGCCGGACTCAGAATGGCGCGAGACTTTGCGAGGCGCCTCCGAGTGCCAAAAATAGGCCGCGGGCACAGCTGCTCCCAAAAATACCCGCCCGAAGGCCAGGGCGCCAAGTTCGTCCAGCGGAAAAAGGCCACAAAAACGGGTGGGCTATAGCCTTGGGGGGTGGGGCTGGCCAACTTCGTCCGCCGGACTCGGAATGGCGCGAGACTTTGCGAGGCGCCTCCGAGTGCCAAAAATAGGACGCGGGCAGAGCCGCGCCCAAAATTACCCGCCCGAAGGCCGGGGCGCCAAGTTCGTCCAGCGGAAAAAGGCCACAATAACGGGTGGGCTATAGCCTTGGGGGGTGGGGGTGGCCGACTTCGTCCGCCGGACTCGGAATGGCGCGATACTTTGCGAGGACCCTCCGTGTGTCAAAACTAGGCCGCGGGCACAGCCGCACCCAAAAATACCCGCCCGAAGGCCGGGGCGCCAAGTTCGTCCAGCGGAAAAAGGCCACAAAAACGGGTGGGCTATAGCCTTGGGGGGTGCGGCTGGCCAACTTCGTCCGCCAGACTCGGAATGGCGCGAGACTTTGCGAGGCACCTCCGTGTGCCAAAAATAGGCCGCGGGCACAGCGGCGCCCAAAAATACCCGCCCGAAGGCCGGGGCGCCAAGTTCGTCCAGCGGAAAAAGGCCACAAAAACGGGTGGGCTATAGCCTTGGGGGGTGGGGCTGGCCAACTTCGTGCGCCGGACTCGGAATGGCGCGAGACTTTGCGAGGCACCTCCGTGTGCCAAAAATAGGCCGCGAGCACAGCCAAACCCAAAAATACCCGCCTGAAGGCCGGGGCGCCATGTTCGTCCAGCGGAAAAAGGCCACAAAAACGGGTGGGCTATAGCCTTGGGGGGTGGGGCTGGCCAACTTCGTCCGCCGGACTCGGAATGGCGCGAGACTTTGCGAGGCGCCTCCGTGTGCCAAAAATAGGCTGCGGGCACAGCCGCGCCCAAAAATACCCGCCCGAAGGCCGGGGCGCCAAGTTCGTCCAGCGGAAAAAGGCCACAAAAACGGGTGGGCTATAGCCTCTGGGGGTGGGGTTGGACAACTTCGTCCGCCGGACTCGGAATGGCGCGAGACTTTGCGAGGCGCCTCTGTGTGCCAAAAATAGGCCGCGGGCACAGCTGCGCCCATAAATACCCGCCCGAAGGCCGAGGCGCCAAGTTCGTCCAGCGGAAAAAGGCCACAAAAACGGGTGGGCTATAGCCTTGGGGGGTGGGGCTGGCCAACTTCGTCCGCCGGACTCGGAATGGCGCGAGACTTTGCGAGGCGCCTCCGAGTGCCAAAAATAGGCCGCGGGCACAGCTGCTCGCAAAAATACCCGCCCGAAGGCCAGGGCGCCAAGTTCGTCCAGCGGAAAAAGGCCACAAAAACGGGTGGGCTATAGCCTTGGGGGGTGGGGCTGGCCAACTTCGTCCGCCGGACTCGGAATTGCGCGAGACTTTACGAGGCGCCTCCGAGTGCCAAAAATAGGACGCGGGCAGAGCCGCGCCCTAAAATACCCCCCCGAAGGCCGGGGCGCCAAGTTCGTCCAGCGGAAAAAGGCCACAATAACGGGTGGGCTATAGCCTTGGGGGGTGGGGGTGGCCGACTTCGTCCGCCGGACTCGGAATGGCGCGATACTTTGCGAGGACCCTCCGTGTGTCAAAAATAGGCCGCGGACACGGCCGTACCCAAAAATACCAGCCCGAAGGCCGGGGCGCCAAGTTCGTCCAGCGGAAAAAGGCCACAAAAACGGGTGGGCTATAGCCTTGGGGGGTGGGGCTGGCCAACTTCGTCCGCCGGACTCGGAATGGCGCAAGACTTTGGGAGGCGCCTCCGTGTGCCAAAAATAGGCCGCGGGCACAGCTACGCCCAAAAATACCCGCCCGAAGGCCGGGGCGCCAAGTTCGTCCAGCGGAAAAAGGCCACAAAAACGGGTGGGCTATAGCCTTGGGGGGTGGGGCTAACCAACTTCGTCCGCCGGACTCGGAATGGCTCGAGACTTTGCGAGGCGCCTCCGTGTGCCAAAAATAGGCCGCGGGCACAGCTGCGCCCAAAAATACCCACCCGAAGGCCGGGGCGCCAAGTTCGTCAAGCGGAAAAAGGCCACAAAAACGGGTAGGCTATCGCCTTGGGGGGTGGGGCTGGCCAACTTCATCTGCCGGACTCGGAATGGCGCGAGACTTTGTGAGGCACCTCCGTGTGCCAAAAATAGGCCGCGGGCACAGCCGCGCCCAAAAATACCCCCCCGAAGGCCGGGGCGCCAAGTTCGTCCAGCGGAAAAAGGCCACAAAAACGGGTGGGCTATAGCCTTGGGGGGTGGGGCTGGCCAACTTCGTCCGCCGGACTCGGAATGGCGCGAGACTTTGGGAGGCGCCTCCGTGTGCCAAAAATAGGCCGCGGGCACAGCCGCGCCCAAAAATACCCGCCCGAAGACTGGGGCGCCAAGTTCGTCCAGTGGAAAAAGGCCACTAAAACGGGTGGGCTATAGCCTTGGGGGGTGGGGGTGGCCGACTTCGTCCGCCGGACTCGGAATGGCGCGATACTTTGCGAGGACCCTCCGTGTGTCAAAAATAGGCCGCGGACACAGCCGTACCCAAAAATACCAGCCCGAAGGCCGGGGCGCCAAGTTCGTCCAGCGGAAAAAGGCCACAAAAACGGGTGGGCTATAGCCTTGGGGGGTGGGGCTGGCCAACTTCGTCCGCCGGACTCGGAATTGAGCGAGACTTTGCGAGGTGCCTCCGTGTGCCAAAAATAAGGCGCGGGCACAGCCGCGACCAAAAATACCCGCCCGAAGGCCGCGGCGCCAAGTTCGTCCAGCGGAAAAAGGCCACAAAAACGGGTGGGCTATAGCCTTGGGGGGTGGGGCTGGCCAACTTCGTCCGCCGGACTCGGAATGGCGCGAGACTTTGGGAGGCGCCTCCGTGTGCCAAAAATAGGCCGCGGGCACAGCCGCGCCCAAAAATACCCGCCCGAAGACCGTGGCGCCAAGTTCGTCCAGTGGAAAAAGGCCACAAAAACGGGTGGGCTATAGCCTTGGGGGGTGGGGCTGGCCAACTTCGTCCGCCGGAATCGGAATGGCGCGAGACTTGGCGAGGCACCTCCGTGTGCCATAAATAGGCCACAGCCAAAGCCGCGCCCAAAAATACCCGCCCGAAGGCCGGGGCGCCAAGTTCGTCCAGCGGAAAAAGGCCGCAAAAACGGGTGGGCTATAGCCGTGGGGGGTGGGGCTGGCCAACTTCGTCCGGCGGACTCGGAATGGCGCAAGACTTTACGAGGCACCTCCGTGTGCCATAAATAGGCCGCGGCCAAAGCCGCGCCCAAAAATACCCGCCCGAAGGCCGGGGTGCCAAGTTCGTCCAGCGGTAAAAGGCCAGAAAAATGGGTGGGCTATAGCCTTGGGGGGTGGGGCTGGCCTACTTCGTCCGGCGGACTCGGAATGGCGCAAGACTTTACGAGGCACCTCCGTGTGCCATAAATAGGCCGCGGCCAAAGCCGCGCCCAAAAATACCCGCCCGAAGGCCGGGGTGCCAAGTTCGTCCAGCGGTAAAAGGCCAGAAAAATGGGTGGGCTATAGCCTTGGGGGGTGGGGCTGGCCTACTTCGTCCGCGGGACTCGGAATGGCGCGAGTCTTTCCGAGGCCCCTCCGTGTGCCAAAAATAGGCCGCGGGCACAGCCGTGCCCAAAAATACCCGCCCAAAGGCCGGGGCGCCAAGTTCGTCCAGCGGAAAAAGGCCACAAAAACGGGTGGGATATAGCCTTGGGGGGTGGGGCTGGCCAACTTCGTCCGCCGGACTCGGAATGGCGCGAGACTTGGCGAGGCACCTCCGTGTGCCATAAATAGGCCACAGCCAAAGCCGCGCCCAAAAATACCCGCCCGAAGGCCGGGGCGCCAAGTTCGTCCAGCCGAAAAAGGCCGCAAAAACGGGTGGGCTATAGCCTTGGGGGGTGGGGCTAGCCAACTTCGTCCGCCGGACTCGGAATGGCGCGAGAATTTGCGAGGCACCTCCGTGTGCCAAAAATAGGCTGCGGGCACAGCCGCGCCCAAAAATACCCGCCCAAAGGCCGGGGCGCCAAGTTCGTCCAGCGGAAAAAGGACACAAAAACGGGTGGGCTATAGCCTTGGGGGGTGGGGCTGGCCAACTTCGTCCGCCGGACTCGGAATGGCGCGAGACTTTGCGAGGCGCCTCCGTGTGCCATAAATAGGCCGCGGGCAAAGCCGCGCCCAAAAATACCCGCCCTAAGGCCGGGGTGCCAAGTTCGTCCAGCGGTAAAAGGCCAGAAAAACGGGTGGGCTATAGCCTTGGGGGGTGGGGCTGGCCTACTTCGTCCGCCGGACTTGGAATGGCGCGAGACTTTGCGAGGCGCCTCCGTCTGCCATAAATAGGCCGCGGGCAAAGCCGCGCCCAAAAATACCCGCCCGAAGGCCGGGGTGCCAAGTTCGTCCAGCGGTAAAAGGCCAGAAAAACGGGTGGGCTATAGCCTTGGGGGGTGGGGCTGGCCTACTTCGTCCGCCGGACTCGGAATGGCGCGAGACTTTACGAGGCGCCTCCGTGTGCCAAAAATAGGCTGCGGGCACAGCCGCGGCCAAAAATACCCGCCCAAAGGCCGGGGCGCCAAGTTCGTCCAGCGGAAAAAGGCCACAAAAACGGGTGGGCTATAGCCTTGGGGGGTGGGGCTGGCCAACTTCGTCCGCCGGACTCGGAATGGCGCAAGACTTTGCGAGGCGCCTCCGTGTGCCAAAAATAGGCTGCGGGCACAGCCGCGGCCAAAAATACCCGCCCGAAGGCCGGGGCGCCAAGTTCGTCCAGCGGAAAAAGGCCACAAAAACGGGTGGGCTATAGCCTTGGGGGGTGGGGCTGGCCAACTTCGTCCGCCGGACTCGGAATGGCGCCAGAATTTGCGAGGCGCCTCCGTGTGCCATAAATAGGCCGCGGGCAAAGCCGCGCCCAAAAATACCCACCCGAAGGCCGGGGTGCCAAGTTCGTCCAGCATTAAAAGGCCAGAAAAACGGGTGGGCTATAGCCTTGGGGGGTGGGGCTGGCCAACTTCGTCCGCCGGACTCGGAATGGCACGAGACTTTGCGAGGCCCCTCCGTGTGCCAAAAATAGGCCGTGGGCACGGCTACGCCCAAAAATACCCGCCCGAAGACCGGGGCGCCAAGTTCGTCCAGCGGAAAAAGGCCACAAAAACGGGTGGGCTATAGCCTTGGGGGGTGGGGCTGGCCAACTTCGTCCGCCGGACTCGGAATGGCTCGAGACTTTGCGAGGCGCCTCCGTGTGCCAAAAATAGGCCGCGGGCACAGCTGCGCCCAAAAATACCCACCCGAAGGCCGGGGCGCCAAGTTCGTCAAGCGGAAAAAGGCCACAAAAACGGGTAGGCTATCGCCTTGGGGGGTGGGGCTGGCCAACTTCATCTGCCGGACTCGGAATGGCGCGAGACTTTGTGAGGCACCTCCGTGTGCCAAAAATAGGCCGCGGGCACAGCCGCGCCCAAAAATACCCCCCCGAAGGCCGGGGCGCCAAGTTCGTCCAGCGGAAAAAGGCCACAAAAACGGGTGGGCTATAGCCTTGGGGGGTGGGGCTGGCCAACTTCGTCCGCCGGACTCGGAATGGCGCGAGACTTTGGGAGGCGCCTCCGTGTGCCAAAAATAGGCCGCGGGCACAGCCGCGCCCAAAAATACCCGCCCGAAGACCGTGGCGCCAAGTTCGTCCAGTGGAAAAAGGCCACAAAAACGGGTGGGCTATAGCCTTGGGGGGTGGGGCTGGCCAACTTCGTCCGCCGGACTCGGAATGGTGCGAGACTTTGCGAGACGCCTCCGTGTACCAAAAATAGGCCGCGGCCACAGCCGCGCCCAAAAATACCCTCCCGAAGGCCGGGGCGCCAAGTTCGTCCAGCGGAAAAAGGCCACAAAAACGGGTGGGCTATAGCCTTGGGGGGTGGGGCTGGCCAACTTCGTCCGCCGGACTCGGAATGGCGCGAGACTTTGGGAGGCGCCTCCGTGTGCCAAAAATAGGCCGCGGGCACAGCCGCGCCCAAAAATACCCGCCCGAAGACCGGGGCGCCAAGTTCGTCCAGTGGAAAAAGGCCACTAAAACGGGTGGGCTATAGCCTTGGGGGGTGGGGCTGGCCAACTTCGTCCGCCGGACTCGGAATGGTGCGAGCCTTTGCGAGGCGCCTCCGTGTGCCAAAAATAGGCCGTGGACACAGCCGCGCCCAAAAATACCCGCCCGAAGGCCGGGGCGCCAAGTTCGTCCAGCTGTAAAAGGCCACAAAAACGGGTGGGCTGTAGCCTTGGGGGGTGGGGCTGGCCAACTTCGTCCGGCGGACTCGGAATGGGGTGAGACTTTGCGAGGCGCCTCCGTGTGCCAAAAATAGGCCGCGGTCACCGCCGCACACAAAAATACCCGCCCGAAGGCCGGGGCGCCAAGTTCGTCCAGCGGTAAAAGGCCACAAAAACGGGTGAGCTATAGCCTTGGGGGGTGGGGCTGGCCAACTTCGTCCGGCGGACTCGGAATGGCGCAAGACTTTACGAGGCACCTCCGTGTGCCATAAATAGGCCGCGGCCAAAGCCGCGCCCAAAAATACCCGCCCGAAGGCCGGGGTGCCAAGTTCGTCCAGCGGTAAAAGGCCAGAAAAATGGGTGGGCTATAGCCTTGGGGGGTGGGGCTGGCCTACTTCGTCCGCGGGACTCGGAATGGCGCGAGTCTTTCCGAGGCCCCTCCGTGTGCCAAAAATAGGCCGCGGGCACAGCCGTGCCCAAAAATACCCGCCCAAAGGCCGGGGCGCCAAGTTCGTCCAGCGGAAAAAGGCCACAAAAACGGGTGGGATATAGCCTTGGGGGGTGGGGCTGGCCAACTTCGTCCGCCGGACTCGGAATGGCGCGAGACTTGGCGAGGCACCTCCGTGTGCCATAAATAGGCCACAGCCAAAGCCGCGCCCAAAAATACCCGCCCGAAGGCCGGGGCGCCAAGTTCGTCCAGCCGAAAAAGGCCGCAAAAACGGGTGGGCTATAGCCTTGGGGGGTGGGGCTAGCCAACTTCGTCCGCCGGACTCGGAATGGCGCGAGAATTTGCGAGGCACCTCCGTGTGCCAAAAATAGGGCTGCGGGCCCAGCCGCGCCCAAAAATACCCGCCCAAAGGCCGGGGCGCCAAGTTCGTCCAGCGGAAAAAGGACACAAAAACGGGTGGGCTATAGCCTTGGGGGGTGGGGCTGGCCAACTTCGTCCGCCGGACTCGGAATGGCGCGAGACTTTGCGAGGCGCCTCCGTCTGCCATAAATAGGCCGCGGGCAAAGCCGCGCCCAAAAATACCCGCCCTAAGGCCGGGGTGCCAAGTTAAATCCCAGCGGTAAAAGGCCAGAAAAACGGGTGGGCTATAGCCTTGGGGGGTGGGGCTGGCCTACTTCGTCCGCCGGACTTGGAATGGCGCGAGACTTTGCGAGGCGCCTCCGTCTGCCATAAATAGGCCGCGGGCAAAGCCGCGCCCAAAAATACCCGCCCGAAGGCCGGGGTGCCAAGTTCGTCCAGCGGTAAAAGGCCAGAAAAACGGGTGGGCTATAGCCTTGGGGGGTGGGGCTGGCCTACTTCGTCCGCCGGACTCGGAATGGCGCGAGACTTTACGAGGCGCCTCCGTGTGCCAAAAATAGGCTGCGGGCACAGCCGCGGCCAAAAATACCCGCCCGAAGGCCGGGGCGCCAAGTTCGTCCAGCGGAAAAAGTCCACAAAAACGGGTGGGCTATAGCCTTGGGGGGTGGGGCTGGCCAACTTCGTCCGCCGGACTCGGAATGGCGCAAGACTTTGCGAGGCGCCTCAGTGTGCCATAAATAGGCCACAGCCAAGGCCGCGCCCAAAAATGCCCGCCCGAAGGCCGGGGCGCCAAGTTCGTCGAGCCGAAAAAGGCCGCAAAAACGGGTGGGCTATAGCCTTGGGGGGTGGGGCTGGCCAACTTCGTCCGCCGGACTCGGAATGGCACGAGAATTTGCGAGGCGCCTCCGTGTGCCAAAAATAGGCTGCGGGCACAGCCGTGCCCAAAAATACCCGCCCAAAGGCCGGGGCGCCAAGTTCGTCCAGCGGAAAAAGGCCACAAAAACGGGTGGGATATAGCCTTGGGGGGTGGGGCTGGCCAACTTCGTCCGCCGGACTCGGAATGGCGCGAGACTTTGCGAGGCGCCTCCGTGTGCCATAAATAGGCCGCGGGCAAAGCCGCGTCAAAAAATACCCGCCCGAAGGCCGGGGCGCCAAGTTCGTCCAGCGGAAAAAGGCCACAAAAACGGGTAGGCTATCGCCTTGGGGGGTGGGGCTGGCCAACTTCATCTGCCGGACTCGGAATGGCGCGAGACTTTGTGAGGCACCTCCGTGTGCCAAAAATAGGCCGCGGGCACAGCCGCGCCCAAAAATACCCCCCCGAAGGCCGGGGCGCCAAGTTCGTCCAGCGGAAAAAGGCCACAAAAACGGGTGGGCTATAGCCTTGGGGGGTGGGGCTGGCCAACTTCGTCCGCCGGACTCGGAATGGCGCGAGACTTTGGGAGGCGCCTCCGTGTGCCAAAAATAGGCCGCGGGCACAGCCGCGCCCAAAAATAACCGCCCGAAGGGCGTGGCGCCAAGTTCGTCCAGCGCAAAAAGGCCACAAAAACGGGTGGGCTATAGCCTTGGGGGGTGGGGCTGGCCAACTTCGTCCGCCGGACTCGGAATGGCGCGAGACTTTGCGAGGCGCCTCCGTGTGCGAAAAATAGGCCGCGGGCACAGCCGCGCCTGCCATACTCCCGAAGGCCCGGGCGCCAAGTTCGTCCTGCGGAAAAAGGCCACAAAAACGGGTGGGCTATAGCCTTGGGGGGTGGGGCTGGCCAACTTCGTCCGCCGGACTCGGAATGGCGCGAGACTTTGGGAGGCGCCTCCGTGTGCCAAAAATAGGCCGCGGGCACAGCCGCGCCCAAAAATACACGCCCGAAGACCGGGGCGCCAAGTTCGTCCAGTGGAAAAAGGCCACTAAAACGGGTGGGCTATAGCCTTGGGGGGTGGGGCTGGCCAACTTCGTCCGCCGGACTCGGAATGGTGCGAGCCTTTGCGAGGCGCCTCTGTGTGCCAAAAATAGGCCGTGGACACAGCCGCGCCCAAAAATACCCGCCCGAAGGCCGGGGCGCCAAGTTCGTCCAGCTGTAAAAGGCCACAAAAACGGGTGGGCTGTAGCCTTGGGGGGTGGGGCTGGCCAACTTCGTCCGGCGGACTCGGAATGGGGTGAGACTTTGCGAGGCGCCTCCGTGTGCAAAAAAATAGGCCGCGGTCACCGCCGCACACAAAAATACCCGCCCGAAGGCCGGGGCGCCAAGTTCGTCCAGCGGTAAAAGGCCACAAAAACGGGTGAGCTATAGCCTTGGGGGGTGGGGCTGGCCAACTTCGTCCGGCGGACTCGGAATGGCGCAAGACTTTACGAGGCACCTCCGTGTGCCATAAATAGGCCGCGGCCAAAGCCGCGCCCAAAAATACCCGCCCGAAGGCCGGGGTGCCAAGTTCGTCCAGCGGTAAAAGGCCAGAAAAATGGGTGGGCTATAGCCTTGGGGGGTGGGGCTGGCCTACTTCGTCCGCGGGACTCGGAATGGCGCGAGTCTTTCCGAGGCCCCTCCGTGTGCCAAAAATAGGCCGCGGGCACAGCCGTGCCCAAAAATACCCGCCCAACGGACGGGTCGCCAAGTTAGTCAAGCCTAAAAAGGCCACAAAACCGGGTGGGATATAGCCTTGGGGGGTGGGGCTGGCCAACTTCGTCCGCCGGACTCGGAATGGCGCGAGACTTGGCGAGGCACCTCCGTGTGCCATAAATAGGCCACAGCCAAAGCCGCGCCCAAAAATACCCGCCCGAAGGCCGGGGCGCCAAGTTCGTCCAGCCGAAAAAGGCCGCAAAAACGGGTGGGCTATAGCCTTGGGGGGTGGGGCTAGCCAACTTCGTCCGCCGGACTCGGAATGGCGCGAGAATTTGCGAGGCACCTCCGTGTGCCAAAAATAGGCTGCGGGCACAGCCGCGCCCAAAAATACCCGCCCAAAGGCCGGGGCGCCAAGTTCGTCCAGCGGAAAAAGGACACAAAAACGGGTGGGCGATAGCCTTGGGGGGTGGGGCTGGCCAACTTCGTCCGCCGGACTCGGAATGGCGCGAGACTTTGCGAGGTGCCTCCGTGTGCCATAAATAGGCCGCGGGCAAAGCCGCGCCCAAAAATACCCGCCCTAAGGCCGGGGTGCCAAGTTCGTCCAGCGGTAAAAGGCCAGAAAAACGGGTGGGCTATAGCCTTGGGGGGTGGGGCTGGCCTACTTCGTCCGCCGGACTCGGAATGGCGCGAGACTTTGCGAGGCGCCTCCGTCTGCCATAAATAGGCCGGGCAAAGCCGCGCCAAAAATACCCGCCCGAAGGCCGGGGTGCCAAGTCTGGTCCCGGTAAAAGGCGAGAAAAAGCGGGTGGGCTATAGCCTTGGGGGTGGGGCTGGCCTCGCCGTCCGCCGGACTCGGAATGGCGCAAGACTTTGCGAGGCGCCTCCGTGTGCCAAAAATAGGCTGCGGGCACAGCCGCGGCCAAAAATACCCGCCCGAAGGCCGGGGCGCCAAGTTCGTCCAGCGGAAAATGGCCACAAAAACGGGTGGGCTATAGCCTTGGGGGGTGGGGCTGGCCAACTTCGTCCGCCGGACTCGGAATGGCGCCAGAATTTGCGAGGCGCCTCCGTGTGCCATAAATAGGCCGCGGGCAAAGCCGCGCCCAAAAATACCCACCCGAAGGCCGGGGTGCCAAGTTCGTCCAGCATTAAAAGGCCAGAAAAACGGGTGGGCTATAGCCTTGGGGGGTGGGGCTGGCCTACTTCGTCCGCCGGACTCGGATTGGCGCGAGACTTTGCGAGGCCCCTCCGTGTGCCAAAAATTGGCCGCGGGCACAGCCGCGCCCACAAATACCCGCCCGAAGGCCGGGGCGCCAAGTTCGTCCAGCGGTAAAAGGGCACAAAAACGGGTGGGATATAGCCTTGGGGGGTGGGGCTGGCCAACTTCGTCCGCCGGACTCGGAATGGCGCGAGACTTGGCGAGGCACCTCCGTGTGCCATAAATAGGCCACAGCCAAAGCCGCGCCCAAAAATACCCGCCCGAAGGCCGGGGCGCCAAGTTCGTCCAGCGGAAAAAGGACACAAAAACGGGTGGGCTATAGCCTTGGGGGGTGGGGCTGGCCAACTTCGTCCGCCGGACTCGGAATGGCGCGAGACTTTGCGAGGAGCCTCCGTGTGCCATAAATAGGCCGCGGGCAAAGCCGCGCCCAAAAATACCCGCCCTAAGGCCGGGGTGCCAAGTTCGTCCAGCGGTAAAAGGCCAGAAAAACGGGTGGGCTATAGCCTTGGGGGGTGGGGCTGGCCTACTTCGTCCGCCGGACTTGGAATGGCGCGAGACTTTGCGAGGCGCCTCCGTCTGCCATAAATAGGCCGCGGGCAAAGCCGCGCCCAAAAATACCCGCCCGAAGGCCGGGGTGCCAAGTTCGTCCAGCGGTAAAAGGCCAGAAAAACGGGTGGGCTATAGCCTTGGGGGGTGGGGCTGGCCTACTTCGTCCGCCGGACTCGGAATGGCGCGAGACTTTGCGAGGCGCCTCCGTGTGCCAAAAATAGGCTGCGGGCACAGCCGCGGCCAAAAATTCCCGCCCGAAGGCCGGGGCGCCAAGTTCGTCCAGCGGAAAAAGGCCACAAAAACGGGTGGGCTATAGCCTTGGGGGGTGGGGCTGGCCAACTTCGTCCGCCGGACTCGGAATGGCGCCAGAATTTGCGAGGCGCCTCCGTGTGCCATAAATAGGCCGCGGGCACAGCCGCGCCCAAAAATACCCACCCGAAGGCCGGGGTGCCAAGTTCGTCCAGCATTAAAAGGCCAGAAAAACGGGTGGGCTATAGCCTTGGGGGGTGGGGCTGGCCTACTTCGTCCGCCGGACTCGGATTGGCGCGAGACTTTTCGAGGCCCCTCCGTGTGCCAAAAATAGGCCGCGGGCACAGCCGCGCCCACAAATACCCGCCCGAAGGCCGGGGCGCCAAGTTCGTCCAGCGGTAAAAGGGCACAAAAACGGGTGGGATATAGCCTTGGGGGGTGGGGCTGGCCAACTTCGTCCGCCGGACTCGGAATGGCGCGAGACTTGGCGAGGCACCTCCGTGTGCCATAAATAGGCCACAGCCAAAGCCGCGCCCAAAAATGCCCGCCCGAAGGCCGGGGCGCCAAGTTCGTCGAGCCGAAAAAGGCCGCAAAAACGGGTGGGCTATAGCCTTGGGGGGTGGGGCTGGCCTACTTCGTCCGCCGGACTTGGAATGGCGCGAGACTTTGCGAGGCGCCTCCGTCTGCCATAAATAGGCCGCGGGCAAAGCCGCGCCCAAAAATACCCGCCCGAAGGCCGGGGTGCCAAGTTCGTCCAGCGGTAAAAGGCCAGAAAAACGGGTGGGCTATAGCCTTGGGGGGTGGGGCTGGCCTACTTCGTCCGCCGGACTCGGAATGGCGCAAGACTTTGCGAGGCGCCTCCGTGTGCCAAAAATAGGCTGCGGGCACAGCCGCGGCCAAAAATACCCGCCCGAAGGCCGGGGCGCCAAGTTCGTCCAGCGGAAAAAGGCCACAAAAACGGGTGGGCTATAGCCTTGGGGGGTGGGGCTGGCCAACTTCGTCCGCCGGACTCGGAATGGCGCCAGAATTTGCGAGGCGCCTCCGTGTGCCATAAATAGGCCGCGGGCAAAGCCGCGCCCAAAAATACCCACCCGAAGGCCGGGGTGCCAAGTTCGTCCAGCATTAAAAGGCCAGAAAAACGGGTGGGCTATAGCCTTGGGGGGTGGGGCTGGCCTACTTCGTCCGCCGGACTCGGATTGGCGCGAGACTTTGCGAGGCCCCTCCGTGTGCCAAAAATTGGCCGCGGGCACAGCCGCGCCCACAATTACCGGCCGGTCGGCGGGGGCGCAATTTTCGTCCAGCGTTAAAAGGGAAAAAAAACGGGTGGGATATAGCCTTGGGGGGTGGGGCTGGCCAACCGTCCGCGGACTCGGAATGGCGCGAGACTTGGCGAGGCACCTCCGTGTTCCATAAATAGGCCACAGCCAAAGCCGCGCCAAAAATACCCGCCCGAAGGCCGGGCGCCAAGTTCGTCCAGCGGAAAAAGGACACAAAACGGGTGGGGTATAGCCTGGGGGGTGGGGGTTGGCCAACTTCGTCCGCCGGTCTCGGAATGGCGCGAGACTTTGCGAGGAGCCTCCGTGTGCCATAAATAGGCCGCGGGCAAAGCCGCGCCCAAAAATACCCGCCCTAAGGCCGGGGTGCCAAGTTCGTCCAGCGGTAAAAGGCCAGAAAAACGGGTGGGCTATAGCCTTGGGGGGTGGGGCTGGCCTACTTCGTCCGCCGGACTCGGAATGGCGCGAGACTTTGCGAGGCGCCTCCGTCTGCCATAAATACGCAGCGGGCAAAGCCGCGCCCAAAAATACCCGCCCGAAGGCGGGGTGCCAAGTTCATCCAGCGGTAAAAGGCCAGAAAACCGGGTGGGCTATAGCCTTGGGGGGTGGGGCTGGCCTACTTCGTCCGCCGGACTTGGAATGGCGCGAGACTTTGCGAGGCGCCTCCGTGTGCCAAAAATAGGCTGCGGGCACAGCCGCGGCCAAAAATTCCCCCCCAGGCCGGGCGCCAAGTTCGTCCAGCGGAAAAAGGCCACAAAAACGGGTGGGCTATAGCCTTGGGGGGTGGGGCTGGCCAACTTCGTCCGCCGGACTCGGAATGGCGCCAGAATTTGCGAGGCGCCTCCGTGTGCCATAAATAGGCCGCGGGCAAAGCCGCGCCCAAAAATACCCACCCGAAGGCCGGGGTGCCAAGTTCGTCCAGCATTAAAAGGCCAGAAAAACGGGTGGGCTATAGCCTTGGGGGGTGGGGCTGGCCTACTTCGTCCGCCGGACTCGGATTGGCGCGAGACTTTTCGAGGCCCCTCCGTGTGCCAAAAATAGGCCGCGGGCACAGCCGCGCCCACAAATACCCGCCCGAAGGCCGGGGCGCCAAGTTCGTCCAGCGGTAAAAGGGCACAAAAACGGGTGGGATATAGCCTTGGGGGGTGGGGCTGGCCAACTTCGTCCGCCGGACTCGGAATGGCGCGAGACTTGGCGAGGCACCTCCGTGTGCCATAAATAGGCCACAGCCAAAGCCGCGCCCAAAAATGCCCGCCCGAAGGCCGGGGCGCCAAGTTCGTCGAGCCGAAAAAGGCCGCAAAAACGGGTGGGCTATAGCCTTGGGGGGTGGGGCTGGCCAACTTCGTCCGCCGGACTCGGAATGGCACGAGAATTTGCGAGGCGCCTCCGTGTGCCAAAAATAGGCTGCGGGCACAGCCGTGCCCAAAAATACCCGCCCAAAGGCCGGGGCGCCAAGTTCGTCCAGCGGAAAAAGGCCACAAAAACGGGTGGGATATAGCCTTGGGGGGTGGGGCTGGCCAACTTCGTCCGCCGGACTCGGAATGGCGCGAGACTTTGCGAGGCGCCTCCGTGTGCCATAAATAGGCCGCGGGCAAAGCCGCGTCCAAAAATACCCGCCCGAAGGCCGGGGTGCCAAGTTCGTCCAGCGGTAAAAGGCCAGAAAAACGGGTGGGCTATAGCCTTGGGGGGTGGGGCTGGCCTACTTTGTCCGCCGGACTCGGAATGGCGCGAGACTTTGCGAGGCACCTCCGTCTGCCATAAATAGGCCGCGGGCAAAGCCGCTCCCAAAAATACCCGCCCGAAGGCCGGGGCGCCAAGTTCGTCCAGCGGTAAAAGGGCACAAAAACGGGTGGGCTATAGCCTTGGGGGGTGGGGCTGGCCAACTTCGTCCGCCGGACTCGGAATGGCGCGAGACTTTGCGAGGTGCCTCCGTGTGCCAAAAATAGGCCGCGGGCACAGCCGCGCCCAAAAATACCCGCCCGAAGGCCGGGGCGCCAAGTTCGTCCAGCGGTAAAAGGTCACAAAAACGGGTGGGCTATAGCCTGGGGGGGTGGGGCTGGCCAACTTCGTCCGCCGGACTCGGAATGGCGCGAGACTTTGCGAGGTGCCTCCGTGTGCCAAAAATAGGCCGCAGACACAGCCCCGCCCAAAAATACCCGGCCGAAGGCCGGGGCGCCAAGTTCGTCCAGCGGTAAAAGTGCACAAAAACGGGTGGGCTATAGCCTTGGGGGGTGGGGCGGGCCAACTTCGTCCGCCGGACTCGGAATGGCGCGAGACTTTGCGAGGCACCTCCGTATGCCAAAAATAGGCCGCGGACACAGCCGCGCCCAAAAATACCCGCCCGAAGGCCGGGGCGCTAAGTTCGTCCAGCGGAAAAAGGCCACAAAAATGGGTGGGCTATAGCCTTGGGGGGTGGGGCTGGCCAACTTCGTCCGCCGGACTCGGAATGGCGTGAGACTTTGCGAGGCGCCTCCGTGTGCCAAAAGAAGGCCGCGGGCTGAGCCGTGCCCACAAATACCCGCCCGAAGGCCGGGGCGCCAAGTTCGTCCAGCGGAAAAAGGCCACAAAAACGGGTGGGCTATAGCCTTGGGGGGTGGGGCTGGCCAACTTCGTCCGCCGGACTCGGAATGGCGTGATACTTTGCGAGGCGCCTCCGTGTGCCAAAAAAAGGCCGCGGGCACAGCCGCGCCCAAAAATACCCGCCCGAAGGCCAGGGCGCCATTTTCGTCCAGCGGAAAAAGGCCACAAAAACGGGTGGGCTACAGCCTTGGGGGGTGGGGCTGGCCAACTTCGTCCGCCGGACTCGGAATGGCGTGAGACTTGGCGAGGCACCTCCGTGTACCATAAACAGGCCGCAGCCAAAGCCGCGCCCAAAAATGCCCGCCCGAAGTCCGGGGCGCCAAGTTCGTCCAGCCGAAAAAGGCCGCAAAAACGGGTGGGCTATAGCCTTGGGGGGTGGGGCTGGCCAACTTCGTCCGCCGGACTCGGAATGGCACGAGAATTTGCGAGGCGCCTCCGTGTACCAAAAATAGGCTGCGGGCACAGCCGTGCCCAAAAATACCCGCCCAAAGGCCGGGGCGCCAAGTTCGTCCAGCGGAAAAAGGCCACAAAAACGGGTGGGATATAGCCTTGGGGGGTGGGGCTGGCCAACTTCGTCCGCCGGACTCGGAATGGCGCGAGACTTGGCGAGGCACCTCCGTGTGCCATAAATAGGCCACAGCCAAAGCCGCGCCCAAAAATACCCGCCCGAAGGCCGGGGCGCCAAGTTCGTCCAGCCGAAAAAGGCCGCAAAAACGGGTGGGCTATAGCCTTGGGGGGTGGGGCTAGCCAACTTCGTCCGCCGGACTCGGAATGGCGCGAGAATTTGTGAGGCACCTCCGTGTGCCAAAAATAGGCTGCGGGCACAGCCGCGCCCAAAAATACCCGCCCAAAGGCCGGGGCGCCAAGTTCGTCCAGCGGAAAAAGGACACAAAAACGGGTGGGCTATAGCCTTGGGGGGTGGGGCTGGCCAACTTCGTCCGCCGGACTCGGAATGGCGCGAGACTTTGCGAGGCGCCTCCGTGTGCCATAAATAGGCCGCGGGCAAAGCCGCGCCCAAAAATACCCGCCCGAAGGCCGGGGTGCCAAGTTCGTCCAGCGGTAAAAGGCCAGAAAAACGGGTGGGCTATAGCCTTGGGGGGTGGGGCTGGCCTACTTCGTCCGCCGGACTTGGAATGGCGCGAGACTTTGCGAGGCGCCTCCGTCTGCCATAAATAGGCCGCGGGCAAAGCCGCGCCCAAAAATACCCGCCCGAAGGCCGGGGTTCCAAGTTCGTCCAGCGGTAAAAGGCCAGAAAAACGGGGGGGCTATAGCCTTGGGGGGTGGGGCTGGCCTACTTCGTCCGCCGGACTCGGAATGGCGCGAGACTTTGCGAGGCGCCTGAGTGTGCCAAAAATAGGCTGCGGGCACAGCCGCGGCCAAAAATACCCGCCCGAAGGCCGGGGCGCCAAGTTCGTCCAGCGGAAAAAGGCCACAAAAACGGGTGGGCTATAGCCTTGGGGGGTGGGGCTGGCCAACTTCGTCCGCCGGACTCGGAATGGCGCCAGAATTTGCGAGGCGCCTCCGTGTGCCATAAATAGGCCGCGGGCAAAGCCGCGCCCAAAAATACCCACCCGAAGGCCGGGGTGCCAAGTTCGTCCAGCATTAAAAGGCCAGAAAAACGGGTGGGCTATAGCCTTGGGGGGTGGGGCTGGCCTACTTCGTCCGCCGGACTCGGATTGGCGCGAGACTTTGCGAGGCCCCTCCGTGTGCCAAAAATAGGCCGCGGGCACAGCCGCGCCCACAAATACCCGCCCGAAGGCCGGGGCGCCAAGTTCGTCCAGCGGTAAAAGGGCACAAAAACGGGTGGGATATAGCCTTGGGGGGTGGGGCTGGCCAACTTCGTCCGCCGGACTCGGAATGGCGCGAGACTTGGCGAGGCACCTCCGTGTGCCATAAATAGGCCACAGCCAAAGCCGCGCCCAAAAATGCCCGCCCGAAGGCCGGGGCGCCAAGTTCGTCCAGCCGAAAAAGGCCGCAAAAACGGGTGGGCTATAGCCTTGGGGGGTGGGGCTGGCCAACTTCGTCCGCCGGACTCGGAATGGCACGAGAATTTGCGAGGCGCCTCCGTGTGCCAAAAATAGGCTGCGGGCACAGCCGTGCCCAAAAATACCCGCCCAAAGGCCGGGGCGCCAAGTTCGTCCAGCGGAAAAAGGCCACAAAAACGGGTGGGATATAGCCTTGGGGGGTGGGGCTGGCCAACTTCGTCCGCCGGACTCGGAATGGCGCGAGACTTTGCGAGGCGCCTCCGTGTGCCATAAATAGGCCGCGGGCAAAGCCGCGTCCAAAAATACCCGCCCGAAGGCCGGGGTGCCAAGTTCGTCCAGCGGTAAAAGGCCAGAAAAACGGGTGGGCTATAGCCTTGGGGGGTGGGGCTGGCCTGCTTCGTCCGCCGGACTCGGAATGGCGCGAGACTTTGCGAGGCGCCTCCGTCTGCCATAAATAGGCCGTGGGCAAAGCCGCTCCCAAAAATACCTGCCCGAAGGCCGGGGTGCCAAGTTCGTCCAACGGTAAAAGACCAGAAAAACGGGTGGGCTATAGCCTTGGGGGTGGGGCTGGCCAACTTCGTCCGCCGGACTCGGAATGGCGCGAGACTTTGCGAGGTGCCTCTGTGTGCCAAAAATAGGCCGCGGGCACAGCCGCGCCCAAAAATACCCGACCGAAGGCCGGGGCGCCAAGTTCGTACTGCGGTAAGAGCGCACAAAAACGGGTGGGCTATAGCCTTGGGGGGTGGGGCTGGCGAACTTCGTCCGCCGGACTCGGAATGGCGCGAGACTTTGCGAGGCGCCTCCGTGTGCCAAAAATAGGCCGCGGGCTCGGCCGCGCCCAAAAATACCCGCCCGAAGGCCGGGGCGCCAAGTTCGTCCAGCGGAAAAAGGCCACAAAAACGGGTGGGCTATAGCCTTGGGGGGTGGGGCTGTCCAACTTCGTCCGCCGGACTCGGAATGGCGCGAGAATGTGCGAGGCGCCTCCGTGTGCCAAAAATAGGCTGCGGGCACAGCCGTGCCCAAAAATACCCGCCCGAAGGCCGGGGCGCCAAGTTCGTCCAGCGGTAAAAGGCCAGAAAAACGGGTGGGCTATAGCCTTGGGGGGTGGGGCTGGCCTACTTCGTCCGCCGGACTCGGAATGGAGCGAGTCTTTGCGAGGCCCCTCCGTGTGCCAAAAATAGGCCGCGGGCGCAGCCGCATCCAAAAATACCCGACCGAAGGCCGGGGCGCCAAGTTCGTACAGCGGTAAGAGCGCACAAAAACGGGTGGGCTATAGCCTTGGGGGGTGGGGCTGGCGAACTTCGTCCGCCGGACTCGGAATGGCCCGAGACTTTGCGAGGCGCCTCCGTGTGCCAAAAATAGGCCGCGGGCTCAGCCGCGCCCAAAAATACCCGCCCGAAGGCCGGGGCGCCAAGTTCATCCAGCAGAAAAAGGCCACAAAAACGGGTGGGCTATAGCCTTGGGGGATGGGGCTGGCCAACTTCGTCCGCCGGACTCGGAATGGCGCGAGACTTTGCGAGGCGCCTCCGTGTGCCAAAAATAGGCTGCGGGCACAGCCGCGCCCGAAGGCCGGGGCGCCAAGTTCATCCAGCGGAAAAAGGCCACAAAAACGGGTGGGCAATAGCCTTGGGGGGTGGGGCTGGCCAACTTCGTCCGCCGGACTCGGAATTGCGCGAGACTTGCGAGCGCCTCCGTGTGCCAAAACTAGGCCACGGACACAGCCGCGCCTGTAAATTCCCGCCCGAAGGCCGGGGCGCCAAGTTCGTCCAGCGGAAAAAGGCCACAAAAACGGGTGGGCAATAGCCTTGGGGGGTGGGGCTGGCCAACTTCGTCCGCGGACTCGGAATTGCGCGAGACTTTGCGAGGCGCCTCCGTGTGCCAAAAAAATAGGCCAAGCGGGCACAGCCGCGCCAAAAATACCCGCCCGAAGGCCGGGGCGCCAAGTTCGTCCAGCGGAAAAAGGCCACAAAAATGGGTGGGCTATAGCCTTGGGGGGGTGGGGCTGGCCAACTTCGTCCGCCGGACTCGGAATGGCGCGAGACTTTGCGAGGCGCCTCCGTGTACCAAAAATAGGCCGCGGGCTCAGCCGCGCCCAAAAATACCCGCCCGAAGGCCGGGGCGCCAAGTTCGTCCAGCGGTAAAAGCCCAGAAAAACGGGTGGGCTATAACCTTGGGGGGTGGGGCTGGCCTACTTCGTCCGCCGGACTCGGAATGGCGCGAGTCTTTGCGAGGCCCCTCCGTGTGCCAAAAATAGGCCGCGGGCGCAGCCGCGTCAAAAAATACCCGACCAAAGGCCGGGGCGCCAAGTTCGTACAGCGGTAAGAGCGCACAAAAACGGGTGGGCTATAGCCTTGGGGGGTGGGGCTGGCGAACTTCGTCCGCCGGACTCGGAATGGCGCGAGAGTTTGCGAGGCGCCTCCGTGTGCTAAAAATAGGCCGCGGGCTCGGCCGCGCCCAAAAATACCCGCCCGAAGGCCAGGGCGCCAAGTTCGTCCAGCGGAAAAAGGCCACAAAAACGGGTGGGCTATAGCCTTGGGGGGTGGGGCTGTCCAACTTCGTCCGCCGGACTCGGAATGGCGCGAGAATGTGCGAGGCGCCTCCGTGTGCCAAAAAGGGCTGCGGGCACTGCCGTGCCCAAAAATCCCCGCCCGAAGGCCGGGGCGCCAAGTTCGTCCAGCGGTAAAAGGCCAGAAAAACGGGTGGGCTATAGCCTTGGGGGGTGGGGCTGGCCTACTTCGTCCGCCGGACTCGGAATGGCGCGAGTCTTTGCGAGGCCCCTCCGTGTGCCAAAAATAGGCCGCGGGCGCAGCCGCGTCCAAAAATACCCGACCGAAGGCCGGGGCGCCAAGTTCGTACAGCGGTAAGAGCGCACAAAAACGGGTGGGCTATAGCCTTGGGGGGTGGGGCTGGCGAACTTCGTCCGCCGGACTCGGAATGGCGCGAGACTTTGCGAGGCGCCTCCGTGTGCCAAAAATAGGCCGCGGGCTCAGCCGCGCCCAAAAATACCCGCCCGAAGGCCGGGGCGCCAAGTTCATCCAGCGGAAAAAGGCCACAAAAACGGGTGGGCTATAGCCTTGGGGGATGGGGCTGGCCAACTTCGTCCGCCGGACTCGGAATGGCGCGAGACTTTGCGAGGCTCCTCCGTGTGCCAAAAATAGGCTGCGGGCATAGCCGCGCCCAAAAATACCCACCCGAAGGCCGGGGCGCCAAGTTCATCCAGCGGAAAAAGGCCACAAAAACGGGTGGGCTATAGCCTTGGGGGGTGGGGCTGGCCAACTTCGTCCGCCGGACTCGGAATGGCGCGAGAATGTGCGAGGCGCCTCCGTGTGCCAAAAATAGGCTGCGGGCACAGCCGTGCCCAAAAATACCCGCCCGAAGGCCGGGGCGCCAAGTTCGTCCAGCGGTAAAAGGCCAGAAAAACGGGTGGGCTATAGCCTTGGGGGGTGGGGCTGGCCTACTTCGTCCGCCGGACTCGGAATGGCGCGAGTCTTTGCGAGGCCCCTCCGTGTGCCAAAAATAGGCCGCGGGCGCAGCCGCGTCCAAAAATACCCGACCGAAGGCCGGGGCGCCAAGTTCGTACAGCGGTAAGAGCGCACAAAAACGGGTGGGCTATAGCCTTGGGGGGTGGGGCTGGCGAACTTCGTCCGCCGGACTCGGAATGGCGCGAGACTTTGCGAGGCGCCTCCGTGTGCCAAAACTAGGCCACGGACACAGCCGCGCCCAAAAAATTCCCGCCCGAAGGCCGGGGCGCCAAGTTCGTCCAGCGGAAAAAGGCCACAAAAACGGGTGCGCAATAGCCTTGGGGGGTGGGGCTGGCCAACTTCGTCCGCCGGACTCGGAATTGCGCGAGACTTTGCGAGGCGCCTCCGTGTGCCAAAAATAGGCCGCGGGCACAGCCGCGCCCAAAAATACCCGCCCGAAGGCCGGGGCGCCAAGTTCGTCCAGCGGAAAAAGGCCACAAAAATGGGTGGGCTATAGCCTTGGGGGGGTGGGGCTGGCCAACTTCGTCCGCCGGACTCGGAATGGCGCGAGACTTTGCGAGGCACCTCCGTGTACCAAAAATAGGCCGCGGGCTCAGCCGCGCCCAAAAATACCCGCCCGAAGGCCGGGGCGCCAAGTTCGTCCAGCGGTAAAAGCCCAGAAAAACGGGTGGGCTATAGCCTTGGGGGGTGGGGCTGGCCTACTTCGTCCGCCGGACTCGGAATGGCGCAAGTCTTTGCGAGGCCCCTCCGTGTGCCAAAAATAGGCCGCGGACGCAGCCGCGTCAAAAAATACCCGACCGAAGGCCGGGGCGCCAAGTTCGTACAGCGGTAAGAGCGCACAAAAACGGGTGGGCTATAGCCTTGGGGGGTGGGGCTGGCCAACTTCGTCCGCCGGACTCGGAATGGCGCGAGACTTTGCGAGGCACCTCCGTGTACCAAAAATAGGCCGCGGGCTCAGCCGCGCCCAAAAATACCCGCCCGAAGGCCGGGGCGCCAAGTTCGTCCAGCGGTAAAAGCCCAGAAAAACGGGTGGGCTATAGCCTTGGGGGGTGGGGCTGGCCTACTTCGTCCGCCGGACTCGGAATGGCGCAAGTCTTTGCGAGGCCCCTCCGTGTGCCAAAAATAGGCCGCGGACGCAGCCGCGTCAAAAAATACCCGACCGAAGGCCGGGGCGCCAAGTTCGTACAGCGGTAAGAGCGCACAAAAACGGGTGGGCTATAGCCTTGGGGGGTGGGGCTGGCGAACTTCGTCCGCCGGACTCGGAATGGCGCGAGACTTTGCGAGGCGCCTCCGTGTGCCAAAAATAGGCCGCGGGCTCGGCCGCGCCCAAAAATACCCGCCCGAAGGCCGGGGCGCCAAGTTCGTCCAGCGGAAAAAGGCCACAAAAACGGGTGGGCTATAGCCTTGGGGGGTGGGGCTGTCCAACTTCGTCCGCCGGACTCGGAATGGCGCGAGAATTTGCGAGGCGCCTCCGTGTGCCAAAAATAGGGTGCGGGCACAGCCGCGCCCAAAAATACCCGCCCGAAGGCCGGGGCACCAAGTTCATCCAGCGGAAAAAGGCCACAAAAACGGGTGGGCTATAGCCTTGGGGGATGGGGCTGGCCAACTTCGTCCGCCGGACTCGGAATGGCGCGAGACTTTGCGAGGCGCCTCCGTGTGCCAAAACTAGGCCACGGACACAGCCACGCCCAAAAATTCCCGCCCGAAGGCCGGGGCGCCAAGTTCGTCCAGCGGTAAAAGGCCACAAAAACTGGTGGGCTATAGCCTTGGGGGGTGGGGCTGGCCAACTTCGTCCGCCGGACTCGGAATGGCGCGAGACTTTGCGAGGCGCCTCCATGTGCCAAAAATAGGCTGCGGACACAGCCGCGCCCAAAAATACCCGCCCGAAGGCCGGGGCGCCAAGTTCGTCCAGCGGTAAAAGGCCACAAAAACTGGTGGGCTATAGCCTTGGGGGGTGGGGCTGGCCAACTTCGTCCGCCGGACTCGGAATGGCGCGAGACTTTGCGAGGCACCTCAGTGTGCCAAAAATAGGCCGCGGCCACAGCCGCGCCCAAAAATACCCGCCCGAAGGCCGGGGCGCCAAGTTCGTCCAGCGGAAAAAGGCCTCAAAAACGGGTGTGCTATAGCGTTGGGGGGTGGGGCTGGCCAACTTCGTCCGCCAGACTCGGAATGGCGGGAGACTTTGCGAGGCGCCTCTGTGTGCAAAAAATAGGCCGTGGGCACAGCCGCGCCCAAAAATACCCGCCCGAAGGCCGGGGCACCAAGTTCGTCCAGCGGAAAAAGGCCACAAAAACGGGTGGGCTATAGCCTTGGGGGGTGGGGCTGGCCAACTTCGTCCGCCGGACTCGGAATGGCGCGAGACTTTGCGAGGCCCCTCCGTGTGCCAAAAATAGGCCGCGGGCACAGACGCGCCCAAAAATACCGGCCCGAAGGCCGGGGCGCCAAGTTCGTCCAGCCGAAAAAGGCCACAAAAACGGGTGGGCTATAGCCTTGGGGTGTGGGGCTGGCCAGCTTCGTCCACCGGACTCGGAATGGCGCGAGACTTTAAGAGGGGTGTCCGTGTTCCAAAAATAGGTCGCGGGCACAGCGGCGCCCGAAAATAACCGCCCGAAGGCCGGGGCGCCAAGTTCGTCCAGTGGAAAAAGGCCACAAAAACGGGTGGGCTATAGCCTTGGGTGGTGGGGCTGGCCAACTTCGTCCGCCGGACTCGGAATGGCACGATACTTTGCGAGGGGCCTCCTAGTGCCAAAAATAGGCCGCGGGCACAGCCGCGCCCAAAAATAACCGCCCGATGGCCGGGGTGCCAAGTTCGTCCAGCGGAAAAAGGCCACAAAAACAGTTGGGCTATAGCCTTGGGGGGTGGGGCTGGCCAACTTCGTCCGCCGGACTCGGAATGGCGCGAGAATTTGCGAGGGGCCTCCATGTCCCAAAAATAGGCCACGGGCACAGCCGCGCTCAAAAATAACCGCTCGAAGGCCGGGGCGCCAAGTTTGTCCAGCGGTAAAAGGCCACAAAAACGGGTGGGCTATAGCCTTGGGGGGTGGGGCTGGCCAACTTCGTCCGCCGGACTCGGAATGGCTCGAGACTTTACGAGGCATCTCCGTGTGCCAAAAATAGGGCGCGGGCTCATCCGCGTCCAAAAATACCCGCCCGAAGGCCGGGGCGCCAAGTTCGTCCACCGGTAAAAGGCCACAAAAACGGGTGGGCTATATAGCCTTGGGGGGTGGGGCGGGCCAACTTCGTCCGCCGGACTCGGAATGGCGCGAGACATTGCGAGGCGCTTCCGTGTGCCAAAAATAGGCCACGGGCACAGCCGTGCCCAAAAATACCCGCCCGAAGGCCGGGGCGCCAAGTTCGTCCAGCGGTAAAAGGCCACAAAAAAAGGTGGGATATAGCCTTGGGGGGTGGGGCTGGCCCACTTCGTCCGCCGGAATCGGAATGGTGCGAGACTTTACGAGGCGCCTCCGTGTGCCACAAATAGGCCGTGGGCACAGCCGCGCCCAAAAATACCCGCCCGAAGGCCGGGGCGCGAAGTTCGTCCAGCGGTAAAAGGCCACAAAAACGGGTGGGCTATAGCCTTGGGGGGTGGGGCTGGCCAACTTCGTCCGCCGGACTCGGAATGGCGCGAGACTTTGCGAGGCGCATCCGTGTGCCAAAAATAGGCTGCGAACACAGCCGCGCCCAAAAATACCCGCCCGAATGCCGGGGCGCCAAGTTCGTCCAGCGGAAAAAGGCCACAAAAACGGGTGGGCTATAGCCTTGGGGGGTGGGGATGGCCAACTTCGTCCGCCGGACTTGGAATGGCGCGAGACTTTGCGAGGCACCTCCGTGTGCCAAAAATAGGCCGTGGGCAAAGCTGCGCCCTAAAATACCCGCCCGAAGGCCGGGGCGCCAAGTTCGTCCAGCAGTAAAAGGCCACAAAAACGGGTGGGCTATAGCCTTGGGGGGTGGGGCTGGCCAACTTCGTCCGCCGGACTCGGAATGGCTCGAGACTTTGCGAGGCGTCTCCGTGTGCCAAAAATAGGGCGCGGGCTCATCCGCGTCCAAAAATACCCGCCCGAAGGCCGGGGCGCCAAGTTCGTCCACCGGTAAAAGGCCACAAAAACGGGTGGGCTATATAGCCTTGGGGGGTGGGGCGGGCCAACTTCGTCCGCCGGACTCGGAATGGCGCGAGACATTGCGAGGCGCTTCCGTGTGCCAAAAATAGGCCACGGGCACAGCCGTGCCCAAAAATACCCGCCCGAAGGCCGGGGCGCCAAGTTTGTCCAGCGGTAAAAGGCCACAAAAACAGGTGGGATATAGCCTTGGGGGGTGGGGCTGGCCCACTTCGTCCGCCGGAATCGGAATGGTGCGAGACTTTGCGAGGCGCCTCCGTGTGCCACAAATAGGCTGCGGGCACAGCCGCGCCCAAAAATACCCGCCCGAAGGCCGGGGCGCGAAGTTCGTCCAGCGGTAAAAGGCCACAAAAACGGGTGGGCTATAGCCTTGGGGGGTGGGGCTGGCCAACTTCGTCCGCCGGACTCGGAATGGCGCGAGACTTTACGAGGCGCCTCCGTGTGCCACAAATAGGCCGCGGGCATAGCCGCCACTAAAAATACCCGCCCGAAGGCCGGGGCGCCAAGTTCGTCAAGCGGAAAAAGGCCACAAAAACGGGTGGGCTATAGCCTTGGGGGGTGGGGCGGGCCAACTTCGTCCGCCGGACTCGGAATGGCGCGAAACATTGCGAGGCACCTCCGTGTGCCAAAAATAGGCCGCGGGCACAGTCGAACCCAAAAATACCCGCCCGAAGGCCCGGGCGCCATGTTCGTCCAGCGGTAAAAGGTCACAAAAACGGGTGGGCTATAGCCTTGGGGGGTGGGGATGGCCAACTTCGGCAGCCGGACTCGGAATGGCGCGAGACTTTGCGAGGCACCTCCGTGTGCCAAAAATAGGACGCGGGCACAGCCGCGGGCAAAAATACCCGCCCGAAGGCCGGAGCGCCATGTTCGTCCAGCGGTAAAAGGCCACAAAAACGGGTGGGCTATAGCCTTGGGGATGGGGCTGGCCAACTTCGTCCGCCGGACTCGGAATGGTGCGAGACATTGGGAGGCGCATCCGTGTGCCAAAAATAGGCTACGGACACAGCCGCGCCCAAAAATACCCGCCCGAATGCCGGGGCGCCAAGTTCGTCCAGCAGAAAAAGGCCACAAAAACGGGTGGGCTATAGCCTTGGGGGGTGGGGATGGCCAACTTCGTCCGCCGGACTCGGAATAGCGCGAGACTTTGCGAGGCGCCTCCGTGTGCCAAAAATAAGCTGCGGACACAGCCGCGCCTAAAAATACCCGCCCGAGGGCCGGGGCGGCAAGTTCGTCCAGCGGTAAAAGGCCACAAAAACGGGTGGGCTATAGCCTTGGGGGGTGGGGCTGGCCAACTTCGTCCGCCGGACTCGGAATGGCGCGAAACATTGCGAGGCACATCCGTGTGCCAAAAATAGGCCGCGGGCACAGTCGCACCCAAAAATACCCGCCCGAAGGCCGGGGCGCCAAGTTCGTCCAGCGGTAAAAGGTCACAAAAACGGGTGGGCTATAGCCTTGGGGGGTGGGGATGGCCAACTTCGTCCGCCGGACTCGGAATGGCGCGAGACTTTGCGAGGCGCCTCCGTGTGCCAAAAATAGGACGCGGGCACAGCCGCGCGCAAAAATACCCGCCCGAAGGCCGGGGCGCCAAGTTCGTCCAGCGGTAAAAGGCCACAAAAACGGGTGGGCTATAGCCTTGGGGATGGGGCTGGCCAACTTCGTCCGCCGGACTCGGAATGGTGCGAGACATTGCGAGGCGCATCCGTGTGCCAAAAATAGGATGCGGGCACAGCCGCGCGCAAAAATACCCGCTCGAAGGCCGGGGCGCCAAGTTCGTCCAGCGGTAAAAGGCCACAAAAACGGGTGGGCTATAGCCTTGGGGATAAGGCTGGCCAACTTCGTCCGCCGGACTCGGAATGGTGTGAGACTTTGCGAGGCGCATCCGTGTGCCAAAAATAGGCTGCGGACACAGCCGCGCCCAAAAATACCCACACGAAGGCCGGGGCGCCAAGTTCGTCCAGCGGTAAAAGTCCACAAAAACGGGTGGGCTATAGCCTTGGGGATGGGGCTGGCCAACTTCGTCCGCCGGACTCGGAATGGTGCGAGACTTTGCGAGGCACATCCGTGTGCCAAAAATAGGCTACGGACACAGCCGCGTCCAAAAATACCCGCCCGAATGCCGGGGCGCCAAGTTCGTCCAGCGGAAAACGGCCACAAAAATGGGTGGGCTATAGCCTTGGGGGGTGGGGATGGCCCACTTCGTCCGCCGGACTCGGAATGGCACGAGACTTTGCGAGGCACCTCCGTGTGCCAAAAATAGGCCACGGGCACAGCCGCACCCAAAAAATAACCGCCCGAAGACCGGGCCGCCAAGTTCGTCCAGCGAAAAAAGGCCACAAAAACGGGTGGGCTATAGCCTTGGGGGGTGGGGCTGGCCAACTTCGTCCGCCGGACTCGAAATGGCGCGAGACTTTGCGAGGCGCCTCCATGTGCGAAAAATAGGCCGCGGGCACAGCCGCGCCCAATAATACCCGCCCGAAGGCCGGGGCGCCAAGTTCGTCCAGCGGAAAAAGGCCACAAAAACGGTTGGGCTATAGCCTTGGGGGGTGGGGCTGGCCAACTTCGTCCGCCGGACTCGGAATGGCGCGAGACTTTGCGAGGCGCCTCCATGTGATAAAAATAGGCCGCGGGCACAGCCTCGCCCAAAAATACCCGCCCGAAGGCCGGGGTGCCAAGTTCGTCCAACGGAAAAAGCCCACAAAAACGGGCGGGCTATAGGCTTGGGGGGTGGGGCTGGCCAACTTCGTCCGCCGGACTCGGAATGGGGGGAGACTTTGCGAGGCACCTCCGTGTGCCAAAAATAAGCCACGGACACAGCCGCGCCCAAAAATACCCGCCCGAAGGCCGGGGCACCTCGTTCGTCCAGCGGAAAATGGAAACAAAAACGGGTGGGCTATAGCCTTGGGGTGTGGGGCTGGCCAACTTCGTCCACCGGACTCGGAATGGCGCGAGACTTTGCGAGGCAACTCCGTGTGCCAAAAATAGGCCGCGGGCACAGGCGCGCCCAAAAATACCCACCCGAAGGCCGGGGCGTCAAGTTCGTCCAGCGGAAAAAGGCCACAAAAACGGGTGGGCTATAGCCTTGGGGGGTGGGGCTGGCCAACTTCGTCTGCCGGACTCGGAATGGCGCGAGACTTTGTGAGGCACCTCCGTGTGCCGAAAATAGGCCGCGGGCAGCGCCCCGCTCAAAAATACCCGCCCGAAGGCCGCGGCGCCAAGTTCGTCCAGCGGAAAAAGGCCACAAAAATGGGTGGGCTATAGCCTTGGGGGGTGGGGCTGGCCAACTTCGTCCGCCGGACTCGGAATGGCGGGAGACTTTGCGAGGCGCCTCCGTGTGCCTAAAATAGGCCGCGGTCAGAGCCGCACCCAAAAATACCCGCCCGAAGGCCGGGCGCCAAGTTCGTCCAGCGGAAAAAGGCCACAAAAACGGGTGGGCTATAGCCTTGGGGGGTGGGGCTCGCCAACTTCGTCCGCCGGACTCGGAATGGCACGAAACTTTGCGAGGCGCCTCCGTGTGCCAAAAATAGGCCATGGGGCACAGCCGTGCCCAAAAATACCCGCCCGAAGGCCGGGCGCCAAGTTCGTCCAGCGGAAAAAGGCCACAAAAACGGGTGGGCTATAGCCTTGGGGGGTGGGGCTGGCCAACTTCGTCCGCCGGACTCGGAATGGCGCGAGACTTTCCGAGGCACCTCCGTGTCCCAAAAATAAGTCGCGGACACAGCCGCGCCCAAAAATACCCGCCCGAAGGCCGGGGTGCCACGTTCGTCCAGCGGAAAATGGCAACAAAAACGGTTGGGCTATAGCCTTGGGGGTGGGGCTGGCCAACTTCGTCCGCCGGGCTCGGAATTGCGCGAGAATTTGCGACGCGCCTCCGTGTGCCAAAAATAGGCTGCGGGCACAGCCGCACCCAAAAATACCCGCCCGAAGGCCGGGGCGCCAAGTTCGTCCAGCGGTAAAAGGCCAGAAAAACGGTTGGGCTATAGCCTTGGTGGGTGGGGCTGGCCTAGTTCGTCCGACGGACTCGGAATGGCGCGAAACTTTGCGAGGCCCCTCCGTGTGCCAAAAATAGTCCGCGGGCACAGCCGCGCCCAAAAATACCTGCCCGAAGGCCGGGGCGCCATGTTCGTCCAGCCGAAAAAGGCCACAAAAATGGGTGGGCTATAGCCTTGGGGGGTGGGGCTGGCCAACTTCGTCCGCCGGACTCGGAATGGCGCGAGAATTTGCGACGCGCCTCCGTGTGCCAAAAATAGGCTGCGGGCACAGCCGCGCCCAAAAATACCCGCCCGAAGGCCGGGGCGCCAAGCTCGTCCAGCGGAAAAAGGCCACAAAAACGGGTGGGCTATAGCCTTGGCGGGTGGGGCTGGCCAATTTCGTCCGCCGGACTCGGAATGGCGCGAGACTTTCCGAGGTGCCTTCGTGTGCCAAAAATAGGCCGCGGCAACAGCCGCGCCAAAAATTCCCGCCCGAAGGGCGGGGCCCCAAGTTCGTCCAGCGGAAACAGGCCACAAAAACGGGTGGGCTATAGCCTTGGGGGGTGGGGCTGGCCAACTTCGTCCGCCGGACTCGGAATGGCGCGAGACTTTACGAGGCGCCTCCGTGTGCCAAAAATAGGCCGCGGGCAGAGCCGCGCCCAAAAATACCCGCCCGAAGGCCGGGGCGCCAAGTTCGTCCAGCGGTACAAGGCCAGAAAAACGGGTGGGCTATAGCCTTGGGGGGTGGGGCTGGCCTAGTTCGTCCGCCGGACTCGGAATGGCGCGAGACTTTGCGAGGCCCCTCCGTGTGCCAAAAATAGTCCGCGGGCACAGCCGCGCCCAAAAATACCTGCCCGAAGGCCGGGGCGCCAAGTTCGTCCAGCCGAAAAAGGCCACAAAAATGGGTGGGCTATAGCCTTGGGGGGTGGGGCTGGCCGACTTCGTCCGCCGTACTCGGAATGGCGAGAGAATTTGCGACGCGCCTCCGTGTGCCAAAAATAGGCTGCGGGCACAGCCGCGCCCAAAAATACCCGCCCGAAGGCCGGGGCGCCAAGTTCGTCCAGCGGACTCGGAATGGCGCGAGACTTTCCGAGGTGCCTTCGTGTGCCAAAAATAGGCCGCGGACACAGCCGCGCCCAAAAATACCCCCCCGAAGGCCGGGGCGCCAAGTTCATCCAGCGGAAAAAGGCCACAAAAACGGGTGGGCTATAGGCTTGGGGGGTGGGGCTGGCCAACTTCGTCCGCCGGACTCGGAATGGCGGGAGACTTTGCGAGGCACCTCCGTGTGCCAAAAATAAGCCGCGGACACAGCCGCGCCCAAAAATACCCACCCGAAGGCCGGGGCGCCACGTTCGTCCAGCAGAAAATGGCAACAAAAACGGGTGGGCTATAGCCTTGAGGGGTGGGGCTGGCCAACTTCGTCCGTCGGACTCGGAATGGCGCGAGACTTTGCGAGGCACCTCCGTCTGCCAAAAATAGGCCGCAGGCACAGCCGCGCCCAAAATTACCCGCCCGAAGGCCGGGGCGCCAAGTTCGTCCAGCGGAAAAAGGCCACAAAAACGAGTGGGCTATAGCCTTGGGGGGTGGGGCTGGCCAACTTCGTCTGCCGGACTCAAAATGGCGCGACACTTTGCGAGGCACCTCCGTGTGCCAAAAATAGGCCGCGGGCACAGCCGTGCCCAAAATACCCACCCGAAGGCCGGGGCGCCAAGTTCGTCCTGCGGAAAAAGGCAACAAAAACGGGTGGGCTATAGCCTTGGGGGGTGGGGCTGGCCAACGTTGTCCGCCGGACTCGGAATGGCGTGAGACTTTCCGAGGCACCTCCGTGTGCCAAAAATAGGCCGCGGGCACAGCCGTGCCCAAAATACCCACCCGAAGGCCGGGGCGCCAAGTTCGTCCTGCGGAAAAAGGCAACAAAAACGGGTGGGCTATAGCCTTGGGGGGTGGGGCTGGCCAACGTTGTCCGCCGGACTCGGAATGGCGTGAGACTTTACGAGGCACCTCCGTGTGCCAAAAATAGGCCGCGGGCACAGCCGCGCCCAAAAATACCCGCCCGAAGGCCGGGGTGCCAAGTTCGTCCAGCGGTAAAAGGCCAGAAAAACGGGTGGGCTATAGCCTTGGGGGGTGGGGCTGGCCTAGTTCGTCCGCCGGACTCGGAATGGCGCGAGACTTTGCGAGGCCCCTCCGTGTGCCAAAAAGAGGCCGCGGGCACAGCCGCGGGCACAGCCGCGCCCAAAAGTACCCGACCGAAGGCCGGGGCGCCAAGTTCGTCCAGCCGAAAAAGGCCACAAAAACGGGTGGGCTTTAGCCTTGGGGGGTGGGGCTGGCCCACTTCGTCCACCGGACTCGGAATTGCGCGAGAATTTGCGAAGCGCCTCCGTGTGCCAAAAATAGGCTGCGGGCACAGCCGTACCCAAAAATACCCGCCCGAAGGCCGGGGCGCCAAGTTCGTCCAGCGGTAAAAGGCCAGAAAAACGGGTGGGCTATAGCCTTGGGGGGTGGGGCTGGCCTAGTTCGTCCGCCGGACTCGGAATGGCGCGAAACTTTGCGAGGCCCCTCCGTGTGCCAAAAATAGGCCGTGGGCACAGCCGCGCCCAAAAATACCTGCCCGTAGGCCGGGGCGCCAAGTTCGTCCAGCCGAAAAAGGCCACAAAAATGGGTGGGCTATAGCCTTGGGGGGTGGGGCTGGCCAACTTCGTCCGCCGGACTCGGAATAGCGCGAGAATTTGCGACGCGCCTCCGTGTGCCAAAAATAGGCTGCGGGCACAGCCGCGCCCAAAAATACCCGCCCGAAGGCCGGGGCGCCAAGTTCGTCCTGCGGTACAAGGCCAGAAAAACGGGTGGGCTATAGCCTTGGGGGGTGGGGCTGGCCTAGTTCGTCCGCCGGACTCGGAATGGCGCGAGACTTTGCGAGGCCCCTCCGTGTGCCAAAAATAGGCCGCGGGCACAGCCGCACCCAAAAATACCCGCCCGAAGGCCGGGGCGCCAAGTTCGTCCAGCCGAAAAAGGCCACAAAAACGGGTGGGCTATAGCCTTCGGGGGTGGGGCTGGCCAACTTCGTCCACCGGACTCGGAATTGCGTGAGAGTTTGCGACTCGCCTCCGTGTGCCAAAAATAGGCTGCGGGAACAGCCGTACCCAGAAATACCCGCCCGAAGGCCGGGGCGCCAAGTTCGTCCAGCGGTAAAAGGCCAGAAAAACGGGTGGGCTATAGCCTTGGGGGGTGGGGCTGGCCTAGTTCGTCCGCCGGACTCGGAATGGCGCGAAACTTTGCGAGGCCCCTCCGTGTGCCAAAAACAGGCCGCGGGCACAGCCGCGCCCAAAAATACCTGCCCGAAGGCCGGGGCGCCAGGTTCGTCCAGCCGAAAAAGGCCACAAAAACGGGTGGGCTATAGCCTTGGGGGGTGGGGCTGTCCAACTTCGTCCGCCGGACTCGGAATAGCGCGAGAATTTGCGACGCGCCTCCGTGTGCCAAAAATAGGCTGCGGGCACAGCCGCGCCCAAAAATACCCGCCAGAAGGCCGGAGCGCCAAGTTCGTCCAGCGGAAAAAGGCCAGAAAAACGGGTGGGCTATAGCCTTGGGGGGTGGGGCTGGCCAATTTCGTCCGCCGGACTCGGAATGGCGCGAGACTTTGCGAGGCCCCTCCGTGTGCCAAAAATAGGCCGCGGTCACAGCCGCGCCCAAAAATACCCGCCCGAAGGCCGGGGAGCCAAGTTCGTCCAGCGGAAAAAGGCCACAAAAACGGGCGGACTATAGCCTTGGGGGGTGGGGCTGGCCAATTTCGTCCGCCGGACTCGGAATGGCGCGAGACTTTCCGAGGTGCCTCCGTGTGCCAAAAATAGGCCGCGGCCACAGCCGCGCCAAAAATTCCCGCCCGAAGGCCGGGGCCCCAAGTTCGTCCAGCGGAAACAGGCCACAAAAACGGGTGGGCTATAGCCTTGGGGGGTGGGGCTGGCCAACTTCGTCCGCCGGACTCGGAATGGCGCGAGACTTTACGAGGCGCCTCCGTGTGCCAAAAATAGGCCGCGGGCAGAGCCACGCCCAAAAATACCCGCCCGAAGGCCGGGGCGCCACGTTCGTCCAGCGGAAAAAGACCACAAAAACGGGTGGGCTATAGCCTTGGGGGGTAGGACTGGCCAGCTTCGTCCGCCGGACTCGGAATGGCGCGAGACTTTGCCAGGTGCCTCCGTGTGCCAAAAATAGGCCGCGGGCACACCCGCGCTTAAAAATACCCACCCGAAGGAGGGGGCGCCAAATTCGTCCAGCGGTAAAAGGCCACAAAAACGGGTGGGCTGTAGCCTTGGCGGGTGGGGCTGGCTAACTTCGTCCGGTGGACTCGGAATGGCGTGAGACTTTGCGAGGCGCCTCCGTCTGCTAAAAATAGGCCGCGGCCGCAGCCGCGCCCAAAAATACCCGCCCGAAGGCCGGGGCGCCAAGTTCGTCCAGCGGTAAAAGGCCACAAAAACGGGTGGGCTATAGCCTTGGGGGGTGGGGCTGGCTAACTTCGTCCGGTGGACTCGGAATGGCGTGAGACTTTGCGAGGCGCCTCCGTCTGCTAAAAAAAGGCCGCGGACACAGCCGCGCCCAAAAATACCCGCCCGAAGGCCGGGGTGCCAAGTTCGTCCAGCGGAAAAAGGCCAGAAAAACGGGTGGGCTATAGCCTTGGGGGGTGGGGCTGGCCAACTTCATCCGCCGGACTCGGAATGGCGCGAGACTTTGCGAGGCGCCTCCGTGTGCCAAAAATAGGCCGCGGGCACAGCCGCGCCCAAAAATACCCGCCCGAAGGCCGGGCCGCCAAGTTCGTCCAGCGGAAAAAGGCCACAAAAACCGGTGGGCTATAGCCTTGGGGGGTGGGGCTGGCCAACTTCGTCCGCCGGACTCGGAATGGCGCGAGACTTTGCGAGGCGCCTCCATGTGCCAAAACATAGGCCGCGGGCAAAGCCGCGCCCAAAAATACCCGCCCGAAGGCCGGGACGCCAAGTTCGTCCAGCGGAAAAAGGCCAGAAAAACGGGTGGGCTATAGCCTTGGGGGGTGGGGCCGGCCAACATCGTCCGCCGGACTCGGAATGGCGCGAGATTTTGCGAGGCGCCTCCGTGTGCCAAAAATAGGCCGCGGGCACAGCCGCGTCCAAAAATACCCACCCGAAGGCCGGGTCGCCAAGTTCGTCCAGCGGAAAAAGGCCACAAAAACGGGTGGGCTATAGCCTTGCGGGTGGGGCTGGCCAACTTCGTCCGCCGGACTCGGAATGGCGCGAGACTTTGCGAGGCACCTACGTGTGCCAAACATAGGCCGCAGGCACAGCCGCGCCCAAAAATACCCGCCCGAAGGTCGGGGCGCCAAGTTCGTCCAGCGGAAAAAGGCCACAAAAACGGGTGGGCTATAGGCTTGGGGGGTGGGGCTGGCCAACTTCGTGTACCGGACTCGGAATGGCGCGAGACTTTGCGAGGCGCCTCCGTGTGCGAAAAATAGGCCGCGGGCACAGCCGCGCCCAAAAATACCCGCTCGAAGGCTGGGGCGCCAGGTTCGTCCAGCGGAAAAAGGCCACAAAAACGAGTGGGCTATAGCCTTGGGGGGTGGGGCTGGCCCACTTCGTCCGCCAGACTCGGAATGGCGCGAGTTTTTACGAGGCGCTTCTGTGCGCCAAAAATACCTGCCCGAAGGCCGGGGCGCCAAGTTTGTCCAGCGGAAAAAGGCCACAAAAACGGGTGGGCTATAGCCTTGGGGGGTGGGGCTGGCCAACTTCGTCCGCCGGACTCGGAATGGCGCGAGACTTTGTGAGGCACCTCCGTTTGCCAAAAATAGGCCGCGGGCACAGCCGCAGCCAAAAATACCCGCCCGAAGGCCGGGGCGCCAAGTTCGTTCTGCGGAAAAAGGCCACAAAAACGGGTTGGCTATAGCCTTGGGGGGTCGGGCCGGCCAACTTCGTCCGCCGGACTCGGAACGGCGCGAGACATTGCAAGGCGCCTCCGTGTCCCAAAAATAGGCCGCGGGCACAGCCACGCCAAAAAATAACCGCCCGAAGGCCGGGGCGCCAAGGTCGTCCAGTGGAAAAAGGCCACAAAAACGGGTGGGCTATAGCCTTGGGGGGTGGGGCTGGCCAACTTCGTCCGCCGGACTCGGAATGGCGCGAGACTTTGCGAGGCGCCTCCTTGTGCCAAAAATTTACCGCGGGCACAGCCTCGCCCAAAAATACCCGCCCGAAGGCCGGGGCGCCAAGTTCGTCCAGCGGAAAAAGGCCACAAAAACGGGTGGGCTATAGCCTTGGGGGGTGGGGCTGGCCAACTTCGTCCGCCGGACTCGGATTTGCTCGAGACTTTGTGAGGCGACTCCGTGTACCAAAAATAGGCCGGAGGCACAGCCGCGCCCAAAAATACCCGCCCGAAGGCCGGGGCGCCAAGTTCGTCCAGCGGTAAAAGGCCACAAAAACGGGTGGGCTATAGCCTTGGGGGGTGGGGCTGGCCAACTTCGTCCGTCGGACTCGGAATGGCGTGAGACTTTGCGAGGCGCCTCCGTGTACCAAAAATAGGCCGCAGGCACAGCCGCGCCCAAAAATACCCGCCCGAAGGCCGGGGCGCCAAGTTCGTCCAGCGGAAAAAGGCCACAAAAACGGGTGGGCTATAGCCTTGGGGGGTGGGGCTGGACAACTTCGTCCGCCGGACGCGGAATGGCGCGAGACTTTGCGAGGCGCCTTCGTGCTGGCCAATAGGCATGGGCACAGCCGCGCCCAAAAATACCCGCCCGAAGGCCGGGGCGCCAAGTTCGTCCAGCGGAAAAAGGCCACGAAAACGGGTGGGCTATAGCCATGGGGGGTGGGGCTGGCCAACTTCGTCCGCCGGACTCGAAATGGCGCGAGACTTTGCGAGGCGCCTCCGTGTGCCAAAAATAGGCCGCGGACACAGCTGCGCCCTAAAATACCCGCCCCAAGGCCGGGGCGCCAAGTTCGTCCAGCGGAAAAAGGCCACGAAAACTGGTGGGCTATAGCCTTGGAGGGTGGGGCTGGCCGACTTCGTCTGCCGGACTCAGAATGGCGCGAGAATTTGCGAGGCACCTGTGTGTGCCAAAAATAGGCCGCGGGCACAGCCGCGCCCTAAAATACCCGCCCGAAGGCCGGTGCGCCAAGTTCGTCCAGCGGAAAAAGGCCACAAAAACGGGTGGGCTATAGCCTTGGGGGGTGGGGCTGGCTGACTTCGTCCGCCTGACTCGGAATGGCGCGAGACTTTGCGAGGTGCCTCCGTGTGGCAAAAATAGGCAGCGGGCAAAGCCGCGCCCAAAAATACACGCCCGAAGGCCAGGGCGCCAAGTTCGTCCAGCGCAAAAAGGCCACAAAAACGGGTGGGCTATAGCTTTGGGGGGTGGGGCTGGCCAACTTCGTCCGCCGGACTCGGAATGGCGCGAGACTTTGCGAGGCGCCTCCGTGTGCCAAAAATAGGCCGCGGGCACAGCCGCGCCCAAAAATACCCACCCGAAGGCCGTGGCGCCAAGTTCGTCCAGCGGAAAAAGGCCACAAAAACGGGTGGGCTAGAGCCTTGGGGGGTGGGGCTGGCCCACTTCGTCCGCCGGATTCGGAATGGCGCGAGACTTTACGAGGCGCCTCCGTGTGCCAAAAATAGGCCGCGGGCACAGCTGCACCCAAAAATACCCGCACGAAGGCCGGGGCGCCAAGTTCGTCCTGCGGAAAAAGCCCACAAAAACGGGTGGGCTAGAGCCTTGGGCGGTGGGGCTGGCCAACTTCGTCCGCCGGACTCGGAATGGCGCGAGACTTTACGAGGTGCCTCCGTGTGCCATAAATAGGCCGTGGGCACAGCCGCGCCGAAAAATACCTGCCCGAAGGCCGGGGCGCAAAGTTCGTCCAGCGGAAAATGGCCACAAAAACGGGTGGGCTATATAGCCTTGGGGGGTGGGGCTGCCCAACTTCGTCCGCCGGACTCGGAATGGCGCGAGACTTTGTGAGGGGCCTTCGTGTGCCAAAAATAGGCCGCGGGCACAGCTGCGCCCAAAAATAACCGCCCAAAGGCCGGGGCGCCAAGTTCGTCCAGCGGAAAAAGCCCACAAAAACGGGTGGCCTATATAGCCTTGGGGGGTGGGGCTGCCCAACTTCGTCCGCCGGACTCGGAATGGCGCGAGACTTTACGAGGGGCCTCCGTGCGCCAAAAATAGGCCGCGGGCACAGCCGCGCCCAAAAATAACTGCCCGAAGGCCGGGGCGCCAAGTTCGTCCAGCGGAAAAAGGCCACAAAAACGGGTGGGCTATAGCCTTGGGGGGTGGGGCTGGCCAAGTTCGTCCGCCGGACTCGGAATGGCGCGAGATTTTGCGAGGGGCCTCCGTGTGCCAAAAATAGGCCGCGGCCACAGCCACGCCCAAAAATAACCGCCCGAAGGCCGGGGCGCCAAGTTCGTCCAGCGGAAAAAGGCAACAAAAACGAGTGGGCTATAGCCTTGGGGGATGGGGCTGGCCAACTTCGTCCGCCGGACTATTAATGGCGCGAGAATTTGCGAGGGGCCTCCGTGTGCCAAAAATAGGCCACGGACACAGCCGCGCCCAAAAATAACGGCCCGAAGGCCGGGGCGCCAAGTTCGTCCAGCGGAAAAAGGCCACAAAAACGGGTGGGCTATAGCCTTGGGGGGTGGGGCTGGCCAACTTCGTCCGCCGGACTCGGAATGGCGCAAGACTTTGCGAGGGGCCTCCGTGTGCCAAAAATAGGCCGCGGGCACAGCCGTGCCCAAAAATAACCACCCGAAGGCCGGGGCGCCAAGTTCGTCCAGCGGAAAAAGGCCACAAAAAGGGGTGGGCTATAGCCTTGGGGGGTGGGGCTGGCCCACTTCATCCGCCGGACTCGGATTGGCACGAGACTTTGCGAGGGGCCTCCGTGTGCCAAAAATAGGCCGCGGGCACAGCCGCGCACAAAAATAACCGCCCGAAGGCCGGGGCGCCAAGTTCGTCCAGGGGAAAAAGGCCACAAAAAGGGGTGGGCTATAGCCTTTGGGTGTGGGGCTGGCCAACTTCGTCCGCCGGACTCGGAATGGCACGAGACTTTGCGAGGGCCTCCGTATGCCAAAAATAGGCCGCGGGCACAGCCGCGCCCAAAAATAACCGCTCGAAGGCCGGGGCGCCAAGTTCGTCCAGCGGAAAAAGGCCACAAAAACGGGTGGGCTATAGCCTTGGGGTGTGGGGCTGGCCGAATTCGTCAACCGGACTCGGAATGGCGCGACACTTTGCGAGGGGCCTCCATGTGCTAAAAATAGGCCGCGGGTGCAGCCGCGCCCAAAATTAACCGCCCGAAGGCCGTGGCGCCAAGTTCGTCCGGCGGAAAAAGGCCACAAAAACGGGTGGCTTAGAGCCTTGGGGGGTGGGGCTGACCAACTTCGTCCGCCGGACTCGGAATGGCACGAGACTTTGCGAGGGGCCTCCGTGTGCCAAAAATAGGCCGCGGACACAGCCGCGCAGAAAAATAACCGCCCGAAGGCCGGGGCGCCAAGTTCGTCCAGCGGAAAAAGGCCACAAAAAGGGGTGGGCTATAGCCTTGGGGGGTGGGGCTGGCCAACTTCTTCCGCCGGACTCGGAATGGCGCTAGACTTTGTAAGGGGCCACCGTGTTCCAAAAATAGGCCGCGGGCACAGCCGCGCCCAAAAATAACCGCCCGAAGGCCGGGGCGCCAAGTTCGTCCAGCGGAAAAAGGCCACAAAAAGGGGTGGGCAATAGCCTTGGGGTGTGGGGCTGGCCAACTTCGTCCGCCGGACTCGGAATGGCACGAGACTTTGCGAGGGCCTCCGTATGCCAAAAATAGGCCGTGGACCCTGCCGCGTCCAAAAATACCCGCCCGAAGGCCGGGGCGCCAAGTTCGTCCAGCGGAAAAAGGCCACAAAAACGGGTGGGGTATAGCCTTGGGGGGTGGGGTTGGCCAACTTCGTCGGCCGGACTCGGAATGGCACGAGGCTTTACGAGGGGCCTCCGTGTGCCAAAAATACGCCGTGCTCACAGCAGCGCCCAAAAATAACCTCCCGAAGGTCGGGACGCCAAGTTCGTCCAGCCGAAAAAGGCCACAAAAACGGGTGGGCTATAGCCTTGGGGGGTGGGGCTGGCCAACTTCGTCCGCCGGACTCGGAATGGCACGAGACTTTGCGAGGGGCCTCTGTGTGCCAAAAATAGGCCGCGGGCACAGCCGCGAAGAAAAATAACCACCCGAAGGCCGGGGCGCCAAGTTCGTCCAGCGGAAAAAGGCCACAAAAAGGGGTGGGCTATAGCCTTGGGGGGTGGGGCTGGCCAACTTCGTCCGCCGGACTCGAAATTGCGCAAGACTTTGCGAGGGGGTTTCGTGTGCCAAAAATAGGCCGTGGGCACAGCCGCGCCCAAAAATAACCGCCCGATGGCCGTGGCGCCAAGTTCGTCCAGCGGAAAAAGGCCACAAAAACGGGTGGGCTATGGCCTTGGGGGGTGGGGCTGACCAACTTCGTCCGCCGGACTCGGAATGGCGCAAGACTTTGCGAGGGGCCTCCATGTGCCTAAAATAGGCCGCGGGCACAGCCGCGCCCAAAAATAACCGCCCGATGACCGGGGCGCCAAGTTCGTCCAGCGGAAAAAGGCCACAAAAAGGGGTGGGCTATAGCCTTGGGGGGTGGGGCTGGCCAACTTCGTCCGCCGGACTCGGAATGGCGCTAGACTTTGTAAGGGGCCTCCGTGTTCCAAAAATAGGCCGCGGGCACAGCCGCGCCCAAAAATAACCGCCCGAAGGCTGGGGCGCCAAGTTCGTCCAGCGGAAAAAGGCCACAAAAAGGGGTGGGCTATAGCCTTGGGGGGTGGGGCTGGCCAACTTCTTCCGCCGGACTCGGAATGGCGCTAGACTTTGTAAGGGGCCACCGTGTTCCAAAAATAGGCCGCGGGCACAGCCGCGCCCAAAAATAACCGCCCGCAGGCCGGGGCGCCAAGTTCGTCCAGCGGAAAAAGGCCACAAAAAGGGGTGGGCTATAGCCTTGGGGTGTGGGGCTGGCCAACTTCGTCCGCCGGACTCGGAATGGCACGAGACTTTGCGAGGGCCTCCGTATGCCAAAAATATCCCGTGGACCCTGCCGCGTCCAAAAATACCCGCCCGAAGGCCGGGGCGCCAAGTTCGTCCAGCGGAAAAAGGCCACAAAAACGGGTGGGCTATAGCCTTGGGGGGTGGGGTTGGCCAACTTCGTCGGCCGGACTCGGAATGGCACGAGGCTTTACGAGGGGCCTCCGTGTGCCAAAAATACGCCGTGCTCACAGCAGCGCCCAAAAATAACCTCCCGAAGGCCGGGACGCCAAGTTCGTTCAGCCGAAAAAGGCCACAAAAACGGGTGGGCTATAGCCTTGGGGGGTGGGGCTGGCCAACTTTGTCCGCCGGGCTCGGAATGGCACGAGCCTTTGCGAGGGGCCTCTGTGTGCCAAAAATAGGCCGCGGGCACAGCCGCGAAGAAAAATAACCGCCCGAAGGCCGGGGTGCCAAGTTCGTCCAGCGGAAAAAGGCCACAAAAAGGGGTGGGCTATAGCCTTTGGGTGTGGGGCTGGCCAACTTCGTCCGCCGGACTCGGAATGGCGCGAGAATTTTCGAGGAGCTTCCGTGTCCCAAAAATAGGCTGCGGGTACAGCCGCGCCCAAAAATAACCGCTCGAAGGCCGGGGCGCCAAGTTCGTCCAGCGGAAAAAGGCCACAAAAACGGGTGGGCTATAGCCTTGGGGTGTGGGGCTGGCCAACTACGTCCGCCGGACTCGGAATGGCGCGAGACTTTGCGAGGGGCCTCCGTGTGCCAAAAATAGTCCGCAGGCACAGCGGCGCCCAAAAATAACAGCCCGAAGGCCGGGGAGCCAAGTTTGTCCAGCGGAAAAAGGCCACAAAAACGGGTGGGCTATAGCCTTGGGGGGTGGGGCTGGCCAACTTCGTCCGCCGGACTCGAAATTGCGCAAGACTTTGCGAGGGGCCTCCGTGTGCCAAAAATAGTCCGTGGGCACAGCCGCGTCCAAAAATAACCGCCCGAAGGCCGGGGAGCCAAGTTTGTCCAGCGAAAAAAGGCCACAAAAACGTGTGGGCTATAGCCTTGGGGGGTGGGGCTGGCCAACTTCGTCCGCCGGACTCGAAATTGTGCAAGACTTTGCGAGGGGTCTCCGTGTGCCAAAACTTAGCCACAGGCACAGCTGCGCCCAAAAATATCCGCCCGAAGGCCGTGGAGCCAAGTTTGTCCAGCGGAAAAAGGCCACAAAAACGGGTGAGCTATAGCCTTGGGGGGTGGGGCTGGCCAACTTCGTCCGCCGGACTCGAAATTGCGCAAGACTTTGCGAGGGGCCTCCGTGTGCCAAAACTAAGCAACAGGCACAGCTGCGCCTGAAAATAACCGCCCGAAGGCCGTGGCGCCAAGTTCGTCCAGCGGAAAAAGGCCACAAAAACGGGTGGGCTATAGCCTTGGGGGGTGGGGCAGACCAACTTCGTCCGCCGGACTCGGAATGGCGCAAGACGTTGCGAGGGGCCTTCGTGTGCCAAAAATCAGCCGCGGGCACAGTGGCGCCCAAAAATAACCGCCCGAAGGCCGGGGCGCCAAGTTCGTCCAGCGGAAAAAGGCCACAAAAACGGTTGGGCTATAGCCTTGGGGGGTGGGGCTGGCCAACTTCGTCCGCCGGACTCGGAATGGCACGAGACTTTGTGAGGGGCCTCCGTGTGCCAAAAATAGGCCGCGGGCACAGACGCGCCCAAAAAGAACCGCCCGAAGGCCGGGGCGCCAAGTTCGCCCAGCGCAAAAAGGCCACAAAAAGGGGTGGGCTATAGCCTTGGGGTGTGGGGCTGGCCAACTTCGTCTGCCGGACTCGGAATGGCGCGAGACTTTGCGAGGGGCCTCCGTGTGCCAAAAATAGGCCGCGGACACAGCTACGCCCAAAAATAATAGCCCAAAGGCCGGGGCGCCAAGTTCGTCCGGCGGAAAAAGGCCACAAAAACGGGTGGGCTATAGCCTTGGGGAGTGGGGCTGGCCAACTTCGTCCGCCGGACTCGGAATTGCGCAAGACTTTGCGAGGGGCCTCCGTGTGCCAAAACTAAGCCATAGGCACAGCCGTACCCAAAAATAACCGCCCGAAGGATGGGGCGCCAAGTTCGTCCAGCAGAAAAAGGCCACAAAAACGGGTGGGCTATAGCCTTGGGGGGTGGGGTTGGCCAACTTCATCCGCCGGACTCGGAATGGAGTGAGTATTTGTGAGGGGCCTCCGTGTGCCAAAAATAGGCTGCGGGCGCAGCCGCGCCCAAAAATAACCGCCCGATGGCCGTGGCGCCAAGTTCGTCCAGCGGAAAAAGGCCACAAAAACGGGTGGGCTATAACCTTGGGGGGTGGGGTTGACCAACTTCGTCCGCCGGACTCGGAATGGCGCAAGACGTTGCATGGGGCCTTCGTGTGCCAAAAATCAGCCGCGGGCACAGCGGCGCCCAAAAATAACCGCCCGAAGGCCGGGGCGCCAAGTTCGTCCGGCGGAAAAAGGCCACAAAAATGGGTGGGCTATAGCCTTGGGGGGTGGGGCTGACCAACTTCGTCCGCCGGACTCGGAATGGCGCAAGACGTTGCGAGGGGCCTTCGTGTGCTAAAAATCAGCCGCGGGCACAGCGGCGCCCAAAAATAACCGCCCGAAGGCCGGGGCGCCAAGTTCGTCCGGCGGAAAAAGGCCACAAAAACGGGTGGGCTATAGCCTTGGGGGGTGGGGCTGGCCAACTTCATCCGCCGGACTCGGAATTGCGCAAGACTTTGCGAGGGGCTTCCGTGTGCCAAAACTAAGCCACAGGCACAGCCGCACCCAAAAATAACCGCCCGAAGGCCGGGCGCCAAGTTCGTCCAGCGGAAAAAGGCCACAAAAACGGGTGGGCTATAGCCTTGGGGGGTGGGGCTGGCCAACTTCATCCGCCGGACTCGGATTGGAGAGAGAATTTGCGAGGGGCCTCCGTGTGGCAAGAATAGGCTGCGGGCGCAGCCGCACCCAAAAATAATCGCCCGATGGCCGTGGCGCCAAGTTCGTCCGGCAGAAAAAGGCCACAAAAATGGGTGGGCTATAGCCTTGGGGGGTGGGGCTGACCAACTTCGTCCGCCGGACTCGGAATGGCGCAAGACGTTGCGAGGGGCCTTCGTGTGCCAAAAATCAGCCGCGGGCACAGCGGCGTCCAAAAATAACCGCCCGAAGGCCGGGGCGCCAAGTTCGTCCGGCGGAAAAAGGCCACAAAAACGGGTGGGCTATAGCCTTGGGGGGTGGGGCTGGCCAACTTCATCCGCCGGACTCGGAATTGTGCAAGACTTTGCGAGGGGCCTCCGTGTGCCAAAACTAAGCCACAGGCACAGCCGCACCCAAAAATAACCGCCCGAAAGCCGGGGCGCCAAGTTCGTCCAGCGGAAAAAGGCCACAAAACCGGGTGGGCTATAGCCTTGGGGGGTGGGGCTGGCCAACTTCATCCGCCGGACTCGGAATGGAGCGAGAATTTGCGAGGGGCCTCCGTGTGCCAAAAATAGGCCGCGGGCGCAGCCGCGCCCAAAAATAACCGCCCGATGGCCGTGGCGCCAAGTTCGTCCAGCGGAAAAAGGCCACAAAAACGGGTGGGCTATAGCCTTGGGGGGTGGGGCTGACCAACTTCGTCCGCCGGACTCGGAATGGCGCAAGACGTTGCGAGGGGCCTTCGTGTGCCAAAAATCAGCCGCGGGCACAGCGGCGCCCAAAAATAACCGCCCGAAGGCCGGGGCGCCAAGTTCGTCCGGCGGAAAAAGGCCACAAAAACGGGTGGGCTATAGCCTTGGGGGGTGGGGCTGGCCAACTTCGTCCGCCGGACTCGGAATGGCGCGAGACTTTACGAGGTGCCTCCGTGTACGAAAAATAGGCCGCGGGCACAGCCGTGCCCAAAAATACCCGCCCGAAGGCCGGGGCGCCAAGTTCGTCCAGCGGAAAAAGGCCACAAAAACGGGTGGGCTATAGCCTTGGGGGGTGGGGCTGGACTCGGAATGGTGGGAGACTTTGCGAGGCGCCTCCGTGTGCCAAAAATAGGCCGCGGCCACAGCCGCGCCCAAAAATACCTGCCCGAAGGCCGGGGCGCCAAGTTCGTCCAGCGGAAAAAGGCCACAAAAACGGGTGGGCTATAGCCTTGGGGGGTGGGGCTGGCCCACTTCGTCCGCCGGACTCGGAATGGCGCGAGACTTTGCGAGGCGCCTCCGGGTGCCAAAAATAGGCCGCGGGTACAGCCGCGCCCAAAAATACCCGCCCGAAGGCCGGGGCGCCAAGTTCATCCAGCGGAAAAAGGCCACAAAAACGGGTGGGCTATAGCCTTGGGGGGTGGGGCTGGCCAACTTCGTCCGCCAGACTCGGAATGGTGCGAGACTTTGCGAGGCACCTCCGTGTACCAAAAATAGGTCGCGGCCACAGCCACGCCCAAAAATACCCGCACGAATGCCGGGACGCCAAGTTCGTCCAGCGGAAAAAGGCCACAAAAACGGGTGGGTTATAGCCTTGGGGGTTGGGGCTGGCCAACTTCGTCCGCCGGACTCGGAATGGCACGAGACTTTGCGAGGCACCTCCGCGTACCAAAAATAGGCCGCGGCCACAGCCACGCCCAAAAATACCTGCACGAAGGCCGGGACGCCAAGTTCGTCCAGCGGAAAAAGGCCACAAAAACGGGTGGGCTATAGCCTTGGGGGTTGGGGCTGGCCAATTTCGTCCGCCGGACTCGGAATGGCGCGAGAGTTTACGAGGCACCTCCGTGTACCAAAAATAGGCCGCGGCCACAGCCACGCCCAAAAATACCCGCACGAAGGCCGGGACGCCAAGTTCGTCCAGCGGAAAAAGGCCACAAAAACGGGTGGGCTATAGCCTTGGGGTTGGGGCTGGCCAATTTCGTCCGCCGGACTCGGAATGGCGCGAGAGTTTACGAGGCACCTCCGTGTACCAAAAATAGGCCGCGGCCACAGCCACGCCCAAAAATACCCGCACGAAGGCCGGGACGCCAAGTTCGTCCAGCGGAAAAAGGCCACAAAAACGGGTGGGCTATAGCCTTGGGGGTTGGGGCTGGCCAATTTCGTCCGCCGGACTCGGAATGGCGCGAGAGTTTGCGAGGCACCTCCGTGTACCAAAAATAGGCCGCGGGCACAGCCACGCCCAAAAATACCCGCACGAAGGCCGGGACGCCAAGTTCGTCCAGCGGAAAAAGGCCACAAAAACGGGAGGGCTATAGCCTTGGGGGTTGGGGCTGGCCAATTTCGTCCGCCGGACTCGGAATGGCGCGAGACTTTGCGAGGCACCTCCATGTACCAAAAATAGGCCGCGGGCACAGCCGCGCCCAAAAATTCCTGCCCGAACGCCGGGGCGCCAAGTTCGTCCAGCGGAAAAAGGCCACAAAAACGGGTGGGCTATAGCCTTGGAGGGTGGGGCTGGCCCACTTCGTCCGCCGGACTCGGAATGGCGCGGGGCTGGCCCACTTCGTCCGCCGGACTCGGAATGGCGCGAGACTTTGCGAGGCACCTCCATGTACCAAAAATAGGCCGCGGGCACAGCCGCGCCCAAAAATTCCCGCCCGAAGGCCGGGGCGCCAAGTTCGTCCAGCGGAAAAAGGCCACAAAAACGGGTGGGCTATTGCCTTGGGGGGTGGGGCTGGCAAACTTCGTCCGCCGGACTCGGAATGGCGCGAGACTTTGCGTGGCGCCTCCGTGTGCCAAGAATAGGCCGCGGGCACAGCTGCGCCCAAAAATGCCCACCCGAACGCCGGGGCGCCAAGTTCGTCCAGCGGAAAAATGCCACAAAAACGGGTGGGCTATAGCCTTGGGGGGTGGGGCTGGCCAACTTCGTCCGCCGGACTCGGAATGGCGCGAGACTTTAAGAGGCACCTCCGTGTGCCAAAAATAGGCCGCGGGCATGGGCGGGGCCAAGAATACCGCCCGACGGCCGGGGCCCCAAGTTCGTCCAGCGGAAAAAGGCCACAAAAACGGGTGGGCTATAGCCTTGGGGGGCGGGGCTGGCCAACTTCGTCCGCCGGACTCGGAATGGCGCGAGACTTTGCGAGGCACCTCCATGTACTCAAAAATAGGCCGCGGGCATAGCCGCGCCCAAAAATACCCCCCCGAAGGCCGGGGAGCCAAGTTCGTCCAGCGGAAAAAGGCCACAAAAACGGGTGGGATATAGCGTTGGGGGGTGGGGCTGGCCAACTTCGTCCGCCGGACTCGGAATGGCGCGAGACTTTGTGAGGTGCCTCCGTGTGCCCAAAATAGGCCGCGGACACAGCCGCGCCCAAAAATACCCGCCCGAAGGCCGGTGCGCCAAGTTCGTCCAGCGGAAAAAGGCCACAAAAACGGGTGGGCTATAGCCTTGGGGGGTGGGGCTGGCCAACATCGTCCGCCGGACTCGGAATGGCGCGAGACTTTGCGAGGCGCCTCCGTGTGCAAAAAATAGGCCTCGGGCACAGCCGCGCCCAAAAATATCCGCCCGAAGGCTGGGGCGCCAAGTTCGTCCAGCGGAAAAAGGCCACAAAAACGGATGGGCTATAGCCTTGGGGGGTGGGGCTGGCCAACTTCGTCCGCCGGACTCGGAATGGCGCGAGACTTTGCGAGGCACCTCCGTGTACCAAAAATAGGCCGCGGGCACAGCCGCGCCCAAAAATACCCGCCCGAAGGCCGGGGCGCCAAGTTCGTCCAGCGGAAAAAGGCCACAAAAACGGGTGGGCTATAACCTTGGGGGGTGGGGCTGGCCAACTTCGTCCGCCGGACTCGGAATGGTGCGAGACTTTGCGAGGCACCTCCATGTACTCAAAAATAGGCCGCGGGCATAGCCGCGCCCAAAAATACCCCCCCGAAGGCCGGGGAGCCAAGTTCGTCCAGCAGAAAAAGGCCACAAAAACGGGTGGGCTATAGCGTTGGGGGGTGGGGCTGGCCAACTTCGTCCGCCGGACTCGGAATGGCGCGAGACTTTGCGAGGCGCCTCCGTGTGCCAAAAAAAGGCCGCGGGCACAGCCGCGCCCAAAAATACCCGCCCGAAGGCCGGGGCGCCAAGTTCGTCCAGCGGAAAAAGGCCACAAAAACGGGTGGGCTATAGCGTTGGGGGGTGGGGCTGGCCAACTTCGTCCGCCGGACTCGGAATGGCGCGAGACTTTGTGAGGTGCCTCCGTGTGCCCAAAATAGGCCGCGGACACAGCCGCGCCCAAAAATACCCGCCCGAAGGCCGGTGCGCCAAGTTCGTCCAGCGGAAAAAGGCCACAAAAACGGGTGGGCTATAGCCTTGGGGGGTGGGGCTGGCCAACATCGTCCGCCGGACTCGGAATGGCGCGAGACTTTGCGAGGCGCCTCCGTGTGCAAAAAATAGGCCTCGGGCACAGCCGCGCCCAAAAATAACCGCCCGAAGGCCGGGGCGCCAAGTTCGTCCAGCGGAAAAAGGCCACAAAAACGGATGGGCTATAGCCTTGGGGGGTGGGGCTGGCCAACTTCGTCCGCCGGACTCGGAATGGCGCGAGACTTTGCGAGGCACCTCCGTGTACCAAAAATAGGCCGCGGGCACAGCCGCGCACAAAAATACCCGCCCGAAGGCCGGGGCGCCAAGTTCGTCCAGCGGAAAAAGGCCACAAAAACGGGTGGGCTATAGCCTTGGGGGGTGGGGCTGGCCAACTTCGTCCGCCGGACTCGGAATGGTGCGAGACTTTGCGAGGCACCTCCGTGTGCCAAAAATAGGCCGCGGGCACAGCCGCACCCAAAAATACCCGCCCGAAGGCCGGGGCGCCAAGTTCGTCCAGCGGAAAAAGGCCACAAAAACGGGTGGGCTATAGCCTTGGGGGGTGGGGCTGGCCAACTTCGTCCGCCGGACTCGGAATGGCACGAGACTTTAAGAGGCACCTCCGTGTGCCAAAAATAGGCTGCGGGCACAGCCGCGCCCAAAAATTCCCGCCCGAAGGCCGGGGCGCCAAGTTCGTCCAGCGGAAAAAGGCCACAAAAACGGGTGGGCTATTGCCTTGGGGGGTGGGGCTGGCCTACTTCGTCCGCCGGACTCGGAATGGCGTAAGACTTTGCGAGGCGCCTCCGTGTGCCAAGAATAGGCCGCGGGCACAGCTGCGCCCAAAAATGCCCACCCGAAGGCCGGGGCGCCAAGTTCGTCCAGCGGAAAAATGCCACAAAAACGGGTGGGCTATAGCCTTGGGGGGTGGGGCTGGCCAACTTCGTCCGCCAAACTCGGAATGGTGCGAGACTTTGCGTGGCTCCTCCGTGTGTCAAAAATCGGCCACGGGCACAGCCGCGCGCAAAAATACCCGCGGGAAGGCTGGGGCGACAAGTTCGTCCAGCGGAAAAAGGCCACAAAAACGGGTGGGCTATAGCCTTGGGGGGTGGGGCTGGCCAACTTTGTCCGCCGGACTCGGAATGGCGCGAGACTTTGCGAGGCACCTCCATGTACTCAAAAATAGGCCGCGGGCACAGCCGCGCCCAATAATACCCCCCCGAAGGCCGGGGAGCCAAGTTCGTCCAGCGGAAAAAGGTCACAAAAACGGGTGGGCTATAGCGTTGGGGGGTGGGGCTGGCCAACTTCGTCCGCCGGACTCGGAATGGCGCGAGACTTTACGAGGCGCCTCCGTGTGCCAAAAATAGGCCGCGGGCACAGCCGCGCCCAAAAATACCCGCCCGAAGGCCGGGGCGCCAAGTTCGTCCAGCGGAAAAAGTCCACAAAAACGGGTGGGCTATAGCGTTGGGGGGTGGGGCTGGCCAACTTCGTCCGCCGGACTCGGAATGGCGCGAGACTTTGCGAGGCGCCTCCGTGTGCCAAAAATAGGCCGCAGGCACAGCCGCGCCCAAAAATACCCGCCCGAAGGCCGGGGCGCCAAGTTCGTCCAGGGGAAAAAGGCCACAAAAACGGGTGGGCCATAGCCTTGGGGGGTGGGGCCGGCCGACTTCGTCCGCCGGACTCGGAAAGGCGCGAAACTATGCGAGGCGCCTCCGTGTGCCAAAAATAGGCCGCGGGCACAGCCGCGCCCAAAAATATCCGGCCGAAGGCCGGGGCGCCAAGTTCGTCCAGCGGAAAAAGGCCACAAAAACGGGTGGGCTATAGCCTTGGGGGGTGGGTCTGGCCAACTTCGTCCGCCGGACTCGGAATGGCGCGAGACTTTGCGAGGCACCTCCGTGTGCCAAAAATAGGCAGCGCGCACAGCCGCGCCCAAAAATACCCGCCCGAAGGCCGGGCCGCCAAGTTCGTCCAGCGGAAAAAGGCCACAAAAACGGGTGGGCTATAGCCTTGGGGGGTGGGGCTGGCCAACTTCGTCCGCCGGACTCGGAATGGCGCGAGACTTTGCGAGGCGCCTCCGTGTGCCAAAAATAGGCCGCGGGCACTGCCGCACCCAAAAATACCCGCCCCAAGGCCGGGGCGCCAAGTTCGTCCAGCGGAAAAAGGCCACAAAAACGGGTGGGCTATAGCCTTGGGGGGTGGGGCTGGCCAACTTCGTCCGCCGGACTCGGAATGCCGTAAGACTTTGCGAGGGGCGTCCGTGTGCCAAAAATAGGCCGCGGGCACAGCCACGCCCAAAAATAACCGCCCGAAGGCCGGGCCGCCATGTTCGTCCAGCGGAAAAAGGCCACAAAAACGGGTGGGCTATAGCCTTGGGGGGTGCGGCTGCCCAACTTCGTCCGCCGGACTCGGAATGGCGCAAGATTTTGTGAGGGGCCTCCGTGTGCCAAAAATAGGCCGCGGGCACAGCCGTACCCAAAAATAACCAGCCGAAGGCCGGGGCGCCAAGATCGTCCAGCGGAAAAAGGCCACAAAAACGGTTGGGCTATAGCCTTGGGTGGTGGGGCTGGCCAACTTCATCCGCCAGACTCGGAATGGCGCTAGACTTTGTAAGGGGCCTCCGTGTTCCAAAAATAGGCCGCGGGCACAGCCGCGCCCAAAAATAACCGCCCGAAGGCCGGGGCGCCAAGTTCGTCCAGCGGAAAAAGGCCACAAAAAGGGGTGGGCTATAGCCTTGGGGTGTGGGGCTGGCCGACTTCGTCCGCCGGACTCGGAATGGCACGAGACTTTGCGAGGGGCCTCCATATGCCAAAAATAGACCGCGGACACAGCCGCGTCCAAAAATAACCGCCCGAAGGCCGGGGCGCCAAGTTCGTCCAGCGGAAAAAGGCCACAAAAACGGGTGGGCTATAGCCTTGGGGGGTGGGGCTGGCCAACTTCGTCGGCCGGACTCGGAATGGCGCGAGGCTTTACGAGGGGCCTCCGTGTACCAAAAATAGGCCGTGCGCACAGCAGCGCCCAAAAATAACCACCCGAAGGCCGGGGCGCCAAGTTCGTCCAGCGGAAAAATGCCACAAAAACGGGTGGGCTATAGCCTTGGGGGGTGGGGCTGGCCAACTTCGTCCGCCGGCTCGGAATGGCGCGAGACTTTGCGAGGGGCCTCCTTGTGACAAAAATAGGCCACGGGCACTGCCGCGCGCAATAATACCCGCCCGAAGGCCGGGGCGCCAAGTTCGTCCAGCGGAAAAAGGCCACAAAAACGGGTGGGCTATAGCCTTGGGGGGTGGGGCTGGCCAACTTCGTCCGCCGGACTCGGAATGCCGTAAGACTTTGCGAGGGGCGTCCGTGTGCCAAAAATAGGCCGCGGGCACAGCCACGCCCAAAAATAACCGCCCGAAGGCCGGGCCGCCATGTTCGTCCAGCGGAAAAAGGCCACAAAAACGGGTGGGCTATAGCCTTGGGGGGTGCGGCTGCCCAACTTCGTCCGCCGGACTCGGAATGGCGCAAGATTTTGCGAGGGGCCTCCGTGTGCCAAAAATAGGCCGCGGGCACAGCCGTACCCAAAAATAACCAGCCGAAGGCCGGGGCGCCAAGATCGTCCAGCGGAAAAAGGCCACAAAAACGGTTGGGCTATAGCCTTGGGGGGTGGGGCTGGCCAACTTCATCCGCCGGACTCGGAATGGCGCTAGACTTTGTAAGGGGCCTCCGTGTTCCAAAAATAGGCCGCGGGCACAGCCGCGCCCAAAAATAACCGCCCGAAGGCCGGGGCGCCAAGTTCGTCCCGCGGAAAAAGGCCACAAAAAGGGGTGGGCTATAGCCTTGGGGTGTGGGGCTGGCCGACTTCGTCCGCCGGACTCGGAATGGCACGAGACTTTGCGAGGGGCCTCCATATGCCAAAAATAGACCGCGGACACAGCCGCGTCCAAAAATAACCGCCTGAAGGCCGGGGCGCCAAGTTCGTCCAGCGGAAACAGGCCACAAAAACGGGTGGGCTATAGCCTTGGGGGGTGGGGCTGGCCAACTTCGTCGGCCGGACTCGGAATGGCGCGAGGCTTTACGAGGGGCCTCCGTGTACCAAAAATATGCCGTGGGCACAGCAGCGCCCAAAAATAACCACCCGAAGGCCGGGGCGCCAAGTTCGTCCAGCCGAAAAAGGCCACAAAAATGGGTGGGCTATAGCCTTGGGGGGTGGGGCTGACCAACTTCGTCCGCCGGACTCGGAATGGCGCGAGACTTTACGAGGGGCCTCCGTGTGCCAAAAATAGGCCGCGGGCACAGCCGCGCCCAAAAATAACCGCCCGAAGGCCGGGGCGTCAAGTTCGTCCAGCGGAAAAAGGCCACAAAAACGGGTGGGCTATAGCCTTGGGGGGTGGGGCTGGCTAACTTCGTCCACCGGACTCGGAATGGCACAATACTTTGCGAGGGGCCTCCATGTGCCAAAAATAGGCCGTGGGCACAGCCACACCCAAAAATAACCACCCGAAGGCCGGGGCGCCAAGTTCGTCCAGCCGAAAAAGGCCACAAAAACGGGTGGGCTATAGCCTTGGGGGGTGGGGCTGGCCAACTTCAACCGCCGGACTCGGAATGGAGCGAGAATTTGCGAGGGGCCTCCGTGTGCCAAAAATAGGCCGCGGATGCAGCCGCGCCCAAAATTAACCGCCCGAAGGCCGTGGCGCCAAGTTCGTCCTGCGGAAAAAGGCCACAAAAACGGGTGGTCTATAGCCTTGGGGGGTGGGGCTGACCAACTTCGTCCGCCGGACTCGGAATGGCGCAAGACCTTGCGAGGGGCCTCCATGTGCCAAAAATAGGTCGTGGACACAGCGTCGCCCAAAAATAACCGCCCTAAGGCCGGGGCGCCAAGTTCGTCCAGCGGAAAAAGGCCACAAAAACGGGTGGGCTATAGCCTTGGGGGGTGGGGCTGGCCAACTTCATCCGCCGGACTCGGAATGGCGCAAGACTTTACGAGGGGCCTCCGTGTGCCAAAAATAGGACGCGGGCACAGCCGTACCCAAAAATAACCACCCGAAGGCCGGGGCGCCAAGATCGTCCAGCGGAAAAAGGCCACAAAAACGGTTGGCCTATAGCCTTGGGGGGTGGGGCTGGCCAACTTCATCCGCCGGACTCGGAATGGCGCTAGACTTTGTAAGGGGCCTCCGTGTTCCAAAAATAGGCCGCGGGCACAGCCGCGCCCAAAAATAACCGCCCGAAGGCCGGGGCGCCAAGTTCGTCCAGCCGAAAAAGGCCACAAAAATCGGTGGGCTATAGCCTTGGGGGGTGGGGCTGACCAACTTCGTCCGCCGGACTCGGAATGGCGCGAGACTTTGCGAGGGGCCTCCGTGTGCCAAAAATAGGCCGCGGGCTCAGCCGCGTCCAAAAATAACTGCCCGAAGGCCGGGGCGTCAAGTTCGTCCAGCGGAAAAAGGCCACAAAAACGGGTGGGCTATAGCCTTGGGGGGTGGGGCTGGCTAACTTCGTCCGCCGGACTCGGAATGGCACAAGACTTTGCGAGGGGCCTCCGTGTGCCAAAAATAGGCCGTGGGCACAGCCACGCCCAAAAATAACCACCCGAAGGCCGGGGCGCCAAGTTCGTCCAGCCGAAAAAGGCCACAAAAACGGGTGGGCTATAGCCTTGGGGGGTGGGGCTGGCCAACTTCAACCGCCGGACTCGGAATGGAGCGAGACTTTGCGAGGGGCCTCCGTGTGCCAAAAATAGGCCGCGGGCACAGCCGCGCAGAAAAATAACCGCCCGAAGGCCGGTGCGCCAAGTTCGTCCAGTGGAAAAAGGCCACAAAAAGGAGTGGGCTATAGTCTTTAGGTGTGGGGCTGGCCAACTTCGTCCGCCGGACTCGGAATGGCGCGAGAAGTTTCGAGGAGCTTCCGTGTCCCAAAAATAGGCCGCGGGCTCAGCCGCGCCCAAAAATACCCGCACGAAGGCCGGGGCGCCAAGTTCGTCCAGCGGAAAAAGGCCACAAAAATGGGTGGGCTATAGCCTTGTGGGGTGGGGCTGGCCAACTTCGTCTGCCGGACTCGGAATTGAGAAAGACTTTGCGAGGGGCCTCCGTGTGCCAAAACTAAGCCACAGGCACAGCCGCACACAAAAATAACCGCCCGAGGGCCGGGGCGCCAAGTTCGTCCAGCGGAAAAAGGCCACAAAAACGGGTGGGCTATAGCCTTGGGGGGTGGGGCCGGCCAACTTCAACCGCCGGACTCGGAATGGAGCGAGAATTTGCGAGGGGCCTCCGTGTGCCAAAAATAGGCCGCGGGTGCAGCCGCGCCCAAAATTAACCGCCCGAAGGCCGTGGCGCCAAGTTCGTCCTGCGGAAAAAGGCCACAAAAACGGGTGGTCTATAGCCTTGGGGGGTGGGGCTGACCAACTTCGTCCGCCGGACTCGGAATGGCGCAAGACCTTGCGAGGGGCCTCCATGTGCCAAAAATAGGTCGTGGACACAGCGTCGCCCAAAAATAACCGCCCTAAGGCCGGGGCGCCAAGTTCGTCCAGCGGAAAAAGGCCACAAAAACGGGTGGGCTATAGCCTTGGGGGGTGGGGCTGGCCAACTTCATCCGCCGGACTCGGAATGGAGCGAGAATTTACGAGGGGCCTCTGTGTGCCAAAAATAGGCTGCGGGCGCAGCCGCGCCCAAAAATAACCGCCCGATGGCCGGGGCGCCAAGTTCGTCCAGCGGAAAAAGGCCACAAAAACGGTTGGGCTATAGCCTTGGGGAGTGGGGCTGGCCCACTTCGTCCGCCGGACTCGGAATGGTACGAGACTTTGTGAGGGGCCTCCGTGTGCCAAAAATAGGCGGCGGGCACAGCCGCGCCCAAAAATAACCGCTCGAAGGCCGGGGCGCCAAGTTCGTCCACCGGAAAAAGGCCACAAAAACGGGTGGGCTATAGCGTTGGGGTGTGGGGCTGGCTAACTTCGTCCGCCGGACTCGGAATGGCGTGAGACTTTGCGAGGGGCCTCCGTGTGCCAAAAATAGTCCGCGGACACAGCGGCGCCCAAAAATAATTGCCCGAAGGCCGGGGAGCCAAATTCGTCCAGTGGAAAAAGGCCACAAAAACGGGTGGGCTATAGCCTTGGGGGGAGGGGCTGGCCAACTTCGTCCGCCGGACTCGAAATTGCGCAAGACTTTGCGAGGGCCCTCCGTGTGCCAAAACTAAGCCACAGGCACAGCTGCGCCCAAAAATAACCACCCGAAGGCCGTGGCGCCAAGTTCGTCCAGCGGAAAAAGGCCACAAAAACGGGTGGGCTATAGCCTTGGGGGGTGGGGCTGATCCACTTCGTCCGCCGGACTCGGAATGGCGCAAGACTTTGCGAGGGGCCTTCGTGTGCCAAAAATAAGCTGCGGGCACAGCCGCGCCCAAAAATAACCGCCCGAAGGCCGGGGCGCCAAGTTCGTCCAGCGGAAAAAGAACACAAAAACGGTTGGGCTATAGCCTTGGGGGGTGGGGCTGGCCCACTTCGTCCGCCGGACTCGGAATGGCGCGAGACTTTGCAAGGGGCCTCCGTGTGCCAAAAATAGGTCGTGGACACAGCGTCACCCAAAAATAACCGCCCTAAGGCCGGGGCGCCAAGTTCATCCACCGGAAAAAGGCCACAAAAACGGGTGGGCTATAGCGTTGGGGTGTGGGGCTGGCCAACTTCGTCCGCCGGACTCGGAATGGCGCGAGGATTTGCGAGGGGCCTCCGTGTGCCAAAAATAGTCCGCGGGCACAGCGGCACCCAAAAATAACTGCCCGAAGGCCGGGGAGCCAAGTTCGTCCAGTGGAAAAAGGCCACAAAAACGGGTGGGCTATAGCCTTGGGGGGTGGGGCTGGCCAACTTCGTCCGCCGGACTCGAAATTGCGCAAGACTTTGCGTGGGGCCTCCGTGTGCCAAAACTAAGCCACAGGCACAGCCGCACCCAAAAATAACCGCCCGAGGGCCGGGGCGCCAAGTTCGTCCACCGGAAAAAGGCCACAAAAATGGGTGGGCTATAGCCTTGGGGGGTGGGGCTGGCCAACTTCATCCGCCGGACTCGGAATGGAGCGAGAATTTGCGAGGGGCCTCCGTGTGCCAAAAATAGGCCGCGGGTACAGCCGCGCCCAAAATTAACCGCCCGAAGGCCGTGGCGCCAAGTTCATCCGGCGGAAAAAGGCCACAAAAACGGGTGGCCTATAGCCTTGGGGGGTGGGGCTGACCAACTTCATCCGCCGGACTCGGAATGGCGCAAGACCTTGCGAGGGGCCTCCGTGTGCCTAAAATAGACCGCGGGCACAGCCGCGCCCAAAAAATAACCGCCCGAAGGCTGGGACGCCAAGTTCGTTCAGCGGAAAAAGGCCACAAAAACGGGTGGGCTATAGCCTTGGGGTGTGGGGCTGGCCAACTTCGTCCGCCGGACTCGGAATGGCGCGAGACTTTGCGAGGCGCCTCCGTGTGCGAAAAATAGGCCGCGGGCACAGCCGCTCCCAAAAATACCCGTCCGAAGGCTGGGGCCCCAAGTTCGTCCAGCGGAAAAAGTCCACAAAAACGGGTGGGCTATAGCCTTGGGGGGTGGGGCTGGCCAACTTCGTCCGCCGGACTCGGAACGGCGCGAGACTTTGCGAGGTGCCTCCGTGTGCCAAAACTAGGCCGCGGGCACAGGCGCGCCCAAATATACCCACCCGAAGGTCGGGGCGCCAAGTTCGTCCAGCGGAAAAAGGCCACAAAAACGGGTGGGATATAGCCTTGGGGGGTAGGGTTGGCCAACTTCGTCCGCCGGACTCGGAATGGCGCGAGACTTTGCGAGGCGCCTCCGTGTGTGAAAAATAGGCCGCGGGCACAGCCGCTCCCAAAAATACCCGCCCGAAGGCTAAGGCCCCAAGTTCGTCCAGCGGAAAAAGGCCACAAAAACGGGTGGGCTATAGCCTTGGGGGGTGGGGCTGGCCAACTTCATCCGCCGCACTCGGAATGGAGCGAGAATTTGCGAGGGGCCTCCGTGTGCCAAAAATAGGCCGCGGGTACAGCCGCACCCAAAATTAACCGCCCGAAGGCCGTGGCGCCAAGTTCATCCGGCGGAAAAAGGCCACAAAAACGGGTGGCCTATAGCCTTGGGGGCTGGGGCTGACCAACTTCGTCCGCCGGACTCGGAATGGCGCAAGACCTTGCGAGGGGCCTCCGTGTGCCTAAAATAGACCGCGGGCACAGCCGCGCCCAAAAAATAACCGCCCGAAGGCCGGGGCGCCAAGTTCGTTCAGCGGAAAAAGGCCACAAAAACGGGTGGGCTATAGCCTTGGGGTGTGGGGCTGGCCAACTTCCTCCGCCGGACTCGGAATGGCGCGAGACTTTGCGAGGCGCCTCCGTGTGCCAAAAATAGGCCGCGGGCACAGGCGCACCCAAAAATACCCGCCCGAAGGCCGGGGCGCCAAGTTCGTCCAGCGGAAAAAGGCCACAAAAACGGGTGGGCTGTAGCCTTGGGGGGTGGGGCTGGCCAACTTCGTCCGCCGGACTCAGAATGGCGCGAGACTTTGCGAGGTGCCTCCGTGTGCCAAAAATAGGCCGCGGGCACAGGCGCGCCCAAAAATACCCGCACGAAGGCCGGGGCGCCAAGTTCGTCCAGCGGAAAAAGGCCACAAAAACGGGTGGGCTATAGCCTTGGGGGGTGGGGCTGGCCAACTTCGTCGGCCGGACTCGGAATGGCGCGAGGCTTTACAAGGGGCCTCCGTGTGCCAAAAATACGCCGTGGGCACAGCCGCGCCCAAAAATAACCTCCCGAAGGCCGGGGCGCCAAGTTCGTCCAGCCGAAAAAGGCCACAAAAACGGGTGGGCTATAGCCTTGGGGGGTGGGGCTGGCCTACTTCGTCCGCCAGACTCGGAATGGCTCGAGACTTTGCGAGGGCCCTCCGTGTGCCATAAATAGCCCGCGGACACAGCCGCGCCCAGAGATAACCACCCGAAGGCCGGGGCGCAAGTTCGTCCAGCGGAAAAAGGCCACAAAAACGGGTGGGCTATAGCCTTGGGGTGTGGGGCTGGCCAACTTCCTCCGCCGGACTCGGAATGGCGCGAGACTTTGCGAGGCGCCTCCGTGTGCCAAAAATAGGCCGCGGGCACAGGCGCACCCAAAAATACCCGCCCGAAGGCCGGGGCGCCAAGTTCGTCCAGCGGAAAAAGGCCACAAAAACGGGTGGGCTGTAGCCTTGGGGGGTGGGGCTGGCCAACTTCGTCCGCCGGACTCAGAATGGCGCGAGACTTTGCGAGGTGCCTCCGTGTGCCAAAAATAGGCCGCGGGCACAGGCGCGCCCAAAAATACCCGCACGAAGGCCGGGGCGCCAAGTTCGTCCAGCGGAAAAAGGCCACAAAAACGGGTGGGCTATAGCCTTGGGGTGTGGGGCTGGCCAACTTCGTCCACCGGACTCGAAATGGCGCGAGACTTTGCGAGGCGCCTCCGTGTGCCTAAAATAGACCGCGGGCACAGCCGCGCCCAAAAAATAACCGCCCGAAGGCCGGGGCGCCAAGTTCGTTCAGCGGAAAAAGGCCACAAAAACGGGTGGGCTATAGCCTTGGGGTGTGGGGCTGGCCAACTTCCTCCGCCGGACTCGGAATGGCGCGAGACTTTGCGAGGCGCCTCCGTGTGCCAAAAATAGGCCGCGGGCACAGGCGCACCCAAAAATACCCGCCCGAAGGCCGGGGCGCCAAGTTCGTCCAGCGGAAAAAGGCCACAAAAACGGGTGGGCTGTAGCCTTGGGGGGTGGGGCTGGCCAACTTCGTCCGCCGGACTCAGAATGGCGCGAGACTTTGCGAGGTGCCTCCGTGTGCCAAAAATAGGCCGCGGGCACAGGCGCGCCCAAAAATACCCGCACGAAGGCCGGGGCGCCAAGTTCGTCCAGCGGAAAAAGGCCACAAAAACGGGTGGGCTATAGCCTTGGGGGGTGGGGCTGGCCAACTTCGTCGGCCGGACTCGGAATGGCGCGAGGCTTTACAAGGGGCCTCCGTGTGCCAAAAATACGCCGTGGGCACAGCCGCGCCCAAAAATAACCTCCCGAAGGCCGGGGCACCATGTTCGTCCAGCCGAAAAAGGCCACAAAAACGGGTGGGCTATAGCCTTGGGGGGTGGGGCTGGCCTACTTCGTCCGCTAGACTCGGAATGGCTCGAGACTTTGCGAGGGCCCTCCGTGTGCCATAAATAGCCCGCGGACACAGCCGCGCCCAGAGATAACCGCCCGAAGGCCGGGGCACAAGTTCGTCCAGCGGAAAAAGGCCACAAAAACGGGTGGGCTATAGCCTTGGGGTGTGGGGCTGGCCAACTTCCTCCGCCGGACTCGGAATGGCGCGTGACTTTGCGAGGTGCCTCCGTGTGCCAAAAATAGGCCGCCGGCACAGGCGCACCCAAAAATACCCGCCCGAAGGCCGGGGCGCCATGTTCGTCCAGCGGAAAAAGGCCACAAAAACGGGTGGGCTGTAGCCTTGGGGGGTGGGGCTGGCCAACTTCGTCCGCCGGACTCAGAATGGCGCGAGACTTTGCGAGGTGCCTCCGTGTGCCAAAAATAGGCCGCGGGCACAGGCGCGCCCAAAAATACCCGCACGAAGGCCGGGGCGCCAAGTTCGTCCAGCGGAAAAAGGCCACAAAAACGGGTGGGCTATAGCCTTGGGGTGTGGGGCTGGCCAACTTCGTCCACCGGACTCGAAATGGCGCGAGACTTTGCGAGGCGCCTCCGTGTGTCAAAAATAGGCCGCGGGCACAGGCGCGCCCAAAAATACCCGCACGAAGGCCGGGGAGCCAAGTTCGTCCAGCGGAAAAAGGCCACAAAAACGGGTGGGCTATAGCCTTGGGGGGTGGGGCTGGCCAACTTTGTCCGCCGGACTCGAAATTGCGTAAGACTTTGCGAGGGGCCTGCGTGTGCCAAAACTAAGCCACAGGCACAGCCGCGCACAAAAATAACCGCCCGAAGGCCGTGGCGCCAAGTTCGTCCAGCGGAAAAAGGCCACAAAAACGGGTGGGCTATAGCCTTGGGGGGTGGGGCTGACCAAATTCGTCCGCCGGACTCGGAATGGCGCAAGACTTTGCGAGGGGCCTTCGTGTGTCAATATAAGCCGCGGGCACAGCCGCGCCCAAAAATAACCGCCCGAAGGCCGGGGCGCCAAGTTCGTCCAGCGGAAAAAAGCCACAAAAACGGTTGGGCTATTGCCTTGGGGGTTGGGGCTGGCCAACTTCGTCGGCCGGACTCGGAATGGCGCGAGGCTTTACAAGGGGCCTCCGTGTGCCAAAAATACGCCGTTGGCACAGCCGCGCCCAAAAATAACCTCCCGAAGGCCGGGGCGCCAAGTTCGTCCAGCCGAAAAAGGCCACAAAAACGGGTGGGCTATAGCCTTGGGGGGTGGGGCTGGCCCACTTCGTCCGCCAGACTCGGAATGGCTCGAGACTTTGCGAGGGCCCTCCGTGTGCCAAAAATACGCCGTGGGCACAGCCGCGCCCAGAAATAACCGTCCGAAGGCCGGGGCGCAAGTTCGTCCAGCGGAAAAAGGCCACAAAAACGGGTGGGCTATAGCCTTGGGTGGTGGGGCTAGCCAAGTTCGTCCGCCGGACTTGGAATGGCGCGAGAATTTGCGAGGGTCCTCCATGCCCCAAAAATAGGCCGCGGGCTCAGCGGCGTCCAAAAATAACTGCCCGAAGGCCGGGGAGCCAAGTTCGTCCAGCGGAAAAAGGCCACAAAAACGGGTGGGCTATAGCCTTGGGGGGTGGGGCTGGCCAACTTCGTCCGCCGGACTCGGAATGGCGCGAGAATTTACGAGGGGCCTCCGTGCCACAAAAATAGGCCGCGGACTCAGCCGCGCCCAAAAATAACCGCCCGAAGGCCGGGGAGCCAAGTTCGTCCAGCGGAAAAAGGCCACAAAAACGGGTGGGCTATAGCCTTGGGGGGTGGGGCTGGCCAACTTCGTCCGCCGGACTCGGAATGGCGCGAGACTTTACGAGGCACCTCCGTGTGAGAAAAATAGGCCGCGGGCACAGCCGCGCCCAAAAATACCCACCCGAATGCCGGGGCGCCAAGTTCGTCCACGGTAAAAGGCCACAAAAACGGGTGGGCTATAGCCTTGGGGTGTGGGGCTGGCCAACTTCGTCCACCGGACTCGAAATGGCGCGAGACTTTGCGAGGCGTCTCCGTGTGTCAAAAATAGGCCGCGGGCACAGCGCCGCCCAAAAATACCCGCCCGAAGGCCGGGGCGCCAAGTTCGTCCAGCGGAAAAAGGCCACAAAAACGGGTGGGCTATAGCCTTGGGGGGTGGGGCTGGCCAACTTCGTCCGCTGGACTCAGAATGGCGCGAGCCTTTGCGAGGCGCCTCCGTGTGACAAAAATAGGCCGCGGGCACAGCCGAGCCCAAAAATACCCGCCCGAAGGCCGGGGCCCCAAATTCGTCCAGCGGAAAAAGGCCACAAAAACCGGTGGGCTATAGCCTTGGGGGGTTGGGCTGGCCAACTTCGTCCGCCGGACTTGGAATGGCGCGAGCCTTTGCGAGGCGCCTCCGTGTGCAAAAAATAGGCCGCGGGCACAGCCGCGCCCAAAACTACCCGCCCGAAGGCCGGGGCGCCAAGTTTGTCCAGCGGAAAAAGGCCACAAAAACGGGTGGGCTATAGCCTTGGGGGGTGGGGCTGGCCAACTTCGTCCGCCGGACTCGGAATGGCGCGATCCTTTGCGAGGCGCCTCCGTGTGCCAAAAATAGGCCGCGGGCACAGCCGTGCCCAAAAATAACCACCCGAAGGCCGGGGCGCCAAGTTCGTCCAGCGGAAAAAGGCCACAAAAACGGGTGGGCTATAGCCTTGGGGGGTGGGGCTGGCCAACTTCGTCCGCCGGACTCGGAATGGCGCGAGACTTTGCGAGGCGCCTCCGTGTGTCAAAAATAGGCCGCGGGCACAGCCACGCCCAAAAATACCGGCACGAAGGCCGGGACGCCAAGTTCGTCCAGCGGAAAAAGGCCACAAAAACGGGTGGGCTATAGCCTTGGGGGGTGGGGCTGACCAACTTCGTCCGCCGGACACGGAATGGCGCAAGACTTTGTGGGAGGCCTCCATGTGCCTAAAATAGGCCGCGGGCACAGCCGCGCCCAAAAATAACCGCCCGATGGCCGGGGCGCCACGTTCGTCCAGCGGAAAAAGGCCACAAAAACGGTTGGGCTATAGCCTTGGGGGGTGGGGCTGGCCCACTTCGTCCGCCGGACTCGGAATGGCACGATACTTTGTGAGGGGCCTCCGTGTGCCAAAAATAGGCGGCGGGCACAGCCGCACCCAAAAATAACCGCTCGAAGGCCGGGGCGCCAAGTTCGTCCACCGGAAAAAGGCCACAAAAACGGGTGGGCTATAGCCTTCGGGGGTGGGGCTGGCCAACTTCGTCCGCCGGACTGGGAATTGCGCAAGACTTTGCGAGGGGTCTCCGTGTGCGAAAACTAAGCCACAGGCACAGCCGCACCCAAAAATAACTGCCCGAAGGCCGGGGCGCCAAGTTCGTCCTGTGGAAAAAGGACACAAAAACGGGTGGGCTATAGCCTTGGGGGGTGGGGCTGGCCAACTTCATCCGCCGGACTGGGAATGGAGCGAGAATTTGCGAGGGGCCTCCGTGTGCCAAAAATAGGCTGCGGGCGCAGCCGCGCCCAAAAATAACCGCCCGATGGCTGGGTCGCCAAGTTCGTCCAGCGGAAAAAGGCCCCAAAAACGGTTGGGCTATAGCCTTGGGGGGTGGGGCTGGCCCACTTCGTCCGCCGGACTCGGAATGGCACGAGACTTTGTGAGGGGCCTCCGTGTGCCAAAAATAGGCGGCGGGCACAGCCGCGCCCAAAAATAACCGCTCGAAGGCCGGGGCGCCAAGTTCATCCACCGGAAAAAGGCCACAAAAACGGGTGGGCTATAGCGTTGGGGTGTGGGGCTGGCCAATTTCGTCTGCCGGACTCGGAATGGCGCGAGACTTTGCGAGGCGCCTCCGTGTGTCAAAAATAGGCCGCGGGCACAGCCACGCCCAAAAATACCGGCACGAAGGCCGGGACGCCAAGTTCGTCCAGCGGAAAAAGGCCACAAAAACGGGTGGGCTATAGCCTTGGGGGGTGGGGCTGACCAACTTCGTCCGCCGGACACGGAATGGCGCAAGATTTTGTGGGAGGCCTCCATGTGCCTAAAATAGGCCGCGGGCACAGCCGCGCCCAAAAATAACCGCCCGATGGCCGGGGCGCCAAGTTCGTCCAGCGGAAAAAGGCCACAAAAACGGTTGGGCTATAGCCTTGGGGGGTGGGGCTGGCCCACTTCGTCCGCCGGACTCGGAATGGCACGATACTTTGTGAGGGGCCTCCGTGTGCCAAAAATAGGCGGCGGGCACAGCCGCGCCCAAAAATAACCGCTCGAAGGCCGGGGCGCCAAGTTCGTCCACCGGAAAAAGGCCACAAAAACGGGTGGGCTATAGCCTTCGGGGGTGGGGCTGGCCAACTTCGTCCGCCGGACTGGGAATTGCGCAAGACTTTGCGAGGGGCCTCCGTGTGCGAAAACTAAGCCACAGGCACAGCCGCACCCAAAAATAACTGCCCGAAGGCCGGGGCGCCAAGTTCGTCCTGTGGAAAAAGGACACAAAAACGGGTGGGCTATAGCCTTGGGGGGTGGGGCTGGCCAACTTCATCCGCCGGACTGGGAATGGAGCGAGAATTTGCGAGGGGCCTCCGTGTGCCAAAAATAGGCTGCGGGCGCAGCCGCGCCCAAAAATAACCGCCCGATGGCCGGGTCGCCAAGTTCGTCCAGCGGAAAAAGGCCCCAAAAACGGTTGGGCTATAGCCTTGGGGGGTGGGGCTGGCCCACTTCGTCCGCCGGACTCGGAATGGCACGAGACTTTGTGAGGGGCCTCCGTGTGCCAAAAATAGGCGGCGGGCACAGCCGCGCCCCAAAATAACCACTCGAAGGCCGGGGCTCCAAGTTCGTCCAGCGGAAAAAGGGCACAAAAACGGGTGGGCTATAGCCTTGGGGTGTGGGGCTGGCCAACTTCGTCCACCGGACTCGGAATGGCGCGAGACATTGCGAGGGGTGTCTGTGTGCCAAAAATATGCTGCGGGCACAGCGGCGTCCAAAAATACCCGCCCGAAGGCCGGGGCGCCAAGTTCGTCCAGCGGAAAAAGGGCACAAAAACGGGTGGGTTATAGCGTTGGGGGGTGGGGCTGGCCAACTTCGTCCGCCGGACTCGGAATTGCGCGAGACTTTGCGAGGCGCCTCCATGTGCCAAAAATAGGCCGCGGACACAGCCTCGCCCAAAAATACCCGCCCGAAGGCCAGGTCGCCAAGTTCGTCCAGCGGAAAAAGGCCACAAAAACGGGTGGGCTATAGCCTTGGGGGGTGGGGCTGGCCAACTTCGTCCGCCGGACTCGGAATGGCGCGAGACTTTGCGAGGTGCCTCCGTGTGCCAAAAATATGCCGCGGCCACAGCTGCGCCCAAAAATACAGGCCCGAAGGCCGGGGCGCCAAGTTCGTCTAGCGGAAAAAGGCCACAAAAACGGGTGGGTTATAGCGTTGGGGGGTGGGGCTGGCCAACTTCGTCCGCCGGACTCGGAATTGCGCGAGACTTTGCGAGGCGCCTCCATGTGCCAAAAATAGGCCGCGGACACAGCCTCGCCCAAAAATACCCGCCCGAAGGCCAGGTCGCCAAGTTCGTCCAGCGGAAAAAGGCCACAAAAACGGGTGGGCTATAGCCTTGGGGGGTGGGGCTGGCCAACTTCGTCCGCCGGACTCGGAATGGCGCGAGACTTTGCGAGGTGCCTCCGTGTGCCAAAAATATGCCGCGGCCACAGCTGCGCCCAAAAATACAGGCCCGAAGGCCGGGGCGCCAAGTTCGTCTAGCGGAAAAAGGCCACAAAAACGGGTGGGCTATAGCCTTGGGGGGTGGGGCTGGCCAACTTCGTCCGCCGGACTCGGAATGGCGCGAGACTATGCGAGGCGCCTCCATGTGCCAAAAATAGGCCGCGGACACAGCCTCGCCCAAAAATACCCGCACGAAGGCCAGGTCGCCAAGTTCGTCCAGCGGAAAAAGGCCACAAAAACGGGTGGGCTATAGCCTTGGGGGGTGGGGCTGGCCAACTTCGTCCGCCGGACTCGGAATGGCGCGAGACTTTGCGAGGTGCCTCCGTGTGCCAAAAATATGCCGCGGCCACAGCTGCGCCCAAAAATACAGGCCCGAAGGCCGGGGCGCCAAGTTCGTCTAGCGGAAAAAGGCCACAAAAACGGGTAGGCTATAGCCTTGGGGGGTGGGGCTGGCCAACTTCGTCCGCCGGAGTCGGAATGGCGCGAGACTTGGCGAGGCGCCTCCGTGTGCCAAAAATAGGCCGCGGGCACAGCCGCGCCCAAAAATACCCGCCCGAAGGCCGGGGCGCCAAGTTCGTCCAGCCGAAAAAGGCCTAAAAAACGGGTGGGCTATAGCCTTGGGGGTGGGGCTGGCCAACTTCGTCTGCCGGACTCGGAATGGGGCGAGACTTTGCGAGGTGCCTCCGTGTGCCAAAAATAGGCCGTGGGCACAGCCGCGCCCAAAAATACCCGCCTGAAGGCCGGGGCGCCAAGTTCGTCCAGTGGAAAAAGGCCACAAAAACGGGTGGGCTATAGCCTTGGGGGGTGGGGCTGGCCAACTTCGTCCGCCGGACTCGGAATGGCACGAGACTTTGCGAGGCACCTCCGTGTGCCAAAAATAGGCCGCGGGCACAGCCGCACCCAAAACTACCCGCCCGAAGGCCGCGGCGCCAAGTTCGTCCTGCGGAAAAAGGCCACAAAAACGGGTGGGCTATAGCCTTGGGGGGTGGGGCTGGCCAACTTCGTCCGCCGGACTTGGAATGGCGCGAGACTTTGTGAGGCACCTCTGTGAGCCAATAATAGGCCGCGGGAACAGCCGCGCCCAAAAATACCTGCCCGAAGGCCGGGGCGCCAAGTTCGTCCAGCGGAAAAAGGCCACAAAAACGGGTGGGCTATAGCCTTGGGGGGTGGGGCTGGCCAACTTCGTCCGCCGGACTCAGAATGGCGCGAGACTTTGCGAAGAATCTCCGTGTGCCAAAAATAGGCCACGGACACAGCCGCGCCCAAAAATACCCGCCCGAAGGCCGGGGCGCCAAGTTCGTCCAGTGGAAAAAGGCCACAAAAACGGGTGGGCTATAGCCTAGGGGGGTGGGGCTGGCCAACTTCGTCCGCCGGACTCGGAATGGCGCGAGACTTTGCGAGGCGCCTCCGTGTGCCAAAAATAGGCCGCGGGCACAGCCGGGCCCAAAAATACCCGCCCGAAGGCCGGGGCGCCAAGTTCGTCCAGCGGAAAAAGGCCACAAAAACGGGTCGGCTATAGCCTTGGGGGGTGTGGCTGGCCAACTTCGTCCGCCGGACTCGGAATGGCGCGAGACTTTGCGAGGCACCTCCATGTGCCAAAAATAGGCCACGGGCACAGCCGCGACCAAAAATACCCGCCCGAAGGTCGGGGCGCCATGTTCGTCCAGTGGAAAAAGGCTACAAAAACGGGTGGGCTATAGCCTAGGGGGGTGGGGCTGGCCAACTTCGTCCGCCGGACTCGGACTGGCGCGAGACTTTGCGAGGTGCCTCCATGTGCCAAAAATAGACCGCGGGTACAGCCGCGACCAAAAATACCCGCCCGAAGGCCGGGGCGCCAAGTTCGTCCAGCGGTAAAAGGCCACAAAAACGGGTAGGCTATAGCCTTGGGGGGTGGGGCTGGCCAACTTCGTCCCCCAAACTCGGAATGGCACGAAACTTTGCGAGGCGCCTCCGTGTGCCAAAAATAGGGCACAGGCACAGCCGCGCCCAAAAATACCCGCCCGAAGGCCGGGGCGCCAAGTTCGTCCCGCGGTAAAAGGCCACAAAAACGGGTGGGCTATAGCCTTGGGGGGTGGGGACGGCCAACTTCGTCTGCCGGACTCGGAATGGCACGAGACATTGTGAGGCACCCCCGTGTGCCAAAAATAGGCCTCGGGCACAGCCGCGCCCAAAAATATCCACCCGAAGGCCGGGGCGCCAAGTTCGTCCAACGGAAAAAGTCCACAAAAACGGGTGGGCTATAGCCTTGGGGGGTGTGGCTGGCCCACTTCGTCCGCCGGACTCGAAATGGCGCGAGACTTTGCGAGGTGCCTCCGTGTGCCTATTTAAAGGCCACAAAAACGGGTGGGGCTATAGCCTTCGGGGGTGGGGCTGGCCAACTTCGTCCGCCGGACTCGGAATGGCGCGAGACTTTGCGAGGCGCCTCCGTGTGCCAAAAATAGGGCGCGGGGACAGCCGCGCCCAAAAATACCCGCCCGAAGGCCGGGGCGCCAAGGTCGTCCAGCGGTAAAAGGCCACAAAAACGGGTGGGCTATAGCCTTGGGGGGTGGGGCTGGCCAACTTCGTCCCCCAAACTCGGAATGGCACGAAACTTTGCGAGGCGCCTCCGTGTGCCAAAAATAGGGCACGGGCACAGCCGCGCCCAAAAATACCCGCCCGAAGGCCGGGGCGCCAAGTTCGTCCCGCGGTAAAAGGCCACAAAAACGGGTGGGCTATAGCCTTGGGGGGTGGGGACGGCCAACTTCGTCTGCCGGACTCGGAATGGCGCGAGACAATGTGAGGCACCCCCGTGTGCCAAAAATAGGCCTCGGGCACAGCCGCGCCCAAAAATACCCACCCGAAGGCCGGGGCGCCAAGTTCGTCCAACGGAAAAAGTCCACAAAAACGGGTGGGCTATAGCCTTGGGGGGTGGGGCTGGCCAACTTCGTCCGCCGGACTCGGAATGGCACGAGACTTTGCGAGGCGCCTCCGTGTGCCCAAAATAGGCCACGGGCACAGCCGCGAACAAAAATACCCGCCCGAAGGCCGGGGCTCCAAGGTCGTCCAGCGGTAAAAGGCCACAAAAACGGGTGGGCTATAGCCTTGGGGGGTGGGGCTGGCCAACTTCGTCCCCCAGACTCGGAATGGCACGAGACTTTGCGAGGTGCCTCCGTGTGCCAAAAATAGGGCACGGGCACAGCCGCGCCCAAAAATACCCACCCGAAGGCCGGGGCGCAAAGTTCGTCCAGCGGTAAAAGGCCACAAAAACGGGTGGGCTATAGCCTTGGGGGGTGGGGCTGGCCAACTTCGTCCGCCGGACTCGGAATGGCGCGAGACTTTGCGAGGCACCGCCGTGTGCCAAAAATAGGCCGCGGGCACAGCTGCGCCCAAAAATACCCGCCCGAAGGCCGGGGCGCCAAGTTAGTCCAGCAGTAAAAGGCCACAAAAACGGGTGGGCTATAGCCTTGGGGGGTGGGGCTGGCCGACTTCGTCCGCCGGACTCGGAATGTCGTGAGACATTGCGAGGTACCCCCGTGTGCCAAAAATAGGCCTCGGGCACAGCCGCGCCCAAAAATACCCACCCGAAGGCCGGCGCGCCAAGTTCGTCCAACGGAAAAAGGCCACAAAAACGGGTGGGCTATAGCCTTGGGGGGTGAGGACGGCCAACTTCGTCCGCCGGACTCGGAATGGCGCGAGACTTTGCGAGGCACCTCCGTGAGCCAAAAATAGGCCACGGGCACAGCCACATCCAAAAATACCCGCCCGAAGGCCGGGGCGCCAAGTTCGTCCAGCGGAAAAAGGCCACAAAAACGGGTGGGCTATAGCCTTGGGGGGTCGGGACGGCCAAGTTCGTCCGCCGGACTCGGAATGGCGCGAGACTTTGCGAGGCACCTCCATGTGCCAAAAATAGGCCACGGGCACAGCCGCGACCAAAAATACCCGCCCGAAGGTCGGGGCGCCAAGTTCGTCCAGCGGAAAAAGCCACCAAAACGGGTGGGCTATAGCCTTGGGGGGTGGGGCTGGCCGACTTCGTCCGCCGGACTCGGAATGGCGCGAGACATTGCGAGGCACCCCCATGAGCCAAAAATAGGCCTCGGGCACAGCCGCGCCCAAAAATACCCACATGAAGGCCGGGGCGCCAAGTTCGTCCAACGGAAAAAGTCCACAAAAACGGGTGGGCTATAGCCTTGGGGGGTGGGGCTGGCCAACTTCGTCCGCCGGACTTGGAATGGCGCGAGACTTTGCGAGGCACCTCCATGTGCCAAAAATAGGCCGCGGGCACAGCCACGCCCAAAAATACCCACCCGAAGACCGGGGCGCCAAGTTCGTCCAGCGGTAAAAGGCCAGAAAAACGGGTGGGCTATAGCCTTGGGGGGTGGGGACGGCCAACTTCGTCCGCCGGACTCGGAATGGCACGAGACTTTGTGAGGCAGCTCCGAGTGCCAAAAATAGGCCGCGGACACAGCCGCACCCAAAACGACCTGCCCGAAGGCCGGGGCGCCATGTTCGTCAAGCGGAAAAAGGCCACAAAAACGGGTGGGGCTATAGCCTTCGGGGGTGGGGCTGGCCAACTTCGTCCGCCGGACTCGGAATGGCGCGAGACTTTGCGAGGCGCCTCCGTGTGCCAAAAATAGGGCGCGGGGACAGCCGCGCCCAAAAATACCCGCCCGAAGGCCGGGGCGCCAAGTTCGTCCAGCGGAAAAAGGCCACAAAAACGGGTGGGCTATAGCCTTGGGGGGTGGGGCTGGCCAACTTCGTCCCCCAGACTCGGAATGGCACGAGACTTTGTGAGGCGCCTCCGTGTGCCAAAAATAGGGCACGGGCACAGCCGCGCCCAAAAATACGCGCCCGAAGGCCGGGGCGCCAAGTTCGTCCCAGCGGTAAAAGGCCACAAAACGGGTGGGCTATAGCCTTGGGGGTGGGGCTGGCCAACTGGCCCGCCGGACTCGGAATGGCGCGAGACTTTTTGTGAGGCGCCTCCGTGTGCCAAAAATAGGCCATGGCACAGCCGCGCCCATAAATACCCGCCCGAAGGCCGGGGCGCCAAGTTCGTCCAGCGGTAAAAGGCCACAAAAACGGGTGGGCTATAGCCTTGGGGGGTGGGGCTGGCCAACTTCGTCCGCCGGACTCGGAATGGCGCGAGACTTTGCGAGGCACCTCCGTGTGCCAAAAATAGGCCGCGGGCACAGCCGCGCCCAAAAATACCCGCCCGAAGGCCGGGGCGCCAAGTTCGTCCAGGTGTAAAAGGCCATAAAAACGGGTGGGCTATAGCCTTGGGGGGTGGGGCTGGCCGACTTCGTCCGCCGGACTCGGAATGGCGCGAGACATTGCGAGGCACCCCCGTGTACCAAAAATAGGCCTCGGGCACAGCCGCGCCCAAAAATACCCACCCGAAGGCCGGGGCGCCAAGTTCGTCCAACGGAACAAGTCCACAAAAACGGGTGGGCTATAGCCTTGGGGGGTGGGGCTGGCCAACTTCGTCCGCCGGACTCAGAATGGCGCGAGACTTTACGAGGCACCGCCGTGTGCCAAAAATAGGCCGCGGGCTCAGCTGCGCCCAAAAATACCCGCCCGAAGGCCGGGGCGCCAAGTTCGTCCAGCGGTAAAAGGCCACAAAAACGGGTGGGCTATAGCCTTGGGGGGTGGGGCTGGCCGACTTCGTCCGCCGGACTCGGAATGGCATGAGACTTTGCGAGGCTCCTCCGTGTGCCAAAAATAGGCCGCGGGCACAGCCGCGCCCAAAAATACCCACCCGAAAGCCGGGGCGCCATGTTCGTCCAGCGGAAAAAGGCCACAAAAACGGGTGGGCTATAGCCTTGGGGGGTAGGGCTGGCCAACTTCGTCCGCCGGACTCGGAATGGCGCGAGACATTGCGAGGCACCCCCGTGTGCCAAAAATAGGCCTCGGGTACAGCCGCGCCCAAAAATACCCACCCGAAGGCCGGGGCGCCAAGTTCGTCCAACGGAAAAAGTCCACAAAAACGGGTGGGCTATAGCCTTGGGGGGTGGGGCTGGCCAACTTCGTCCCCCAGACTCGGAATCGCGTGAGACTTTGCGAGGCGCCTCCGTGTGCCAAAAATAGGCCACGGGCACAGCCGCGCCCAAAAATACCCACCCGAAAGCCGGGGCGCCAAGTTCGTCCAGCGGAAAAAGGCCACAAAAACGGGTGGGCTATAGCCTTGGGGGGTGGGGCTGGCCGACTTCGTCCGCCGGACTCGGAATGGCATGAGACTTTGCGAGGCTCCTCCGTGTGCCAAAAATAGGCCGCGGGCACAGCCGCGCCCAAAAATACCCACCCGAAAGCCGGGGCGCCAAGTTCGTCCAGCGGAAAAAGGCCACAAAAACGGGTGGGCTATAGCCTTGGGGGGTGGGGCTGGCCGACTTCGTCCGCCGGACTCGGAATGGCATGAGACTTTGCGAGGCGCCTCCGTGTGCCAAAAATAGGACTTGGGCACAGCCGCGCCCAAAAATACCCACCCGAAAGCCGGGGCGCCAAGTTCGTCCAGCGGTAAAAGGCCACAAAAACGGGTGGGCTATAGCCTTGGGGGGTGGGGCTGGCCCACTTCGTCCGCCGGACTCGAAATGGCGCGAGACTTTGCGAGGCGCCTCCGTGTGCCAAAAATAGGCCGCGGGCACAGCCGCACCCAAAAATACCCAACCGAAAGACGGGGCGCCAAGTTCGTCCAGCGGAAAAAGGCCACAAAAACGGGTGGGCTATAGCCTTGGGGGGTGGGGCTGGCCCACTTCGTCCGCCGGACTCGGAATGGCGCGAGACTTTGCGAGGCGCCTCCGTGTGCCAAAAATAGGCCGCGGGCACAGCCGAACCCAAAAATACCCACCCGAAAGCCGGGGCGCCAAGTTCGTCCAGCGGAAAAAGGCCACAAAAACGGGTGGGCTATAGCCTTGGGGGGTGGGGCTGGCCAACTTCGTCCGCCGGACTCGGAATGGCGCGAGACTTTACGAGGCACCGCCGTGTGCCAAAAATAGGCCGCGGGCACAGCTGCGCCCAAAAATACCCGCCCGAAGGCCGGGGCGCCAAGTTCGTCCAGCGGTAAAAGGCCACAAAAACGGGTGGGCTATAGCCTTGGGGGGTGGGGCTGGCCGACTTCGTCCGCCGGACTCGGAATGGCATGAGACTTTGCGAGGCTCCTCCGTGTGCCAAAAATAGGCCGCGGGCACAGCCGCGCCCAAAAATACCCACCCGAAAGCCGGGGCGCCATGTTCGTCCAGCGGAAAAAGGCCACAAAAACGGGTGGGCTATAGCCTTGGGGGGTAGGGCTGGCCAACTTCGTCCGCCGGACTCGGAATGGCGCGAGACATTGCGAGGCACCACCGAGTGCCAAAAGTAGGCCACGGGCACAGCCGCGCCCAAAAATACCCTCCCGAAGGCCGGGCGCCAAGTTCGTCCAACGGAAAAGTCCACAAAACGGGTGGGCTATAGCCTTGGGGGGTGGGGCTGGCCAACTTCGTCCCCCAGACTCGGAATGGCGTGAGACTTTGCGAGGCGCCTCCGTGTGCCAAAAATAGGCCACGGGCACAGCCGCGCCCAAAAATACCCACCCGAAAGCCGGGGCACCAAGTTCGTCCAGCGGAAAAAGGCCACAAAAACGGGTGGGCTATAGCCTTGGGGGGTGGGGCTGGCCAACATCGTCCGCCGGACTCGGAATGGCGCGAGACTTTGCGAGGCACCGCCGTGTGCCAAAAATAGGCCGCGGGAACAGCTGCGCCCAAAAATACCCGCCCGAAGGCCGGGGCGCCAAGTTCGTCCAGCGGTAAAAGGCCACAAAAACGGGTGGGCTATAGCCTTGGGGGGTGGGGCTGGCCGACTTCGTCCGCCGGACTCGGAATGGCGCGAGACATTGTGAGGCACCCCGTGTGTGCAAAAATAGGCCTCGGCACAGCCGAGCCCAAAATACCCACCCGAAGGCCGGGCGCCAAGTTCGGCCCAACGGAAAAAGTCCACAAAAACGGGTGGGCTATAGCCTTGGGGGTGGGGATGGCCAACTTCGTCCGCCGGACTCGGAATGGCGCGAGACTTTGCGAGGCACCGCCGTGTGCCAAAAATAGGCCGCGGGCACAGCTGCGCCCAAAAATACCCGCCCGAAGGCCGGGGCGCCAAGTTAGTCCAGCAGTAAAAGGCCACAAAAACGGGTGGGCTATAGCCTTGGGGGGTGGGGCTGGCCGACTTCGTCCGCCGGACTCGGAATGTCGTGAGACATTGCGAGGCACCCCCGTGAGCCAAAAATAGGCCTCGGGCACAGCCGCGCCCAAAAATACCCACCCAAAGGCCGGCGCGCCAAGTTCGTCCAACGGAAAAAGGCCACAAAAACGGGTGGGCTATAGCCTTGGGGGGTGAGGACGGCCAACTTCGTCCGCCGGACTCGGAATGGCGCGAGACTTTGTGAGGCGCCTCCGTGAGCCAAAAATAGGCCACGGGCACAGCCACGTCCAAAAATACCCGCCCGAAGGCCGGGGCGCCAAGTTCGTCCAGCGGAAAAAGGCCACAAAAACGGGTGGGCTATAGCCTTGGGGGGTCGGGACGGCCAAGTTCGTCCGCCGGACTCGGAATGGCGCGAGACATTGCGAGGCACCCCCGTGTACCAAAAATAGGCCTCGGCCACAGCCGCGCCCAAAAATACCCACCCGAAGGCCGGGGCGCCAAGTTCGTCCAACGGAACAAGTCCACAAAAACGGGTGGGCTATAGCCTTGGGGGGTGGGGCTGGCCAACTTCGTCCGCCGGACTCAGAATGGCGCGAGACTTTGCGAGGCGCCTCCATGTGCCAAAAATAGGCCGCGGACACAGCCGCGCCCAAAAATACCCGCCCGAAGGCCGGGGCGCCAAGTTCGTCCAGCGGTAAAAGGCCACAAAAACGGGTGGGCTATAGCCTTGGGGGGTGGGGCTGGCCCACTTCGTCTGCCGGACTCGAAATGGCGCGAGACTTTGCGAGGCGCCTCCATGTGCCAAAAATAGGCCGCGGGCACAGCCGCACCCAAAAATACCCAACCGAAAGCCGGGGCGCCAAGTTCGTCCAGCGGAAAAAGGCCACAAAAACGGGTGGGCTATAGCCTTGGGGGGTGGGGCTGGCCCACTTCGTCCGCCGGACTCGGAATGGCGCGAGACTTTGCGAGGCGCCTCCGTGTGCCAAAAATAGGCCGCGGGCACAGCCGCACCCAAAAATACCCACCCGAAAGCCGGGGCGCCAAGTTCGTCCAGCGGAAAAAGGCCACAAAAACGGGTGGGCTATAGCCTTGGGGGGTGGGGCTGGCCAACTTCGTCCGCCGGACTCGGAATGGCGCGAGACTTTACGAGGCACCGCCGAGACCCAAAAATAGGCACCGGGCACAGCTGCCCCAAAAAATACCCGTCCGAAGGCCGGGGCGCCAAGTTCGTCCAGCGGTAAAAGGCCACAAAAACGGGTGGGCTATAGCCTTGGGGGGTGGGGCTGGCCGACTTCGTCCGCCGGACTCGGAATGGCATGAGACTTTGCGAGGCTCCTCCGTGTGCCAAAAATAGGCCGCGGGCACAGCCGCGCCCAAAAATACCCACCCGAAAGCCGGGGCGCCATGTTCGTCCAGCGGAAAAAGGCCACAAAAACGGGTGGGCTATAGCCTTGGGGGGTAGGGCTGGCCAACTTCGTCCGCCGGACTCGGAATGGCGCGAGACATTGCGAGGCACCCCCGTGTGCCAAAAATAGGCCTCGGGTACAGCCGCGCCCAAAAATACCCACCCGAAGGCCGGGGCGCCAAGTTCGTCCAACGGAAAAAGTCCACAAAAACGGGTGGGCTATAGCCTTGGGGGGTGGGGCTGGCCAACTTCGTCCCCCAGACTCGGAATGGCGTGAGACTTTGCGAGGCGCCTCCGTGTGCCAAAAATAGGCCACGGGCACAGCCGCGCCCAAAAATACCCACCCGAAAGCCGGGGCGCCAAGTTCGTCCAGCGGAAAAAGGCCACAAAAACGGGTGGGCTATAGCCTTGGGGGGTGGGGCTGGCCAACATCGTCCGCCGGACTCGGAATGGCGCGAGACTTTGCGAGGCACCGCCGTGTGCCAAAAATAGGCCGCGGGCACAGCTGCGCCCAAAAATACCCGCCCGAAGGCCGGGGCGCCAAGTTCGTCCAGCGGTAAAAGGCCACAAAAACGGGTGGGCTATAGCCTTGGGGGGTGGGGCTGGCCGACTTCGTCCGCCGGACTCGGAATGGCGCGAGACATTGTGAGGCACCCCCGTGTGCCAAAAATAGGCCTCGGGCACAGCCGAGCCCAAAAATACCCACCCGAAGGCCGGGGCGCCAAGTTCGTCCAACGGAAAAAGTCCACAAAAACGGGTGGGCTATAGCCTTGGGGGGTGGGGCTGGCCAACTTCGTCCGCCGGACTCGGAATGGCGCGAGACTTTGCGAGGCACCGCCGTGTGCCAAAAATAGGCCGCGGGCACAGCTGCGCCCAAAAATACCCGCCCGAAGGCCGGGGCGCCAAGTTAGTCCAGCAGTAAAAGGCCACAAAAACGGGTGGGCTATAGCCTTGGGGGGTGGGGCTGGCCGACTTCGTCCGCCGGACTCGGAATGTCGTGAGACATTGCGAGGCACCCCCGTGAGCCAAAAATAGGCCTCGGGCACAGCCGCGCCCAAAAATACCCACCCAAAGGCCGGCGCGCCAAGTTCGTCCAACGGAAAAAGGCCACAAAAACGGGTGGGCTATAGCCTTGGGGGGTGAGGACGGCCAACTTCGTCCGCCGGACTCGGAATGGCGCGAGACTTTGTGAGGCGCCTCCATGAGCCAAAAATAGGCCACGGTCACAGCCACGTCCAAAAATACCCGCCCGAAGGCCGGGGCGCCAAGTTCGTCCAGCGGAAAAAGGCTACAAAAACGGGTGGGCTATAGCCTTGGGGGGTCGGGACGGCCAAGTTCGTCCGCCGGACTCGGAATGGCGCGAGACGTTGCGAGGCACCTCCATGTGCCAAAAATAGGCCACGGGCACAGCCGCGACCAAAAATACCCGCCCGAAGGTCGGGGCGCCAAGTTCGTCCAGCGGAAAAAGCCACCAAAACGGGTGGGCTATAGCCTTGGGGGGTGGGGCTGGCCGACTTCGTCCGCCGGACTCGGAATGGCGCGAGACATTGCGAGGCACCCCCGTGTGCCAAAAATAGGCCTCGGGCACAGCCGCGCCCAAAAATACCCACATGAAGGCCGGGGCGCCAAGTTCGTCCAACGGAAAAAATCCACAAAAACGGGTGGGCTATAGCCTTGGGGGGTGGGGCTGGCCAACTTCGTCCGCCGGACTTGGAATGGCGCGAGACTTTACGAGGCACCTCCATGTGCCAAAAATAGGCCGCGGGCACAGCCACGCCCAAAAAGACCCACCCGAAGACCGAGGCGCCAAGTTCGTCCAGCGGTAAAAGGCCACAAAAACGGGTGGGCTATAGCCTTGGGGGGTGGGGACGGCCAACTTCGTCCGCCGGACTCGGAATGGCACGAGACTTTGTGAGGCAGCTCCGAGTGCCAAAAATAGGCCGCGGACACAGCCGCACCCAAAACGACCTGCCCGAAGGCCGGGGCGCCATGTTCGTCCAGCGGTAAAAGGCCACAAAAACGGGTGGGCTATAGCCTTGGGGGGTAGGGCTGGCAAACTTCGTCCGCCGGACTCGGAATGGCGCGAGACTTTGCGAGCCGCGTCCGTGTGGCAAAATAGGCCGCGGGGACAGCCGTGCCCCAAAATACCCGCCCGAAGGCCGGGGCGCCAAGTTCGTCCAGTGGTAAAATGCCACAAAAACGGGTGGGCTATAGCCTAGGGGGGTGGGGCTGGCCAACTTCGTCCCCCAGACTCGGAATGGCACGAGACTTTGTGAGGCGCCTCCGTGTGCCAAAAATAGGGCACGGGCACAGCCGCGCCCAAAAATACGCGCCCGAAGGCCGGGGCGCCAAGTTCGTCCCGCGGTAAAAGGCCACAAAAACGGGTGGGCTATAGCCTTGGGGGGTGGGGCTGGCCAACTTCGTCCGCCGGACTCGGAATGGCGCGAGACTTTTTTGCGAGGTGCCTCCGTGTGCCAAAAATAGGCCGCGGGCACAGCCGCGCCCAAAAATACCCGCCCGAAGGCCGGGGCGCCAAGTTCGTCCAGCGGTAAAAGGCCACAAAAACGGGTGGGCTATAGCCTTGGGGGGTGGGGCTGGCCAACTTCGTCCGCCGGACTCGGAATGGTGCGAGACTTTGCGAGGCACCTCCGTGTGCCAAAAATAGGCCGCGGGCAGAGCCGCGCCCAAAAATACCCGCCCGAAGGCCGGGGCGCCAAGTTCGTCCAGGTGTAAAAGGCCATAAAAACGGGTGGGCTATAGCCTTGGGGGGTGGGGCTGGCCGACTTCGTCCGCCGGACTCGGAATGGCGCGAGACATTGCGAGGCACCCCCGTGTACCAAAAATAGGCCTCGGGCACAGCCGCGCCCAAAAATACCCACCCGAAGGCCGGGGCGCCAAGTTCGTCCAACGGAAAAAGTCCACAAAAACGGGTGGGCTATAGCCTTGGGGGGTGGGGCTGGCCAACTTCGTCCGCCGGACTCGGAATGGCGCGAGACTTTGCGAGGCGCCTCCATGTGCCAAAAATAGGCCGCGGGCACAGCCGCGCCCAAAAATACCCGCCCGAAGGCCGGGGCGCCAAGTTCGTCCAGCGGTAAAAGGCCACAAAAACGGGTGGGCTATAGCCTTGGGGGGTGGTGCTGGCCCACTTCGTCCGCCGGACTCGGAATGGCGCGAGACTTTGCGAGGCGCCTCCGTGTGCCAAAAATAGGCCAAAGGGCACAGCCGCACCCAAAAATACCCACCCGAAAGCCGGGCGCCAAGTTCGTCCCAGCGGAAAAAGGCCACAAAACCGGGTGGGCTATAGCCTTGGGGGGTGGGGCTGGCCAACTTCGTCCGCCGGACTCGGAATGGCGCGAGACTTTACGAGGCACCGCCGTGTGCCAAAAATAGGCCGCGGGCACAGCTGCGCCTAAAAATACCCGCCCGAAGGCCGGGGCGCCAAGTTCGTCCAGCGGTAAAAGGCCACAAAAACGGGTGGGCTATAGCCTTGGGGGGTGGGGCTGGCCGACTTCGTCCGCCGGACTCGGAATGGCATGAGACTTTGCGAGGCTCCTCCGTGTGCCAAAAATAGGCCGCGGGCACAGCCGCGCCCAAAAATACCCACCCGAAAGCCGGGGCGCCATGTTCGTCCAGCGGAAAAAGGCCACAAAAACGGGTGGGCTATAGCCTTGGGGGGTAGGGCTGGCCAACTTCGTCCGCCGGACTCGGAATGGCGCGAGACATTGCGAGGCACCCCCGTGTGCCAAAAATAGGCCTCGGGTACAGCCGCGCCCAAAAATACCCACCCGAAGGCCGGGGCGCCAAGTTCGTCCAACGGAAAAAGTCCACAAAAACGGGTGGGCTATAGCCTTGGGGGGTGGGGCTGGCCAACTTCGTCCCCCAGACTCGGAATGGCGTGAGACTTTGCGAGGCGCCTCCGTGTGCCAAAAATAGGCCACGGGCACAGCCGCGCCCAAAAATACCCACCCGAAAGCCGGGGCGCCAAGTTCGTCCAGCGGAAAAAGGCCACAAAAACGGGTGGGCTATAGCCTTGGGGGGTGGGGCTGGCCAACATCGTCCGCCGGACTCGGAATGGCGCGAGACTTTGCGAGGCACCGCCGTGTGCCAAAAATAGGCCGCGGGCACAGCTGCGCCCAAAAATACCCGCCCGAAGGCCGGGGCGCCAAGTTAGTCCAGCAGTAAAAGGCCACAAAAACGGGTGGGCTATAGCCTTGGGGGGTGGGGCTGGCCGACTTCGTCCGCCGGACTCGGAATGTCGTGAGACATTGCGAGGCACCCCCGTGAGCCAAAAATAGGCCTCGGGCACAGCCGCGCCCAAAAATACCCACCCAAAGGCCGGCGCGCCAAGTTCGTCCAACGGAAAAAGGCCACAAAAACGGGTGGGCTATAGCCTTGGGGGGTGAGGACGGCCAACTTCGTCCGCCGGACTCGGAATGGCGCGAGACTTTGTGAGGCGCCTCCGTGAGCCAAAAATAGGCCACGGGCACAGCCACGTCCAAAAATACCCGCCCGAAGGCCGGGGCGCCAAGTTCGTCCAGCGGTAAAAGGCCACAAAAACGGGTGGGCTATAGCCTTGGGGGGTGGGGCTGGCCCACTTCGTCCGCCGGACTCGGAATGGCGCGAGACTTTGCGAGGCGCCTCCGTGTGCCAAAAATAGGCCGCGGGCACAGCCGCACCCAAAAATACCCACCCGAAGGCCGGGGCGCCAAGTTCGTCCAACGGAAAAAGTCCACAAAAACGGGTGGGCTATAGCCTTGGGGGGTGGGGCTGGCCAACTTCGTCCGCCGGACTCGGAATGGCGCGAGACATTGCGAGGCACCTCCGTGTGGCAAAAATAGGCCGCGGGCAAAGCCGCGTCCAAAAATGCCCGCCCGAAGGCCGGGGCGCCAAGTTCGTCCAGCAGAAAAAGGCCACAAAAACGGGTGGGCTATAGCCTTGGGGGGTGGGCCTGGCCCACTTCGTCCGCCGGACTCGGAATGGCGCGAGACTTTGCGAGGCACCTCCGTGTGCCAAAAATAGGCCGCGGGCACAGCCGCACCCAAAAATACCCACCCGAAGGCCGGGGCGCCAAGTTCGTCCAGCGGAAAAAGGCCACAAAAACGGGTGGGCTATAGCCTTGGGGGGTGGGGCTGGCCAACTTCGTCCGCCGGACTCGGAATGGCGCGAGACTTTACGAGGCACCGCCGTGTGCCAAAAAATAGGTCAAAGGGCACAGCTGCGCCTAAAAATACCCGTCCGAAGGCCGGGGCGCCAAGTTCGTCCAGCGGTAAAAGGCCACAAAAACGGGTGGGCTATAGCCTTGGGGGGTGGGGCTGGCCGACTTCGTCCGCCGGACTCGGAATGGCATGAGACTTTGCGAGGCTCCTCCGTGTGCCAAAAATAGGCCGCGGGCACAGCCGCGCCCAAAAATACCCACCCGAAAGCCGGGGCGCCATGTTCGTCCAGCGGAAAAAGGCCACAAAAACGGGTGGGCTATAGCCTTGGGGGGTAGGGCTGGCCAACTTCGTCCGCCGGACTCGGAATGGCGCGAGACATTGCGAGGCACCCCCGTGTGCCAAAAATAGGCCTCGGGTACAGCCGCGCCCAAAAATACCCACCCGAAGGCCGGGGCGCCAAGTTCGTCCAACGGAAAAAGTCCACAAAAACGGGTGGGCTATAGCCTTGGGGGGTGGGGCTGGCCAACTTCGTCCCCCAGACTCGGAATGGCGTGAGACTTTGTGAGGCGCCTCCGTGTGCCAAAAATAGGCCACGGGCACAGCCGCGCCCAAAAATACCCACCCGAAAGCCGGGGCGCCAAGTTCGTCCAGCGGAAAAAGGCCACAAAAACGGGTGGGCTATAGCCTTGGGGGGTGGGGCTGGCCAACATCGTCCGCCGGACTCGGAATGGCGCGAGACTTTGCGAGGCACCGCCGTGTGCCAAAAATAGGCCGCGGGCACAGCTGCGCCCAAAAATACCCGCCCGAAGGCCGGGGCGCCAAGTTCGTCCAGCGGTAAAAGGCCACAAAAACGGGTGGGCTATAGCCTTGGGGGGTGGGGCTGGCCGACTTCGTCCGCCGGACTCGGAATGGCGCGAGACATTGTGAGGCACCCCCGTGTGCCAAAAATAGGCCTCGGGCACAGCCGAGCCCAAAAATACCCACCCGAAGGCCGGGGCGCCAAGTTCGTCCAACGGAAAAAGTCTACAAAAACGGGTGGGCTATAGCCTTGGGGGGTGGGGCTGGCCAACTTCGTCCGCCGGACTCGGAATGGCGCGAGACTTTGCGAGGCACCGCCGTGTGCCAAAAATAGGCCGCGGGCACAGCTGCGCCGAAAAATACCCGCCCGAAGGCCGGGGCGCCAAGTTAGTCCAGCAGTAAAAGGCCACAAAAACGGGTGGGCTATAGCCTTGGGGGGTGGGGCTGGCCGACTTCGTCCGCCGGACTCGGAATGTCGTGAGACATTGCGAGGCACCCCCGTGAGCCAAAAATAGGCCTCGGGCACAGCCGCGCCCAAAAATACCCACCCAAAGGCTGGCGCGCCAAGTTCGTCCAACGGAAAAAGGCCACAAAAACGGGTGGGCTATAGCCTTGGGGGGTGAGGACGGCCAACTTCGTCCGCCGGACTCGGAATGGCGCGAGACTTTGTGAGGCGCCTCCGTGAGCCAAAAATAGGCCACGGGCACAGCCACGTCCAAAAATACCCGCCCGAAGGCCGGGGCGCCAAGTTCGTCCAGCGGAAAAAGGCCACAAAAACGGGTGGGCTATAGCCTTGGGGGGTCGGGACGGCCAAGTTCGTCCGCCGGACTCGGAATGGCGCGAGACTTTGCGAGGCACCTCCATGTGCCAAAAATAGGCCACGGGCACAGCCGCGATCAAAAATACCCGCCCGAAGGTCGGGGCGCCAAGTTCGTCCAGCGGAAAAAGCCACCAAAACGGGTGGGCTATAGCCTTGGGGGGTGGGGCTGGCCGACTTCGTCCGCCGGACTCGGAATGGCGCGAGACATTGCGAGGCACCCCCGTGTGCCAAAAATAGGCCTCGGGCACAGCCGCGCCCAAAAATACCCACATGAAGGCCGGGGCGCCAAGTTCGTCCAACGGAAAAAGTCCACAAAAACGGGTGGGCTATAGCCTTGGGGGGTGGGGCTGGCCAACTTCGTCCGCCGGACTTGGAATGGCGCGAGACTTTACGAGGCACCTCCATGTGCCAAAAATAGGCCGCGGGCACAGCCACGCCCAAAAAGACCCACCCGAAGACCGAGGCGCCAAGTTCGTCCAGCGGTAAAAGGCCACAAAAACGGGTGGGCTATAGCCTTGGGGGGTGGGGACGGCCAACTTCGTCCGCCGGACTCGGAATGGCACGAGACTTTGTGAGGCAGCTCCGAGTGCCAAAAATAGGCCGCGGACACAGCCGCACCCAAAACGACCTGCCCGAAGGCCGGGGCGCCATGTTCGTCAAGCGGAAAAAGGCCACAAAAACGGGTGGGGCTATAGCCTTCGGGGGTGGGGCTGGCCAACTTCGTCCGCCGGACTCGGAATGGCGCGAGACTTTGCGAGGCGCCTCCGTGTGCCAAAAATAGGGCGCGGGGACAGCCGCGCCCAAAAATACCCGCCCGAAGGCCGGGGCGCCAAGTTCGTCCAGCGGTAAAAGGCCACAAAAACGGGTGGGCTATAGCCTTGGGGGGTGGGGCTGGCCAACTTCGTCCCCCAGACTCGGAATGGCACGAGACTTTGTGAGGCGCCTCCGTGTGCCAAAAATAGGGCACGGGCACAGTCGCGCCCAAAAATACGCGCCCGAAGGCCGGGGCGCCAAGTTCGTCCCGCGGTAAAAGGCCACAAAAACGGGTGGGCTATAGCCTTGGGGGGTGGGGCTGGCCAACTTCGTCCGCCGGACTCGGAATGGCGCGAGACTTTTTTGCGAGGCGCCTCCGTGTGCCAAAAATAGGCCGCGGGCACAGCCGCGCCTAAAATACCCGCCCAAGGCCGGGCGCCAAGTTCGTCCTTCGTTAAAAGGCCACAAAAACGGGTGGGCTATAGCCTTGGGGGGTGGGGCTGGCCAACTTCGTCCGCCGGACTCGGAATGGTGCGAGACTTTGCGAGGCACCTCCGTGTGTAAAAATAGGCCGCGGGCAGAGCCGCCCAAAAATACGCGCCCTATGGCCGGGGCGCCAAGTTCGTCCTGGTGTAAAAGGCCAAAAAACCGGGTGGGCTATAGCCTTGGGGGGTGGGGCTGGCCGACTTCGTCCGCCGGACTCGGAATGGCGCGAGACATTGCGAGGCACCCCCGTGTACCAAAAATAGGCCTCGGGCACAGCCGCGCCCAAAAATACCCACCCGAAGGCCGGGGCGCCAAGTTCGTCCACCGGAAAAAGTCCACAAAAACGGGTGGGCTATAGCCTTGGGGGGTGGGGCTGGCCAACTTCGTCCGCCGGACTCGGAATGGCGCGAGACTTTGCGAGGCGCCTCCATGTACCAAAAATATGGCCCCGGGCACACCCGCGCCCAAAAAACCCCGCCCAAGGCCGGGCGCCAAGTTCGTCCAGCGGTAAAAGGCCACAAAACGGGTGGGCTATAGCCTTGGGGGTGGGGCTGGCCCACTTCGTCCGCCGCCGGACTCGGAATGGCGCGAGACTTTGCGAGGCGCCTCCGTGTGCCAAAAAGGGCGCGGGCACAGCCGCACCCAAAATACCCACCCGAAAGCCGGGGCGCCAAGTTCGTCCAGCGGAAAAAGGCCACAAAAACGGGTGGGCTATAGCCTTGGGGGGTGGGGCTGGCCAACTTCGTCCGCCGGACTCGGAATGGCGCGAGACTTTACGAGGCACCGCCGTGTGCCAAAAATAGGCCGCGGGCACAGCTGCGCCTAAAAATACCCGCCCGAAGGCCGGGGCGCCAAGTTCGTCCAGCGGTAAAAGGCCACAAAAACGGGTGGGCTATAGCCTTGGGGGGTGGGGCTGGCCGACTTCGTCCGCCGGACTCGGAATGGCGCGAGACATTGCGAGGCACCCCCGTGTACCAAAAATAGGCCTCGGGTACAGCCGCGCCCAAAAATACCCACCCGAAGGCCGGGGCGCCAAGTTCGTCCAACGGAAAAAGTCCACAAAAACGGGTGGGCTATAGCCTTGGGGGGTGGGGCTGGCCAACTTCGTCCCCCAGACTCGGAATGGCATGAGACTTTGCGAGGCGCCTCCGTGTGCCAAAAATAGGCCGCGGGGACAGCCGCGCCCAAAAATACCCACCCGAAAGCCGGGGCGCCAAGTTCGTCCAGCGGAAAAAGGCCACAAAAACGGGTGGGCTATAGCCTTGGGGGGTGGGGCTGGCCAACATCGTCCGCCGGACTCGGAATGGCGCGAGACTTTGCGAGGCACCGCCGTGTGCCAAAAATAGGCCGCGGGCACAGCTGCGCCCAAAAATACCCGCCCGAAGGCCGGGGCGCCAATTTCGTCAACCGGAAAAAGTCCACAAAAACGGGTGGGCTATAGCCTTGGGGGGTGGGGCTGGCCGACTTCGTCCGCCGGACTCGGAATGGCGCGAGACTTTGCGAGGCACCTCCGTGTGCCAAAAATAGGCGGCAGGCAAAGCCGCATCCAAAAATACCCGCCCGAAGGCCGGGGCGCCAAGTTCGTCCAGCGGTAAAAGGCCACAAAAACGGGTGGGCTATAGCCTTGGGGGGTGGGGCTGGCCAACTTCGTCCGCCGGACTCGGAATGGCGTGAGACTTTGCGAGGCGCCTTTGTGTGCCAAAAATAGGCCGCGGGCACAGCCGCGCCCAAAAATACCCACCCGAAAGCCGGGGCGCCAAGTTCGTCCAGCGGTAAAAGGCCACAAAAACGGGTGGGCTATAGCCTTGGGGGGTGGGGCTGGCCAACTTCGTCCGCCGGACTCGGAATGGCGCGAGACTTTACGAGGCACCGCCGTGTGCCAAAAATAGGCCGCGGGCACAGCTGCGCCTAAAAATACCCGCCCGAAGGCCGGGGCGCCAAGTTCGTCCAGCGGTAAAAGGCCACAAAAACGGGTGGGCTATAGCCTTGGGGGGTGGGGACGGCCAACTTCGTCCGCCGGACTCGGAATGGCACGAGACTTTGTGAGGCAGCTCCGAGTGCCAAAAATAGGCCGCGGACACAGCCGCACCCAAAACGACCTGCCCGAAGGCCGGGGCGCCAAGTTCGTCAAGCGGAAAAAGGCCACAAAAACGGGTGGGCTATAGCCTTGGGGGGTGGGGCTGGCCAACTTCGTCCGCCGGACTCGGAATGGCGCGAGACTTTGCGAGGCGCATCTGTGTGCCAAAAATAGGGCGCGGGCACAGCCGCACCCAAAAATACCCGCCCGAAGGCCGGGGCGCCAAGTTCGTCCAGCGGAAAAAGGCCACAAAAACGGGTGGGCTATAGCCTTGGGGGGTGGGGCTGGCCAACTTCGTCCGCCGGACTCGGAATGGCGCGAGACTTTGCGAGGCACCTCCGTGTGCCAAAAATAGGCGGCAGGCAAAGCCGCATCCAAAAATACCCGCCCGAAGGCCGGGGCGCCAAGTTCGTCCAGCGGTAAAAGGCCACAAAAACGGGTGGGCTATAGCCTTGGGGGGTGGGGCTGGCCAACTTCGTCCGCCGGACTCGGAATGGCGCGAGACTTTGCGAGGCGCCTTTGTGTGCCAAAAATAGGCCGCGGGCACAGCCGCGCCCAAAAATACCCACCCGAAAGCCGGGGCGCCAAGTTCGTCCAGCGGAAAAAGGCCACAAAAACGGGTGGGCTATAGCCTTGGGGGGTGGGGCTGGCCAACTTCGTCCGCCGGACTCGGAATGGCGCGAGACTTTGCGAGGCGCCGCCGTGTGCCAAAAATAGGCCTCGGGCACAGCCGCGCCCAAAAATACCCGCCCGAAGGCCGGGGCACCAAGTTCGTCCAGCGGTAAAAGGCCACAAAAACGGGTGGGCTATAGCCTTGGGGGGTGGGGCTGGCCGACTTCGTTCGCCGGACTCGGAATGGCGCGAGACATTGCGAGGCACCCCCGTGTGCCAAAAATAGGCCTCGGGCACAGCCGCGCCCAAAAATACCCACCCGAAGGCCGGGCGCCAATTTCGTCACCCGGAAAAAGTCCACAAAAACGGGTGGGCTATAGCCTTGGGGGGTGGGGCTGGCCAACTTCGTCCCCCAGACTCGGAATGGCATGAGACTTTGCGACGCGCCTCCGTGTGCCAAAAATAGGCCGCAGGCACAGCCGCACCCAAAAATACCCGCCCGAAGGCCGGGGCGCCAAGTTCGTCCCGCGGTAAAAGGCCACAAAAACGGGTGGGCTATAGCCTTGGGGGGTGGGGCTGGCCAACTTCGTCCGCCGGACTCGGAATGGCGCGAGACTTTGCGAGGCGCATCCGTGTGCCAAAAATAGGGCGCGGGCACAGCCGCACCCAAAAATACCCGCCCGAAGGCCGGGGCGCCAAGTTCGTCCAGCGGAAAAAGGCCACAAAAACGGGTGGGCTATAGCCTTGGGGGGTGGGGCTGGCCAACTTCGTCCGCCGGACTCGGAATGGCGCGAGACTTTGCGAGGCACCTCCGTGTGCCAAAAATAGGCGGCAGGCAAAGCCGCCTCCAAAAATACCCGCCCGAAGGCCGGGGCGCCAAGTTCGTCCAGCGGTAAAAGGCCACAAAAACGGGTGGGCTATAGCCTTGGGGGGTGGGGCTGGCCGACTTCGTCCGCCGGACTCGGAATGGCGCGAGACATTGTGAGGTACCCCCGTGTGCCAAAAATAGGCCTCGGGCACAGCAGCGCCCAAAAGTACCTGCCCGAAGGCCGGGGCGCCAAGTTCGTCCAAGGGTAAAAGGCCACAAAAACGGGTGGGCTATAGCCTTGGGGGGTGGGGCTGGCCGACTTCGTCCGCCAGACTCAGAATGGCGCGAGACATTGCGAGGCACCCCCGTGTGCCAAAAATAGGCCTCGGGCACAGCCGAGCCCAAAAATACCCACCCGAAGGCCGGGGCGCCAAGTTCGTCCAACGGAAAAAGTCCACAAAAACGGGTGGGCTATAGCCTTCGGGGGTGGGGCTGGCCCACTTCGTCCGCCGGACTCGGAATGGCACGAGACTTTGCGAGGCCCCTCCGTGTGCCAAAAATAGGGCGCGGGGACAGCCGCGCCCAAAAATACCCGCCCGAAGGCCGGGGCGCCAAGTTCGTCCAGCGGTAAAAGGCCACAAAAACGGGTGGGCTATAGCCTTGGGGGGTGGGGCTGGCCGACTTCGTCCGCCGGACTCGGAATGGCGCGAGACATTGCGAGGCACCCCCGTGTGCCAAAAATAGGCCTCGGGCACAGCCGCGCCCAAAAATACCCACCCGAAGGCCGGCGCGCCAAGTTCGTCCAACGGAAAAAGGCCACAAAAACGGGTGGGCTATAGCCTTGGGGGGTGAGGACGGCCAACTTCGTCCGCCGGACTCGGAATGGCGCGAGACTTTGCGAGGTGCCTCCGTGAGCCAAAAATAGGCCACGGGCACAGCCACGTCCAAAAATACCCGCCCGAAGGCCGGGGCGCCAAGTTCGTCCAGGGGAAAAAGGCCACAAAAACGGGTGGGCTATAGCCTTGGGGGGTGGGGACGGCCAACTTCGTCCGCCGGACTCGGAATGGCGCGAGACTTTGCGAGGCACCTCCGTGTGCCAAAAATAGGCCACGGGCACAGCCGCGACCAAAAATACCCGCCCGAAGGTCGGGGCGCCAAGTTCGTCCAGCGGAAAAAGCCACCAAAACGGGTGGGCTATAGCCTTGGGGGGTGGGGCTGGCCGACTTCGTCCGCCGGACTCGGAATGGCGTGAGACATTGCGAGGCGCCTCCATGTGCCAAAAATAGGCCGCGGGCACAGCCACGTCCAAAAATACCCACCCGAAGGCCGGGGCGCCAAGTTCGTCCAACGGAAAAAGTCCACAAAAACGGGTGGGCTATAGCCTTGGGGGGTGGGGCTGGCCAACTTCGTCCGCCGGACTCGGAATGGCGCGAGACTTTGCGAGGCACCTCCATGTGCGAAAAATAGGCCGCGGGCACAGCCACGCCCAAAAATACCCACCCGAAGACCGGGGCGCCAAGTTCGTCCAGCGGTAAAAGGCCACAAAAACGGGTGGGCTATAGCCTTGGGGGGTGGGGACGGCCAACTTCGTCCGCCGGACTCGGAATGGCACGAGACTTTGTGAGGCAGCTCCGAGTGCCAAAAATAGGCCGCGGACACAGCCGCACCCAAAACGACCTGCCCGAAGGCCGGGGCGCCAAGTTCGTCAAGCGGAAAAAGGCCACAAAAACGGGTGGGGCTATAGCCTTCGGGGGTGGGGCTGGCCAACTTCGTCCGCCGGACTCGGAATGGCACGAGACTTTGCGAGGCCCCTCCGTTCGCGAAAAATAGGGCGCGGGCACAGCCGCGTCCAAAAATACCCGCCCGAAGGCCGGGGCGCCAAGTTCGTCCAGCGGTAAAAGGCCACAAAAACGGGTGGGCTATAGCCTTGGGGGGTGGGGCTGGCCGACTTCGTCCGCCGGACTCGGAATGGCGCGAGACACTGCGAGGCACCCCCGTGTGCCAAAAATAGGCCTCGGGCACAGCCGCGCCCAAAAATACCCACCCGAAGGCCGGGGCGCCAAGTTCGTCCAACGGAAAAAGTCCACAAAAACGGGTGGGCTATAGCCTTGGGGGGTGGGGCTGGCCAACTTCGTCCCCCAGACTCGGAATGGCATGAGACTTTGCGAGGCACCTCCGTGTGCCAAAAATAGGCCGCAGGCACAGCCGCACCCAAACATACCCGCCCGAAGGCCGGGGCGCCAAGTTCGTCCAGCGGTAAAAGGCCACAAAAACGGGTGGGCTATAGCCTTGGGGGGTGGGGCTGGCCAACTTCGTCCGCCGGACTCGGAATGGCGCGAGACATTGCGAGGCACCCCCGTGTGCCAAAAATAGGCCTCGGGCACAGCCGCGCCCAAAAATACCCACCCGAAGGCCGGGGCGCCAAGTTCGTCCAGCGGTAAAAGGCCACAAAAACGGGTGGGCTATAGCCTTGGGGGGTGGGGCTGGCCAACTTCGTCCGCCGGACTCGGAATGGCGCGAGACATTGCGAGGCACCCCCGTGTGCCAAAAATAGGCCTCGGGCACAGCCGCGCCCAAAAATACCCACCCGAAGGCCGGGGCGCCAAGTTCGTCCAACGGAAAAAGTCCACAAAAACGGGTGGGCTATAGCCTTGGGGGGTGGGGCTGGCCAACTTCGTCCGCCGGACTCGGAATGGCGCGAGACTTTGCGAGGCGCATCCCTGTGCCAAAAATAGGGCGCGGGCACAGCCGCGCCCATAAATACCCGCCTGAAGGCCGGGGCGCCAAGTTCGTCCAGCGAAAAAAGGCCACAAAAACGGGAACTATAGCCTTGGGGGGTGGGGCTGGCCAACTTCGTCCGCCGGACTCGGAATGGCGCGAGACTTTGCGAGGCACCTCCGTGTGCAAAAAATAGGCTGCGGGCACAGCCGCGCCAAAAAATACCCGCCCGAAGGCCGGGGCGCCAAGTTCGTCCAGCGGAAAAAGGCCACAAAAACGGGTGGGCTATAGCCTTGGGGGGTGGGGCTGGCCAACTTCATCCGCCGGACTCGGAATGGAGCGAGAATTTGCGAGGGGCCTCCGTGTGCCAAAAATAGGCCGCGGGCACAGCCGCTCACAAAAATACCCGCCCGAATACCGGGTCGCCAAATTCGTCCAGCGGAAAAAGGCCACAAAAATAGGTGGGCTATTACTTTGGGGGGTGGGGCTGGCCAACTTCGTCCGCCGGACTCGGAATGGCGAGAGACTTTGGGAGGCGCCTCCGTGTGCCAAAAATAGGCTGCGGGCACAGCCGCGCCCAAAAATACCCGCCCGAAGGCCGGGGCGCCAAGTTCGTCCAGCGGAAAAATGCCACAAAAACGGGTGGGCTATAGCCTTGGGGGTTGGGGCTGGCCAACTTCGTCCGCCGGACTCGGAATGGCGCGAGACTTTGCGAGGCGCCTCCGTGTGCAAAAATAGGCCGCGGGCAGAGCCGCGCCCAAAAAAACCCGCCCGAAGGCCGGGGCGCCAAGTTCGTCCAGCGGCAAAAGGCCACAAAAACGGGTGGGCTATAGCCTTGGGGGGTGGGGCTGGCCAACTTCGTCGGCTGGACTCGGAATGGTGCGAGGCGTTACAAGGGGCCTCCGTGTGCCAAAAATACGCCGTGGGCACAGCCGCGCCCAAAAATAACCTCCCAAAGGCCGGGGCGCCAAGTTCGTCCAGCGGAAAAAGGCCACAAAAACGGGTGGGCTATAGCCTTGGGGGGTGAGGCTGGCCAACTTCGTCCGCCGGACTCGGAATGGCGCGAGACTTTGCGAGGCACCTCCGTGTGCCAAAAATAGGCCGCAGGCACAGCCGCGCCCAAAAATACCCGTCTGAAGGCCGGGGCGCCAAGTTCGTCCAGCGAAAAAAGGCCACAAAAACGGGAACTATAGCCTTGGGGGGTGGGGCTGGCCAACTTCGTCCGCCGGACTCGGAATGGCGTGAGACTTTGCGAGGCACCTCCGTGTGCAAAAAATAGGCTGCGGGCACAGCCGCGTCCAAAAATACCCGCCCGAAGGCCGGGGCGCCAAGTTCGTCCAGCGGAAAAAGCCCACAAAAACGGGTGGGCTATAGCCTTGGGGGGTGGGGATGGCCAACTTCGTCCGCCGGACTCGGAATGGCGCGAGACTTTGCGAGGCACCTCCGTGTGCCAAAAATAGGCCGCGGGTACAGCCGCGCCCAAAAATATCCGCCCGAAGGCCGGGGCGCCAAGTTCGTCCAGCGGAAAAACGCCACAAAAACGGGTGGGCTATAGCCTTGGGGGATGGGGCTGGCCAACTTCGTCCGCCGGACTCGGAATGGCGCGAGACTTTGCGAGGCGCCTCCGTGTGCCAAAAATAGGCTGCGGGCACAGCCGCACCCAAAAATATCCTCCCGAAGGCCGGGGCGCCAAGTTCGTCCAGCGGAAAAACGCCACAAAAACGGGTGGGCTATAGCCTTGGGGGATGGGGCTGGCCAACTTCGTCCGCCGGACTCGGAATCGCGCGAGACTTTGCGAGGCACCTCCGTGTACCAAAAATAGGCCGCGGGCACAGCCGCACCAAAAAATACCCGCCCGAAGGCCGGGGCGCCAAGTTCGTCCAGCGGAAAAATGCCACAAAAACGGGTGGGCTATAGCCTTGGGGGGTGGGGCTGGCCAACTTCGTCCGCCGGACTCGGAATGGCGCGACACTTTGCGAGGCGCCACCATGTGCCAAAAATAGTCCGCGGGCACAGCCGCGCCCAAAAATACCCGCCCGAAGGCTGGGGCGCCCCGTTCGTCCAGCGGAAAAAGTCTAGAAAAACGGGTGGGCTATAGCCTTGGGGGGTGGGGCTGGCCAACTTCGTCCGCCGGACTCGGAATGGTGCGAGACTTTGCGAGGCGCCTCCGTGTACAAAAAATAGGCCGCGGGCACAGCCGCGCCCAAAAATACCCGCCCGAAGGCCGGGGCGCCAAGTTCGTACAGCGGAAAAAGGCCACAAAAACAGGTGGGCTATAGCCTTGGGGGGTGGGGCTGGCCAACTTCTTCCGCCGGACTCGGAATGGCGCGAGACTTTGCGAGGCGTCTCCGTGTGCCAAAACAAGGCCGCGGGCACAGCCGCGCCCAAAAATACCCGCCCGAAGGCCGGGGCGCCAAGTTCGTCCAGCGGAAAAAGGCCACAAAAACGGGTGGGCTTTAGCCTTAGGGGGTGGGGCTGGCCAACTTCGTCCGCCGGACTCGGAATGGCGCGAGACTTTGCGAGGCACCTCCGTGTGCCAAAAATAGGCTGCGGGCACAGCCGCGCCCAAAAGTACCCGCCTGAAGTCCGGGGCGCCAAGTTCGTCCAGCGGAAAAAGGCCACAAAAACGGGTGGGCTTTAGCCTTGGGGGGGGGGGGCTGGCCAACTTCGTCCGCCGGACTTGGAATGGCGTGAGACTTTACGAGGCACCTCCATGTGCCAAAAATAGGCCGCGGGCACAGCCGCGCACAAAAATACCCGCCCGAAGGCCGGGGCGCCAAGTTCGTCCAGCGGAAAAAGGCCACAAAAACGGGTGGGCTATAGCCTTGGGGGGTGGGGCTGGCCAACTTCGTCCGCCGGACTCGAAATGGCGCGAGACTTTGCGAGGCGCCTCCATGTGATAAAAATAGGCCGCGGGCACAGCCTCGCCCAAAAATACCCGCCCAAAGGCCGGGGCGCCAAGTTCGTCCAACGGAAAAAGGCCACAAAAACGGGTGGGCTATAGCCTTGGGTGGTGGGGCAGGCCCACTTCGTCCGCCCGACTCGGAATGGCGAGAGACTTTGCGAGGCGCCTCCGTGTACCAAAAATAGGCCGCGGGCACAGCCGCGCCCAAAAATACCCGCCCAAAGGCCGGGGCGCCAAGTTCGTCCAGCGGAAAAAGGCCACAAAAACGGGTGGGCTATAGCCTTGGGGGGTGGGGCTGGCCAACTTCGTCCGCCCGACTCGGAATGGCGCGAGACTTTGCGAGGCGCCTCCGTGTGCAAAAATTAGGCCGCGGGCACAGCCGCGCCCAAAAATACCCGCCTGAAGGCCGGGGCGCCAAGTTCGTCCAGCGGAAAAACGCCACAAAAACGGGTGGGCTATAGCCTTGGGGGATGGGGCTGGCCAACTTCGTCCGCCGGACTCGGAATGGCACGAGACTTTGCGAGGCGCCTCCGTGTGCCAAAAATAGGCCGCGGGCACAGCCGCGCCCAAAAATACCCGCCTGAAGGCCGGGGCGCCAAGTTCGTCCAGCGAAAAAAGGCCACAAAAACGGGTGGGCTATAGCCTTGGGGGGTGGGGCTGGCCAACTTCGTCCGCCGGACTCGGAATGGCGCGAGACTTTGCGAGGCGCCTCCGTGTACCAAAAATAGGCCACGGACACAGCTGCGCGCAAAAATACCCGCCCGAAGGCCGGGGCGCCAAGTTCGTCCAGCGGAAAAAGGCGACAAAAACGGGTGGGCTATAGCCTTAGGGGGTGGGGCTGGCCAACTTCGTCCGCCGGACTCAGAATGGTGCGAGACTTTGCGAGGCGCCTCCGTGTGCCAAAAATAGGCCGCGGGCACAGCCGCGCGCAAAAATACCCGCCCGAAGGCCGGGGCGCCAAGTTCGTCCAGCGGAAAAACGCCACAAAAACGGATGGGTATAGCCTTGGGGGATGGGGCTGGCCAACTTCGTCCGCCGGACTCGGAATGGCGCGAGACTTTGCGAGGCGCCTCCGTGTGCCAAAAATAGGCCGCGGGCACAGCCACGCCCAAAAAAATACCCGCCCAAAGGCCGGGGCGCCAAGTTCGTCCAGCGAAAAAAGGCGACAAAAACGGGTGGGCTATAGCCTTGGGGGGTGGGGCTGGCCAACTTCGTCCGCCGGACTCGGAATGGCGCGAGACTTTGTGAGGCACCTCCGTGCGGTAAAAATAGGCCGTGGGCACAGCCGCGCCCAAAAATTCCCGCCCGATGGCCGGGGCGCCAAGTTCGTCCAGCGGAAAAAGGCCACAAAAACGGGTGGGATATAGCCTTGGGGGGTGGGGCTGGCCAACTTCGTCCGCCGGACTCGGAATGGCGCGAGACTTTGCGAGGCGTCTCCGTGTGCCAAAAATAGGCCGGGGGCACAGCCTCGCCCAAAAATACCCGCCCGAAGGCTGGGGCGCCAAGTTCGTCCAGCGGAAAAAGGCCACAAAAACTGGTGGGCTATAGCCTTGGGGGGTGGGGCTGGCCAACTTCGTCCGCCGGACTCGGAATGGCGCGAGACTTTGCGAGGCGCCTCCGTGTGCCAAAAATAGGCCGCGGGCACAGCCGCCTCCAAATATACCCGCCCGAAGGCCGGGGCGCCATGTTCGTCCAGCGGAAAAAGGCCACAAAAACGGGTGGGCTATAGCCTTGGGGGGTGGGGCTGGCCAACTTCGTCCGCCGGACTCGGAATGGCGCGAGACTTTGCGAGGCACCTCCGTGTGCCAAAAATAGGCCGCGGGCACAGCCGCGCCAGAAAATACCCGCCCGAAGGCCGGGGCGCCAAGTTCGTCCAGCGGAAAAAGGCCACAAAAACGGGTGGGCTATAGCCTTGGGGGGTGGGGCTGGCCAGCTTCGTCCGCTGGACTCGGAATGGCGCGAGACTTTGCGAGGCGCCTCCGTGTGCCAAAAATAGGCCACGGACACAGCTGCGTGCAAAAATACCCGCCCGAAGGCCGGGGCGCCAAGTTCGTCCAGCGGAAAAAGGCGACAAAAACGGGTGGGCTATAGCCTTAGGGGGTGGGGCTGGCCAACTTCGTCCGCCGGACTCAGAATGGTGCGAGACTTTGCGAGGCGCCTCCGTGTGCCAAAAATAGGCCGCGGGCACAGCCGCGCCCAAAAATACCCGCCCGAAGGCCGGGGCGCCAAGTTCGTCCAGCGGAAAAACGCCACAAAAACGGATGGGTATAGCCTTGGGGGATGGGGCTGGCCAACTTCGTCCGCCGGACTCGGAATGGCGCGAGACTTTGCGAGGCGCCTCCGTGTGCCAAAAATAGGCTGCGGGCACAGCCACGCCCAAAAAAATACCCGCCCAAAGGCCGGGGCGCCAAGTTCGTCCAGCGAAAAAAGGCCACAAAAACGGGTGGGCTATAGCCTTGGGGGGTGGGGCTGGCCAACTTCGTCCGCCGGACTCGGAATGGCGCGAGACTTTGTGAGGCACCTCCGTGCGGTAAAAATAGGCCGTGGGCACAGCCGCGCCCAAAAATTCCCGCCCGATGGCCGGGGCGCCAAGTTCGTCCAGCGGAAAAAGGCCACAAAAACGGGTGGGATATAGCCTTGGGGGGTGGGGCTGGCCAACTTCGTCCGCCGGACTCGGAATGGCGCGAGACTTTGCGAGGCGTCTCCGTGTGCCAAAAATAGGCCGGGGGCACAGCCTCGCCCAAAAATACCCGCCCGAAGGCTGGGGCGCCAAGTTCGTCCAGCGGAAAAAGGCCACAAAAACTGGTGGGCTATAGCCTTGGGGGGTGGGGCTGGCCAACTTCGTCCGCCGGACTCGGAATGGCGCGAGACTTTGCGAGGGGCCTCCGTGTGCTGGGGGCCAGGCCGCGGGCACAGCCGCCTCCAAATATACCCGCCCGAAGGCCGGGGCGCCATGTTCGTCCAGCGGAAAAAGGCCACAAAAACGGGTGGGCTATATCCTTGGGGGGTGGGGCTGGCCAACTTCGTCCGCCGGACTCGGAATGGCGCGAGACTTTGCGAGGCACCTCCGTGTGCCAAAAATAGGCCGCGGGCACAGCCGCGCCAGAAAATACCCGCCCGAAGGCCGGGGCGCCAAGTTCGTCCAGCGGAAAAAGGCCACAAAAACGGGTGGGCTATAGCCTTGGGGGGTGGGGCTGGCCAGCTTCGTCCGCTGGACTCGGAATGGCGCGAGACTTTGCGAGGCGCCTCCGTGTGTCAAAAATAGGCCTCGGGCATAGCCGCGGCCAAAAATACCCGCCCGAAGGCCGGGGCGCCAAGTTCGTCCAGCGTAAAAAGGCCACATAAACGGGTGGGCTATAGGCTTGGGGGGTGGGGCTGGCCAACTTCGTCCGCCGTACTCGGAATGGCGCGAGACTTTGCGAGGGGCCTCCGTGTGCCAAAAATAGGCCGCGGGCACAGCCGCAACCAAAAATAACCGCCCGAAGGCCGGGGCGCCAAGTTCGTCCAGCGTAAAAAGGCCACAAACACGGGAGGGCTATAGCCTTGGGGGGTGGGGTGGGCCAACTTCGTCCGCCGTACTCGGAATGGCGCGATACTTTACGAGGGGACTCCGTGTGCCAAAAATAGGCCGTGGGCACAGCCGCACCCAAAAATAGCTGCCCGAAGGCCGGGGCGCCACGTTCGTCCAGCGGGAAAAGGCCACAAAAACGGGTGGGCTGGCCCACTTCGTCCGCCGGACTCGGAATGGCACGAGACTTTGCGAGGGGCCTCCATGTGCCACAAATAGGCCGCGGGCAGAGCCGTGCCCAAAAATAACCGCCCGAAGGCCGGGGCGCCAGGTTCGTCCAGCGGAAAAAGGCCACAAAAACAGGTGGGCTATAGCCTTGGGGGGTAGGGCTGGCCCACTTCGTCCGCCAGACTCGGAATGGCGCGAGACTTTGCGAGGGGCCACCGTGTGCCAAAAATAGGCCGCGGCCATAGCCGCGCCCAAAAATAACCGCCCGAAGGCCGGGGCGCCAAATTCGTCCAGCGGAAGAAGGCCAGAAAAACGGGTGAGCTATGGCCTTGGGGGGTGGGGCTGGCCAACTTCGTCCGCCGGACTCGGAATGGCGCGAGACTTTGCGAGGGGCCACCTTGTGCCAATAGCCGCTGCCATAGGCGCGCCCAAAAATAACCGCCCGAAGGCCGGGGCGCCAAGTTCGTCCAGCGGAAGAAGGCCACAAAAACGGGTGGGCTATAGCCTTGGGGGGTGGGGCTGGCCAACTTCGTCCGCCGGGCTCGGAATGGCGCGAGACATTGCGAGGGGCCTCCGTGTGCCAAAAATAGGCCACGGACACAGCCGCGCCCAAGAATAACCGCCCGAAGGCCGGGGCGCCAAGTTCGTCCGGCGGAAAAAGGCCACAAAAACGGTGGGCTATAGCCTTAGGGAGTAGGGCTGCCCAACTTCGTCCGCCGGACTCGGAATGGCGCGAGACTTTGCGAGGGGCCTCCGTGTACCAAAAATAGGCCGCGGGCTCAGCCGTGCACAGAAATAACCGCCCGAAGGCCGGGGCGCCAGGTTCGTCCAACGGAAAAAGGCCACAAAAACGGGTGGGCTATAGCCTTGGGGAGTAGGGCTGCCCAACTTCGTCCGCCGAGCTCGGAATAGCACGAGACTTTGCGAGGGGCCTCCGTGTGCCAAAAATAGGCCGCGGGTACAGCCGTGCCCAAAAATAACCGCCCGAAGGCCGGGGCGCCAGGTTCGTCCAACGGAAAAAGGCCACAAAAACGGGTGGGCTATAGCCTTGGGGGGTGGGGCTGGCCCACTTCGTCCGCCGGATTAGGAATGGCGCGAGACTTTGCGAGGGGCCACCGTGTGCCAATAATAGGCCGCGGACACAGCCGCCCCTAAAAATAACCGCCCGAAGGCCGGGGCGCCAAGTTCGTCCAACGGAAATAGGCCACAAAAACAGGTGGGCTATAGCCTTGGGGGGTGGGGCTGGCCAACTTCGTCCGTCGGACTCGAAATGGCACGAGACTTTGCGAGGGGCCTCCGTGTGCCAAAAATAGGCCGCGGGCTCAGCCGTGCCCAAAAATAACCACCCGAAGGCCGGGGCGCCAGGTTCGTCCAACGGAAAAAGGCCACAAAAACGGGTGGGCTATAGCCTTGGGGGTGGGGCTGGCCAACTTCGTCCGCCGGACTCGGAATGGCGTGAGACTTTGCTAGGGACCACCGTGAGACAAAAATAGGCCGCGGACACAGCCGCACCCAAAAATAACCTCCCGAAGGCCGGGGCGCCAAGTTCGTCCAGCGGAAAAAGGCCACAAAAACGGGTGGGCAATAGCCTTGGGGGGTGGGGCTGGGCGACTTTGTCCGCCAGACTCGGAATGGCGCGAGACTTTGCGAGGGGCCTCCGTGTGCCAAAAATAGGCCGCGAGCAGAGCCGCGCCTAAAAATAACCGCAGGAAGGCCGGGGCGCCAAGTTCGTCCCGCGGAAAAAGGCCACAAAAAACGGGTGGGCAAAAGCCTTGGCGGGTGGGCTGGCCCACTTCGTCCGCCGGACTCGGAATGGCGCGAGACTTTGCGAGGGACCTCTGTCTGGTAAAAATAGGCCGCGGGCACAGCCGCGGCAAAAATTAACCGGCCGAAGGCTGGGGCGCCAAGTTCGTCCGGTGGAAAAAGGCCACAAAAACGGATGGGCTATAACCATGGGGGGTGGGGCTGGCCAACTTCGTCAGCCGGACTCGGAATGGCGCGACCCTTTGCGAGCGGCCTGCGTGCGCCAAAAGTAGGCCACAGGCACAGCCGCGCCCAAAAATAACTGCCCGAAGGGCGGGGCGCCAAGTTCGTCCAGCGGAAAAAAGGCCACAAAAACGGGTGGGCTATAGCCTTGGGGGGTAGGGCTGGCCAACTTCGTCCGCCGGACTCGGAATGGCACGAGACTTTGCGAGGGGCCTCCAGGTGCCAGAAATAGGCCGCGGGCACAGCCGCGCCCAAAAACAACTTCCCGAAGGGCGGGGCGCCAAGTTCGTCCAGCGGAAAAAGGCCACAAAAACGGGTGGGCAGTAGCCTTGGGGGGTGGGGCTGGCCAACTTCGTCCGCCGGACTCGGAATGGCACGGGACTTTGCGAGGGGCCTCCGTGTGCAAAAAATATGCCGCGGGCAGAGCCGCACCCAAAAATAGCCGCCCGAAGGCTGGGACGCCAAGGTCGTCCAGCGGAAAAAGGCCACAAAAACGGGTGGGCAGTAGCCTTGGGGAGTGGGGCTGGCCAACTTCGTCAGCCGGACTCAGAATGGCGCGACACTTTGCAAGCGGCCTGCGTGTGCAAATAATAGGCCACGGGCACAGCCGCACCCAAAAATAACTGCCCGAAGGGCGGGGCGCCAAGTTCGTCCAGCGGAAAAAAGGCCACAAAAACGGGTGGGCTATAGCCTTGGGGGGTGGGGCTGGCCAACTTCGTCCGCCGGACTCGGAATGGCGCGAGACTTTGCGAGGGGGCTCCGTGTGCCAAAAATATTCCACTTGCAGAGCCATGCCAAAAAATAACCGCCCGAAGGCCGGGGCGCCAAGTTCGTCCAGCGGAAAAAGCCCACAAAAACGGGTGGGCTATAGCCTTGGGCTGGCCAACTTCGTCCGCCGGACTCGGAATGGCGCGAGACTTTGCGAGGGGCCTCTGTCTGCCACAAATAGGCCGCTTGCAGAGCCGCGCCTAAAAATAACCGCCCGAAGGCCGGGGCGCCAAGTTCGTCCAGCGGAAAAAGGCCACAAAAACGGGTGGGCAATAGCCTTGGGGGGTGGGGCTGGCCCACTTCGTCCGCCAGACTCGGAATGGTGCGACACTTTGCGAGCGGCCTGTGTGTGCCAAAAAATATGCCGCGGGCAGAGCCGCGCCTAAAAATAACCGGCCGAAGGCCGGGGCGCCAAGTTCGTCCAGCGGAAAAAGGCCACAAAAACGGGTGGGCAGTAGCCTTGGGGGGTGGGGCTGGCCAACTTCGTCCGCCGGACTCGGAATGGCGCGAGACTTTGCAAGGGGCCTCCGTGTGCAAACAATATGCCACGGGCAGAGCCGCGCCTAAAAATAACCGGCCGAAGGCCGGGGCGCCAAGTTCGTCCAGCGGAAAAAGGCCACAAAAACGGGTGGGCAGTAGCCTTGGGGGGTGGGGCTGGCCAACTTCGTCCGCCGGACTCGGAATGGCGCGAGACTTTGCGAGGGGCCTCCGTGTGCAAACAATATGCCGCGGGCAGAGCCGCGCCCAAAAATAACCGCCCGAAGGCCGGGGCGCCAAGATCGTCCAGCGGAAAAAGGTCACAAAAACGGGTGGGCTATAGCCTTGGGGGGTGGGGCTGGCCAACTTCGCCCGCCGGACTCGAAATGGCACGAGACTTTGTGAGGGGCCTGCGTGTGGTAAAAATAGACTACAGGCACAGCCGCGCCCAAAAATAACTGCCCGAAGGCCGGGGCGCCAAGTTCGTCCAGCGGAAAAAGGCCACAATAACGGGTGGGCAATAGCCTTGGGGGGTGCGGCTGGCCAACTTCGTCCGCCGGACTCGGAATGGCGCGAGACTTTACGAGGGACCTCCATGTGGCAAAAATAGGCCGCGGACACAGCCGCACCCAAAAATAACCGCCCGAAGGCTGGGGCGCCAAGTTCGTCCAGTGGAAAAAGGCCACAAAAACGGGTGGGCTATAACCTTGGGGGGTGGGGCTGGCCAACTTCGTCCGCCGGACTCGGAATGGCGCGAGACTTTGCCTGCGGCCTCCGTGTGCCAAAAATAGGCCACGGGCACAGCCGCACCCAAAAATAACTGCCCGAAGGGCGGGGCGCGAAGTTCGTCCAGCGGAAAAAAGGCCACAAAAACGGGTGGGCCTTGGGGGGTAGTGCTGGCCAACTTCGTCCGCCGGACTCGGAATGGCACGAGACTTTGCGAGGGGACTCCGTGTGCCAAAAATAGGCCGCGGACACAGCCGCGCCACAAAATAACCGCCCGAAGGCCAGGGCGCCAAGTTCGTCCAGCGGAAAAAGGTCACAAAAACGGGTGGGCGATAGCCTTGGGGGGTGGGGCTGGCCAACTTCGTCTGCCGGACTCGGAATGGCGCGAGACTTCACGAACGGCCTCCGTGTGCCAAAAATAGACTGCGGGCACAGCCGCGCCCAAAAATAACTGCCCGAAGGGCGGGGCGCCAAGTTCGTCCAGCGGAAAAAAGGCCACAAAAACGGGTGGGCAATAGCCTTGGGGGGTGGGGCTGGCCCACTTCGTCCGCCAGACTCGGAATGGCGCGAGACTTTGCGAGGGGCCTCCGTGTGCCAAAAATAGGCCGAGGGCACAGCCGTGCCCAAAAATAACCGGCCAAAGGCTGGGGCGCCGGGTTGGTCCAGCGGAAAAAAGCCACCAAAACGGGTGGGCTATAGCCGTGGGGGGTGGGGCTGGCCAACTTCGTCCGCCGGACTCGGAATGGCGAGAGACTTTGCGAGGGGCCTCCGTGTGCCAAAAATAGGCAGTGGACACAGCCGCACCCAAAAATAACCGCCCGAAGGCTGGGGCGCCCAGTTCCTCCAGTGGAAAAAGGCCACAAAAACGGGTGGGCTATAACCTTGGGGGGTGGGGCTGGCCAACTTCGTCCGCCGGACTTGGAATGGCGAGAGACTTTGTGAGGGGCCTCCGTATGACAAAAATAGGCCGCGGGCAGAGCCGCGCCCAAAAATAACCGCCCGAAGGCCGGGGCGCCAAGATCGTCCAGCGGAAAAAGGTCACAAAAACGGGTGGGCTATAGCCTTGGGGGGTGGGGCTGGCCAACTTCGTCCGCCGGACTCGGAATGGCGCGAGACTTTACGAGCGGCCTCCGTGTGCCAAAAATAGGCCGCGGGCACAGTCGCTCCCAAAAATAACCGCCCGAAGGCAGGGGCGCCAAGTTCGTCCAGCGGAAATAGGCCACAAAAACGGGTGGGCTATGCTTTGGGGGGTGGGGCTGGCCAACTTCGTCCGCCGGACTCGGAATGGCGCGACACTTTGCGAGGGGCCTCCGTGTGCCAAAAATAGGCCGCGGGCACAGCCGTGCCCAAAAATAACCGCCCGAATGGCGGGGTGCCAAGTTCGTCCAATGGAAAAAAGGCCACAAAAACGGGTGGGCTATAGCCTTGGGGGGTGGGGCTGGCCAACTTCGTCCGCCGGACTCGGAATGGCGAGAGACTTTGTGAGGGGCCTCCGTGTGCCAAAAATAGGCCGCGGGCACAGCCGTGCCCAAAAATAACCGCCCGAAGGCTGGGGCGCCAAGTTCGTCCAGCGGAAAAAGGCCACAAAAACGGGTGGGCTATAGCCTTGGGGAGTGGGGCCGGCCAATTTCGTCCGCCGGACTCGGAATTGCGTGAGACTTTGCGAGGGGCCTCCGTGTGCTAAAAATAGAGCGCGGGCACAGCCGCGCCCAAAAATAACCGCCCGAAGGCCGGGGCGCCTGGTTCGTCCAGAGGAAAAAGTCCACAAAAACGGGTGGGCTATAGCCTTGGGGGGTGGGGCTGGCCCACTTCATCCGCCGGACTTGGAATGGTGCGAGACTTTACGAGGGGCCTCCGTGTGCCAAAAATAGGCTGCGGGCACAGCCTGGCCCAAAAACAACCGCCCGAAGGCCACGGCGCCAAGTTCGTCCGGCGGAAAAAGGCCACAAAAACGGGTGGGCTATAGCCTTGGGGTGTGGGGCTGGCCGACTTCGTCCGCCGGACTCGGAATGGTGCGAGACTTTGCGAGGGGCCTCCGTGTGCCAAAAATAACTGCCCGAAGGATGGGGCGCCAAGTTCGTCCAGCGGAAAAAGGCCACAAAAACGGGTGGGCTATAGCCTTGGGGGGTTGGGCTGGCCAACTTCGTCCGCCGGACTCGGAATGGCGAGAGACTTTGTGAGGGGCCTCCGTATGACAAAAATAGGCCTCGGGCAGAGCCGTGCCCAAAAATAACCGCCCGAAGGCTGGGGCGCCAAGTTCGTCCAGCGGAAAAAGGCCACAAAAACGGGTGGGCTATAGCCTTGGGGAGTGGGGAAGGCCAATTTCGTCCGCCGGACTCGGAATTGCGTGAGACTTTGCGAGGGGCCTCCGTGTGCTAAAAATAGAGCGCGGGCACAGCCGCGCCCAAAAATAACCGCCCGAAGGCCGGGGCGCCTGGTTCGTCCAGAGGAAAAAGTCCACAAAAACGGGTGGGCTATAGCCTTGGGGGGTGGGGCTGGCCAACTTCGTCCGCCGGACTTGGAATGGTGCGAGACTTTACGAGGGGCCTCCGTGTGCCAAAAATAGGCTGCGGGCACAGCCTGGCCCAAAAACAACCGCCCGAAGGCCAGGGCGCCAAGTTCGTCCAGCGGAAAAAGGCCACAAAAACGGGTGGGCTATAGCCTTGGGGTGTGGGGCTGGCCGACTTCGTCCGCCGGACTCGGAATGGTGCGAGACTTTGCGAGGGGCCTCCGTGTGCCAAAAATAACTGCCCGAAGGATGGGGCGCCAAGTTCGTCCAGCGGAAAAAGGCAACAAAAACGCGTGGGCTATAGCCTTGGGGGGTGGGGGTGGCCAACTTCGTCAGCCGGACTCAGAATGGCGCGAGACTTTGCGAAGGGCCACCGTGTACCAAAAATAGGCCGCGGGCACAGTCACTCCCAAAAATAATCGCCCGAAGGCAGGGGCGCCAAGTTCGTCCAGCGGAAATAGGCCACAAAAACGGGTGGGCTATAGCTTCGGGGGGTGGGGCTGGCCAACTTCGTCCGCCGGAATCGGAATGGCGCGACACTTTGCGAGGGGCCTCCGTGTACCAAAAATAGGCCGCGGGCACAGCCGTGCCCAAAAATAACCGCCCGAAGGCTGGGGCGCCAAGTTCGTCCAGCGGAAAAAGGCCACAAAAACGGGTGGGCTATAGCCTTGGGGAGTGGGGCAGGCCAATTTCGTCCGCCGGACTCGGAATTGCGTGAGACTTTGCGAGGGGCCTCCGTGTCCTAAAAATAGGGCGCAGGCAGATCCGTGCCCAAAAATAACCGCCCGAAGGCCGGGGCGCCTGGTTCGTCCAGAGGAAAAAGTCAACAAAAACGGGTGGGCTATAGCCTTGGGGGGTGGGGCTGGCCAACTTCGTCCGCCGGACTCGGAATGGTGCGAGCCTTTACGAGGGGCCTCCGTGTGCCAAAAATAGGCTGCGGGCACAGCCTGGCCCAAAAACAACCGCCCGAAGGCCAGGGCGCCAAGTTCGTCCAGCGGAAAAAGGCTACAAAAACGGGTGGGCTATAGCCTTGGGGTGTGGGGCTGGCCGACTTCGTCCGCCGGACTCGGAATGGTGCGAGACTTTGCAAGGGGCCTCCTTGTGGCAAAATAACCACCCGAAGGCTGGGGCGCCATGTTCGTCCAGCGGAAAAAGGCCACAAAAACGGGTGGGCTATAGCCTTGGGGGGTTGGGCTGGCCAACTTCGTCCGCCGGACTCGGAATGGCGCGAGACTTTGCGAGGGGCCTCCGTGTGCCAAAAATAGGACGTGGGCACAGCCGCGCCCAAAAATAACCGCCCGAAGGCCGCGGCGCCACGTACGTCCAGCGGAAAGAGTCCACAAAATCGGGTGGGCTAAAGCCTTGGGGGGTGGGGCTGGCCAACTTCGTCAGCCGGACTCGGAATGGCGCGAGACTTTGCGAAGGGCCACCGTGTGCCAAAAATAGGCCGCGGGCACAGCCGCTCCCAAAAATAACCGCCCGAAGGCAGGGGCGCCAAGTTCGTCCAGAGGAAAAAGTCCACAAAAACGGGTGGGTTATAGCCTTGGGGGGTGGGGCTGGCCAACATCGTCCGCCGGATTCGGAATGGCGCGAGACTTTGCGAGGGGCCTCCGTGTGCCAAAAATAGGCAACGGGCACAGCCGTACCCAAAAATAACCGCCCGAAGGCAGGGGCGCCAAGTTCGTCCAGCGGAAAAAGGCCACAAAAACGGGTGGGCTATAGCTTTGGAGGGTGGGGCTGGCCAACTTCGTCCGCCGGACTCGGAATGGCGTGAGACTTTGCGAGTGGCCTCCGTGCGCCAAAAATAGGCCGCGGTCACAGCCGCGACCAAAAACAACCGCGCAAAGGCCGGGGCGCCAGGTTCGTCCAGCGGAAAAAGGCCACAAAAACGGGTGGGCTATAGCCTTGGTGGGTCGGGCTGGCCAACTTCGTCCGCCGGACTCGGAATGGCGCGAGACTTTGAGAGGGGCCTCTGTGTGCCAAAAATAGGCCGCGGGCACAGCCGCTCCCAAAAATAACCGCCCGAAGGCAGGGGCACCAAGGTCTTTCAGAGGAAAAAGTCCACAAAAACGGGTGGGCTATAGCCTTGGGGGGTGGGGCTGGCCAACTTCGTCCGCCGGATTCGGAATGGCGCGAGACTTTGCGAGGGGCCTCCGTGTGCCAAAAATAGGCCGCGGGCACAGCCGTACCCAAAAATAACCGCCCGAAGGCAGGGGGGCCAAGTTCGTCCAGCGGAAAAAGGCCACAAAAACGGGTGGGCTATAGCTTTGGAGGGTGGCGCTGGCCAACTTCGTCCGCCGGACTCGGAATGGCGTGAGACTTTGCGAGTGGCCTCCGTGCGCCAAAAATAGGCCGCGGTCACAGCCGCGACCAAAAACAACCGCCCAAAGGCCGGGGCGCCAGGTTCGTCCAGCGGAAAAAGGCCACAAAAACGGGTGGGCTATAGCCTTGGTGGGTCGGGCTGGCCAACTTCGTCCGCCGGACTCGGAATGGCGCGAGACTTTGAGAGGGGCCTCTGTGTACCAAAAATAGGCCGCGGGCACAGCCGCTCCCAAAAATAACCGCCCGAAGGCAGGGGCGCCAAGTTCGTCCAGAGGAAAAAGTCCACAAAAACGGGTGGGCTATAGCCTTGGGGGGTGCGGCTGGCCAAATTCGTCCGCCGGATTCGGAATGGCGCGAGCCTTTGCGAGGGGCCTCCGTGTGCCAAAAATAGGCCGTGGGCACAGCGTACCCAAAAATAACCGCCCGAAGGCAGGGGCGCCAAGTTCGTCCAGCGGAAAAAGGCCACAAAAACGGGTGGGCTATAGCTTTGGAGGGTGGGGCTAGCCAACTTCGTCCGCCGGACTCGGAATGGCATGAGACTTTGCGAGTGGTCTCCGTGCACCAAAAATAGGCCGCGGGCACAGCCGCGACCAAAAACAACTGCCCAAAGGCCGGGGCGCTAGGTTCGTCCAGCGGAAAAAGGCCACAAAAAGGGGTGGGCTATAGCCTTGGGGGGTGGGGCTGGCCAAATTCGTCCGCCGGACTCGGAATGGCACGAGATTTTACGAGCGGCCTCCGTGTGCCACAAATAGGCCGTGGGCACAGCCGCGCCCAAAAAAAACCGCCCGAAGGCCGGGGCGCCAAGTTCGTCCAGCGGAAATCGGCCACAAAAACGGGTGGGCTATAGCCTTGGGGGGGGGGCTGGCCAACTTCGTCCGCCGGACTCGGAATGGCGCGAGACTTTTCGAGCGGCCTCCGTGTGCCAAAAATAGGCCGCGGGCACAGCCGCGCCCAAAAATAACCGCCCGAAGGCCGGGGCGCCAATTTCGTCCAGCGGAAAAAGGCCACAAAAACAGGTGGGCTATAGCCTTCGGGGGTGGGGCTGGCGAACTTCGTCCGCCGGAGTCGGAATGGCGCGAGACTTTGCGAGTGGCCACCGTGTGCCAAAAATAGGCCGCGGGTACAGCCGCGCCCAAAAATAACCGCCCGAAGGCTGGGGCGCCAAGTTCGTCCAGCGGAAAAAGGCCACAAAAACGGGTGGGCTATAGCCTTGGGGGGTGGGGCTGGCGAACTTCGTCCGCCGGACTCGGAATGGCGCGAGATTTTACGAACGGCCTCCGTGTGCCACAAATAGGCCGCGGGCACAGCCGCGCCCAAAAATAACCGCCCGAAGGCCGGGGCACCAAGTTCGTCCAGCGGAAATCGGCCACAAAAACGGGTGGGCTATAGCCTTGGGGGGGGGGCTGGCCAACTTCGTCCGCCGGACTCGGAATGGCGCGAGACTTTTCGAGCGGCCTCCGAGTGCCAAAATAGGTCATGGGCACAGCCGCGCCCAAAAATAACCGCCTGAAGGCCAGGGCGCCAATTTCGTCCAGCGGAAAAAGGCCACAAAAACAGGTGGGCTATAGCCTTCGGGGGTGGGGCTGGCGAACTTCGTCCGCCGGAGTCGGAATGGCGCGAGACTTTGCGAGCGGCCACCGTGTGCCAAAAATAGGCAGAGGGCACAGCCGCGCCCAAAAATAACCGCCCGAAGGCCGGGGCGCCAAGTTCGTCCAGCGGAAAAAGGCCACAAAAACGGGTGGGCTATAGCATTGGGGGGTGGGGCTGGCCAACTTCGTCCGCCGGACTCGGAATGGAGCGAGACTTTGCGAACGGCCTCCGGGTGCCAAAAATAGGCTGAGGGCACAGCCGCGCCCAAAAATACCCGCCCGAAGGCCGGGGCGCCAAGTTCGTCCAGCGGAAAAAGGCCACAAAAAGGGGTGGGCTATAGCCTTGCGGGGTGGGGCTGGCTAACTTCGTCCGCCGGACTCGGAATGGAACGAGACTTTGCGAGCGGCCTCCGTGTGCCACAAATAGGCCGCGGGCACAGCCGCATCCAAAAATAACCGCCCGAAGGCCGGGGCGCCAAGTTCGTCCAGCGGAAAAAGGCCACAAAAACGGGTGGGCTATAGCCTTGGGGGGTGGGGCTGGACAACTTCGTCCGCCGGACTCAGAATGGCGCGAGACTTTGCGAGCGGCCTCCGTGTGCCAAACATAGGCCGCGGGCACAGCCGCGCCCAAAAAAAACCACCCGAAGGCCGGGGCGCCAAGTTCGTCCAGCGAAAAAAGGCCACAAAAACGGGTGGGCTATAGCCTTGGGGGGTGGGGCTGGCCCACTTCGTGCGCCGGACACGGAATGGCCCGAAACTTTGCGAGCGGCCTCCGTGTGCCAAAAATAGGCTGCGGGCACAGCCGCGCCCAAAAATAACCGCCCGAAGGCCGGGGCGCCAAGTTCGTCCAGCGGAAAAAGGCCATAAAAACGGGTGGGCTATAGCCTTGGGGGTGGGGCTGGACAACTTCATCCGCCGGACTCAGAATGGCGCGAGAATTTGCGAGCGGCCTCCGTGTGCCAAAAATAGGCCGCGGGCACAGCCGCGCCCAAAAATAACCGCCCTAAGGCCAGGGCGCCAAGTTCATCCAGCAGAAAAAGGCCACAAAAACGGGTGGGCTATAGCCTTGGGGGGTGGGGCTGGCCAACTTCGTCCGCTGGACTCGGAATGGTGCGAGACTTTGCGAGCGGCCTCCGTGTGCCAACAATAGGCCGTGGGCACAGCGGCGCCCAAAAATAACCGCCCGAAGGCCGGGGCGCCAAGTTCGTCCAGCGGAAAAGGCCACAAAAATGGGTGGGCTATAGCCTTGGGGGGTGGGGCTGGCCAACTTCGTCCGCCGGACTCGGAATGGCGCGAGACTTTGCGAGCGGCCTCCGTGTGCCAAAAATAGGCCGCGGGCACAGCCGTGCCAAAAAATAACCGCCCGAAGGCCGGGGCCCCATGTTCGTCCAGCGGAAAAAGGCTACAAAAACGGGTGGGCTATAGCATTGGCGGTTGGGGCAGTCCAACTTCGTCCGCCGGACTCGGAATGGCGCGTGACTTAGCGAGCGGCCTCCGTGTGCCAAAAATAGGCCACGGACACAGCCGCGCCCGAAAATCACCGCCCGAAGGCCGGGGCGCCAAGTTCGTCCAGCGGAAAAAGGCCCCAAAAACGGGTGGGCTATAGCATTGGGGGGTGGGGCTGGCGAACTTCGTCCGCGGGACTCGGAATGGCGCAAGACTTTGCCAGTGGCCTCCGTGTGCCAAAAATAGACCGCGGGCACAGCCACGCCCAAAAATAACCGCCCGAAGGTCGGGGTGCCAAGTTCGTCCAGCGGAAAAAGGCCACAAAAACGGGTGGGCTATAGAGTTGGGGGGCGGGGCTGGCCAACTTCGTCCGCCGGACTCGGAATGGCGCGAGACTTTGCGAGCGGCCTCCGTGTGCCTAAAATAGGCCGCGGGCACATCCGTGCCCAAAAATAACCGCCCGAAGGCCGGGGCGCCATGTTCGTCCAGCGGAAAAAGGCTACAAAAACGGGTGGGCTATAGCATTGGCGGTTGGGGCAGGCCAACTTCGTCCGCCGGACTCGGAATGGCGCGAGACTTTGCGAGCGGCTTCCGTGTGCCAAAAATAGGCTGTGGTCACAGCCGCGCCCAAAAATAACCGCCCGAAGGCCGGGGCGCCAAGTTCGTCCAGCGGAAAAAGGCCATAAAAACGGGTGGGCTATAGCCTTGGGGGTGGGGCTGGACAACTTCGTCCGCCGGACTCAGAATGGCGCGAGACTTTGCGAGCGGCCTCCGTGTGCCAAAAATAGGCCGCGGGCACAGCCGGGCCCAAAAATAACCGCCCTAAGGCCAGGGCGCCAAGTTCATCCAGCAGAAAATGGCCACAAAAACGGGTGGGCTATAGCCTTGGGGGGTGGGGCTGGCCAACTTCGTCCGCTGGACTCGGAATGGCGCGAGACTTTGCGAGTGGCCTCCGTGTGCCAACAATAGGCCGTGGGCACAGCGGCGCCCAAAAATAACCGCCCGAATGCCGGGGCGCCAAGTTCGTCCAGCGGAAAAACGCCACAAAAACGGGTGGGCTATAGCCTTGGGGGGTGGGGCTGGCCAACTTCGTCCGCCGGACTCGGAATGGCGCGAGACTTTGCGAGAGGCCTCCGTGTGCCAAAAATAGGCCGCGGGCACAGCCGTGCCCAAAAATAACCGCCCGAAGGCCGGGGCCCCATGTTCGTCCAGCGGAAAAAGGCTACAAAAACGGGTGGGCTATAGCATTGGGGGGTGGGTCAGGCCAACTTCGTCCGCCGGACTCGGAATGGCGCGTGACTTTGCGAGCGGCCTCCGTGTGCCAAAAATAGGCCACGGACACAGCCGCGCCCGAAAATCACCGCCCGAAGGCCGGGGCGCCAAGTTCGTCCAGCGGAAAAAGGCCCCAAAAACGGGTGGGCTATAGCATTGGGGGGTGGGGCTGGCCAACTTCGTCCGCCGGACTCGGAATGGCGCGAGACTTTGCGAGAGGCATCCGAGAGCCAAAAATAGACCGCGGGCACAGCCACGCCCAAAAATAACCGCCCGAAGGCCGGGGCGCCAAGTTCGTCCAGCGGAAAAAGGCCACAAAAACGGGTGGGCTATAGAGTTGGGGGGAGGGGCTGGCCAACTTCGTCCGCCGGACTCGGAATGGCGCGAGACTTTACGAGCGGCCTCCGTGTGCCAAAAATAGGCCGCGGAAAAAGGCTACAAAAACGGGTGGGCTATAGCATTGGCGGTTGGGGCAGGCCAACTTCGTCCGCCGGACTCGGAATGGCGCGAGACTTTGCGAGCGGCTTCCGTGTGCCAAAAATAGGCCGCGGGCACAGCCGCGCCCAAAAATAACGGCCCAAAGGCCGGGGCGCCAAGTTCGTCCAGCGGAAAAAGGCCACAAAAACGGGTGGGCTATAGCCTTGGGGGTTGGGCTGGCCAACTTCGTCCGCCGGACTCGGAATGGCGCGTGACTTTGCGAGCGGCCTCCATGTGCCAAAAATAGGCCGCGGACACAGCCGCGCCCGAAAATCACCGCCCGAAGGCCGGGGCGCCAAGTTCGTCCAGCGGAAAAAGGCCCCAAAAACGGGTGGGCTATAGCCTTGGGGGGTGGGGCTGGCCAACTTCGTGCGCCGGACTCGGAATGGCGCGAGACTTTGCGAGCGGCCTCCGTGTGCCAAAAATAGGCCGCGGACACAGCCGTGCCCAAAAATAACCGCCCGAAGGCCGGGGCGCCAAGTTCGTCCAGCGGAAAAAGGCCACAAAAACGGGTGGGCTATAGACTTGGGGGGTGGGGCTGGCCAACTTCGTCCGCCGTACTCGGAATGGCGCGAGACTTTGCGAGCGGCCTCCGTGTGCGAAAAATAGGCCGCGGGCACAGCCGCGCCAAAAAATAACAGCCCGAAGGCCGGGGCGCCAAGTTCGTCCAGCGGAAAAAGGCCGCAAAAAAGGGTGGGCTATAGCCTTGGGGGGTGGGGCTGGCCAACTTCGTCCGCCGGACTCGGAATGGCGCAAGACTTTGCGAGCGGCCTCCGTGTGCCAAAAATAGGCCGCGGGCACAGCCGCGCCCAAAAATAACTCCCCGAAGACCGGGGCGCCAAGTTCGTCCAGCGGAAAAAGGCCCCAAAAACGGGTGGGCTATAGCCTTGGGGGGTGGGGCTGGCCAACTTCGTCCGCCGGACCCGGAATTGCGCGAGACTTTGCGAGCGGCCTCCGTGTGCGAAAAATAGGCCGCGGGCACAACCGCGCCCAAAAATAACCCCCGAAGGCCGGGGCGCCAAGTTCGTCCAGCGGAAAAAGGCCACAAAAACGGGTGGGCTATAGCCTTGGGGGGTGGGGCTGGCCAACTTCGTTCGCCGGACTCGGAATGGCGCGAGACTTTGCGTGCGGCCTCCGTGTGCCAAAAATAGGCCGCGGGCTCAGCCGCGCCCAAAAATAACCGCCTGAAGGCCGGGGCGCCATGTTCGTCCAGCAGAAAAAGGCCACAAAAACGGGTGGGCTATAGACTTGGGGGGTGGGGCTGGCCAACTTCGTCCGCCGGACTCGGAATGGCGCGAGACTTTGCGAACGGCCTCCATGTGCCAAAAATAGGACGCGGGCACAGCCGCGCCCAAAAATAACCGCCCGAAGGCCGGGGCGCCAAGTTCGTCCAGCGGAAAAAGGCCACAAAAACCGGTGGGCTATAGCCTTGGGGGGTGGGGCTGGCCAACTTCGTCCGCCGGACTCGGAATGGCGCGAGACTTTGCGAGCGGCCTCCGTGTGCCAAAAATAGTCCGTGGGCACAGCCGCGCCCAAAAATAACAGCCCGAAGGCCGGGGCGCCAAGTTCGTCCAGCGGAAAAAGGCCACAAAAACGGGTGGGCTATAGAGTTGGGGGGAGGGGCTGGCCAACTTCGTCCGCCGGACTCGGAATGGCGCGAGACTTTACGAGCGGCCTCCGTGTGCCAAAAATAGGCCGCGGAAAAAGGCTACAAAAACGGGTGGGCTATAGCATTGGCGGTTGGGGCAGGCCAACTTCGTCCGCCGGACTCGGAATGGCGCGAGACTTTGCGAGCGGCTTCCGTGTGCCAAAAATAGGCCGCGGGCACAGCCGCGCCCAAAAATAACGGCCCAAAGGCCGGGGCGCCAAGTTCGTCCAGCGGAAAAAGGCCACAAAAACGGGTGGGCTATAGCCTTGGGGGTGGGGCTGGCCAACTTCGTCCGCCGGACTCGGAATGGCGCGAGACTTTGCGAGCGGCCTCCGTGTGCCAAACATAGGCCGCGGACGCAGCCGCGCCCAAAAATAACCGCCCGAAGGCCGGGGCGCCATGTTCGTCTAGCGGAAAAAGGCCACAAAACCGGGTGGGCAATAACCTTGGGGGGTGGGGCTGGCCAACTTCGTCCGCCGGACTCGGAATGGCGCGAGACTTTGCGAGCGGCCTCCGTGTTCCAAAAATAGGCCGCGGGCACAGCCGCGCCCAAAAATAACCGACCGATGGCCGGGGCGCCAAGTTCGTCCAGCGGAAAAAGGCCACAAAAACAGGTGGGCCATAGCCTTGGGGGGTGGGGCTGGCCAACTTCGTCCGCCGGACTCGGAATGGCGCGAGACTTTGCGAGCGGCCTCCGTGTGCCAAAAATAGGCCGCGGGCACAGCTGTGCCCAAAAATAACCGCCCGAAGGCCGGGGTACCAAGTTCGTCCAGCGGAAAAAGGCCACAAAAACGGGTGGGCCATTGCCTTGGCGGGTGGGGCTGGCCAACTTCGTCCGCCAGACTCGGAATGGAGCGAGACTTTGCGAGCGGCATCCGTGTGCCAAAAATTGCCCGCGGGCACAGCCGTGCCCAAAAATAACCGCCCGAAGGCCGGGGCGCCAAGTTCGTCCAGCGGAAAAAGGCCACAAAAACGGGTGGGCTATAGCCTTGGGGGGTGGGGCTGGCCGACTTCGTCCGCCGGACTCGGAATGGGTGAGGCTTTGCGAGCGGCCTCCGTGTGTCAAAAATAGGCCGCGGGCACAGCCACGCCCAAAAATAACCGCCGAAGGCCGGGGCGCCAAGTTCGTCCAGCGGAAAAAGGTCACAAAAACGGGTGGGCTATAGGCTTGGGGGGTGGGGCTGGCCAACTTCTTCCGCCGGACTCGGAATGGCGTAAGACTTTGCGAGCGGCCTCCGTGTGCTGGGGGGGGCCGCGGGCACAGCCGCTCCCAAAAATAACCACCCGAAGACCGGGGCGCCAAGTTCGTCCAGCGGAAAAAGGCCACAAAAACGGGTGGGCTATTGCCTTGGTGGGTGGGGCTGGCCGACTTCGTCCGCCGGACTCGGAATGTCGCGAGCCTTTGCGAGCGGGCTCCGTGTACCAAAAATAGGACGCGGGCACAGCCGCGCCCAAAAATAACCGCCCGAAGGCCGGGGCGCCAAGTTCGTCCAGCGGAAAAAGGCCACAAAAACGGGTAGGCTATAGCCTTGGGGGGTGGGGCTGGCCCACTTCGTCCGCCGGACTCGGAATGGCATGAGACTTTGCGAGCGGCCTCCGTGAGCCAAAAATAGGCCGCGGGCACAGCCTCGCCCAAAACTAACCACCCGAAGGCCGGGGCGCCAAGTTCGTCCAGCGGAAAAAGGCCACAAAAACGGGTGGGCTATAGCCTTGGGGGGTGGGGCTGGCCGACTGCGTCCGCCGGACTTGGAATGGCGCGAGACTTTGCGAGCGGCCTCCGTGTACTAAAAATAGGCCGCGGGCACAGCCGTACCCAAAAATAACCGCCCGAAGCCCGGGGCGCCAAGTTCGTCCACCGGAAAAAGGCCACAAAAACGGGTGGGCTATAGCCTTGGGGGGTGGGGCTGGCACACTTCGTCCGCCGGACTGGGAATGGCGCGAGACTTTGCGAGCGGCCTCCGTGTGCCAAAAATAGCCCGCGGGCACAGCCGCGCCCAAAAATAACCATCCGAACGCCGGGACGCCAAGTTCGTCCAGCGGAAAAAGGCCACAAAAACGGGTGGGCTATAGCCTTGCGGGGTGGGGCTGGTCAACTTCGTCCGCCGGACTCGGAATGGCGCGAGACTTTACGAGCGGCCTCCGTGTGCCAAAAATAGGCCGCGGGCACAGCGTCGCCCAAAAATAACCGCCCGAAGATCGGGGCGCCAAGTTTGTCCAGCGGAAAAAGGTCACAAAAACGGGTGGGCTATACCCTTGGGGGGTGGGGATGGCCAACTTCGTCCGCCGGACTCGGAATGGCGCAAGACTTTGCGAGCGGCCTCCGTGTGCCAAAAATAGGCCGCGGGCACAGCCGAACCCAAAAATAACCGCCCGAAGGCCGGGGCGCCAAGTTCGTCCAGCGGAAAAAGGCCACAAAAACGGGTGGGCTATAGCCTTGGGGGGTAGGGCTGGCCAACTTCGTCCGCCGGACTCGGAATGGCGCGAGACTTTGCGATCGGCCTGCGTGTGCCAAAAATAGGCCGCGGACACAGCCGCGCCCAAAAATAACCATCCGAAGACCGGGACGCCAAGTTCGTCCAGCGGAAAAAGGCCACAAAAACGGGTGGGCTATAGCCTTGGGGGGTGGGGCTGGTCAACTTCGTCCGCCGGACACGGAATGGCGCGAGACAATACGAGCGGCCTCCGGGTGCCAAAAATAGGCCGCGGGCACAGCGTCGCCCAAAAATAACCGCCCGAAGATCGGAGCGCCAAGTTCGTCCAGCGGAAAAAGGCCACAAAAACGGGTGGGCTATAGCCTTGGGGGGTGGGGCTGGCCAACTTCGTCTGCCGGACTAGGAATGGCGCAAGACTTTGCGAGCGGCCTCCGTGTGCCAAACAATAGGCCACAGGCACAGCCGTGCCCAAAAATAACTGCCCGAAGGCCGGGGCGCCAAGTTCGTCCAGCGAAAAAAGGCCACAAAAACGGGTGGGCTATAGCCTTGGGGGGTGGGGCTGGCCAACTTCGTCCGCCGGACTCGGAATGGCGCGAGACTTTCCGAGCGGCCTCCGTGTGCCAAAAATAGGCCGTGGTCACAGCCGCACCCAAAATAACCGCCCGAAGGCCGGGGCGCCATGTTCGTCCAGCGGAAAAAGGCCACAAAAACGGGTGGGCTATAGCCTTGGGGGGTGGGGCTGGCCGACTCCGTCCGCCGGACTCGGAATGGCGCGAGACTTTGTGAGCGGCCTCCGTGTGCAAAAAATAGGCCGCGGGCACAGCCGCGCCCAAAAATAACCGCCCGAAGGCCGGGGCGCCAAGTTCGTCCAGCGGAAAAAGGCCACAAAAACGGGTGGGCTATAGCCTTGAGGGGTGGGGCTGGCCGACTTCGTCCGCCGGACTCGGAATGGCGCGAGACTTTGCGAGCAGCCTCCGTGTGCCAAAAATAGGCCACGGACACAGCCACGCCCAAAAATAACCTCCCGAAGGCCGGGGCGCCAAGTTCGTCCAGCGGAAAAACGCCACCAAAACGGGTGGGCTATAGCCTTGGGGGTTGGGGCTGGCCAACTTCGTCCGCCGGACTCGGAATGGCGCGAGACTTTGCGAGCGGCCTCCGTGTGCCAAAAATAGGCCGCGGGCACAGCCGCGCCCAAAAATAACCATCTGAAGGCCGGGACGCCAAGTTCGTCCAGCGGAAAAAGGCCACAAAAACGGGTGGGCTATAGCCTTGGGGGGTGGGGCTGGTCAACTTCGTCCGCCGGACTCGGAATGGCGCGAGACTTTACGAGCGGCCTCCGTGTGCCAAAAATAGGCCGCGGGCACAACGTCGCCCAAAAATAACCGCCCGAAGATCGGGGCGCCAAGTTCGTGCAGCGGAAAAAGGCCACAAAAACGGGTGGGCTATAGCCTTGGGGGGTGGGGCTGGCCAACTTCGTCCGCCGGACTCGGAATGGCTCGAGAATTTGCGAGCGGCCTCCGTGTGCCAAAGAATAGGCCACGGGCACAGCCGCGCCCAAAAATAACCGTCCGAAGGCCGGGGCGCCAAGTTCGTCCAGCGGAAAAAGGCCACAAAAATGGGTCGGCTATAGCCTTGGGGGGTGGGGCTGGCCAACTTCGTCCGCCGGACTCGGAATGGCGCGAGACTTTCCGAGCGGCCTCCGTGTGCCAAAAATAGGCCGTGGGCACAGCCGCACCCAAAAATAACCGCCCGAAGGCCGGGGCGCCAAGTTCGTCCAGCGGAAAAAGACCACAAAAACGGGTGGGCTATAGCCTTGGGGGATGGGGCTTGCCAACCTCGTCCGCCGGACTCGGAGTGGCGCGACACTTTGCGAGCGGCCTCCGTGTGCCAAAAATAGGTCGCGGGCACAGCCGCGCTAAAAAATAACCGCCCGAAGGCCGGGGCGCCTAGTTCGTCCAGCGGAAAAAGGCCACAAAAACGGGTGGGCTATAGCCTTGGGGGGTGGGGCTGGCCCACCTCGTCCGCCAGACTCGGAATGGCGCGAGACTTTCCGAGTGGCCTCCGTGTGCCAAAAATAGGCCGCGGGCACAGCCGCGCCCAAAAATAACCGACCGAAGGCCGGGGCGCCATGTTCGTCCAGCGGAAAAGGGCACAATAACGGGTGGGCTATAGCCTTGGGGGGTGGGGCTGGCCAACTTCGTCCGCCGGACTCGAAATGGCGAGAGACTTTGCGAGCGGCCTCCGTGCACCAAAAATAGGCCGCGGGCACAGCCGCGCCCAAAAATAACCGCCCGAAGGCCGGGGCGCCAAGTTCGTCCAGCGGAAAAAGGCCACAAAAACGGGTGGGCCATATCCTTGGGGGGTGGGGCTGGCCAGCTTCGTCCGCCGGACTCGGAATGGCGCGAGACTTTACGACCGGCCTCCGTGCGCCAGAAATAGGCCATGGGCACAGCCGCGCCCAAAAATAACCGCCCGAAGGCCGGGGCGCCAAGTTCGTCCAGCGGAAAAAGGCCATAAAAACGGGTGGGCTATAGCCTTGAGGGGTGGGGCTGGCCGACTTCGTCCGCCGGACTCGGAATGGCGCGAGACTTTGCGAGCGGCCTCCGTGTGCCAAAAATAGGCCACGGGCACAGCCACGCCCAAAAATAACCTCCCGAAGGCCGGGGCGCCAAGTTCGTCCAGCGGAAAAAGGCCACCAAAACGGGTGGGCTATAGCCTTGGGGGGTGGGGCTGGCCCACTTCGTCCGCCGGACTCGGAATGGCGTGAGACTTTGCGAACGGCCTCCGTGTACAAAAAAGAGGCCGCGGGCACAGCCGCGCCCAAAAATAACCACCCGAAGACCGGGGAGCCAAATTCGTCCAGCGGAAAAAGGCCACAAAAACGGGTGGGCTATAGCCTTGGGGGGTGGGGCAGGTCAACTTCGTCCGCCGGACTTGGAATGGCGCGAGACTTTACGAGCAGCCTCCGTTTGCCAAAATTAGGCCGTGGTCACAGCCGCGCCCAAAAATAACCGCCCGAAGGCCGGGGCGCCAAGTTCGTCCAGCGGAAAAAGGCCACAAAAACGGGTGGGCTATAGCCTTGGGGGGTGGGGCTGGCCAACTTCGTCCGCCAGACTCGGAATGGCGCGAGACTTTGCGAGCGGCCTCCGTGTGCCAAAAATGGGCCGCTGGCAAAGCCGCGCCAAAAATAACCGCCCGAAGGCCGGGGCGCCAAGTTCGTCCAGCGGAAAAAGGCCACAAAAACGGGTGGGCTATAGCCTTGGGGGGTGGGGCTGGCCAACTTCGTCCGCCGGACTCGGAATGGCGCGAGACTTTGCGAGCGTCCTCCGTGTGCCAAAATTGGCCGCGGGCACAGCCGTGCCCAAAAATAACCGCCCGATGATCGGGGCGCCAAGTTCGTGCAGCGGAAAAAGGCAACAAAAACGGGTGGGCTATAGCCTTGGGGGGTGGGGCTGGCCAACTTCGTCCGCCGGACTCGCAATGGCGCGAGACTTTGCGAGCGGCCTCCGTGTGCCAAAGAATAGGCCACGGGCACAGCCGCGCCCAAAAATAACCGTCCGAAGGCCGGGGCGCCAAGTTCGTCCAGCGGAAAAAGGCCACAAAAACGGGTGGGCTATAGCCTTGGGGGGTGGGGCTGGCCAACTTCGTCCGCCGGACTCGGAATGGCGCGAGACTTTCCGAGCGGCCTCCGTGTGCCAAAAATAGGCCGTGGGCACAGCCGCACCCAAAAATAACCGCCCGAAGGCCGGGGCGCTAAGTTCGTCCAGCGGAAAAAGACCACAAAAACGGGTGGGCTATAGCCTTGGGGGATGGGGCTGGCCAACCTCGTCCGCCGGAGTCGGAGTGGCGCGACACTTTGCGAGCGGCCTCCGTGTGCCAAAAATAGGTCGCGGGCACAGCCGCGCTCAAAAATAACCGCCCGAAGGCCGGGGCGCCTAGTTCGTCCAGCGGAAAAAGGCCACAAAAACGGGTGGGCTATAGCCTTGGGGGGTGGGGCTGGCCCACCTCGTCCGCCAGACTCGGAATGGCGCGAGACTTTCCGAGTGGCCTCCGTGTGCCAAAAATAGGCCGCGGGCACAGCCGCGCCCAAAAATAACCGACCGAAGGCCGGGGCGCCATGTTCGTCCAGCGGAAAAAGGCAACAAAAACGGGTGGGCTATAGCCTTGGGGGGTGGGGCTGGCCAACTTCGTCCGCCGGGCTCAGAATGGCGCGAGACTTTGCGAGGCACCTCCGTGTGCCAAAAATAGGCTGCGGGCACAGCCGCCCCCAAAAATACCCGCCCGAAGGCCGGGGCGCCAAGTTTGTCCAGCGGAAAAAGGACAGAAAAACGGGTGGGCTATAGCCTTGGGCGGTGGGGCTGGCCAACTGGTCCGCGGACTCGGAATAGCGCGAGACTTTGCAAGGCACCTCCGTGTGCCAAAAATAGGCCGCGGGTACAGCCGCACCCAAAAATACCCCCCCGAAGGCCGGGGCGCCAAGTTCGTCCAGCGGAAAAAGGCCACAATAACGGGTGGGCTATAGCCTTGGGGGGTGGGGCTGGCCAACTTCGTGCGCCGGACTCGGAATGGCGAGAGACTTTGCGAGCGGCCTCCGTGCACCAAAAATAGGCCGCGGGCACAGCCGCGCCCAAAAATAACCGCCCGAAGGCCGGGGCGCCAAGTTCTTCCAGCGGAAAAAGGCCACAAAAACGGGTGGGCCATATCCTTGGGGGGGGGGGGTTAGCCAACTTCGTCCGCCGGACTCGGAATAGAGCAAGACTTTGCGAGGCGCCTCCATGTGCCAAAAATAGGGGCCGCGGGCACAGCGGCGCCCAAAAATACCCGCCCGAAGGCCGGGGCGCCAATCTCGTCCAGCGGTAAAAGGCCAGAAAAACAGGTGGGCTATAGCCTTGGGGGGTGGGGCTGGCCAACTTCGTCCGCCGGACTCGGAATGGCGCGAGACTTTGCGAAGGGCCTCCGTATCCCAAAAATAGGGTGCGGGCACAGCCGCGCGCAAAAATACCCGCCCGAAGGCCGGGGCGCCAATTTCATCCAGTGGAAAAATGCCACAAATACGGGTGGGCAATAGCCTTGGGGGGTGGGGCTGGCCCACTTTGTCCGCCGGACTCGGAATGGCGTGAGACTTTGCGAGCGGCCTCCGTGTACAAAAAAGAGGCCGCGGGCACAGCCGCGCCCAAAAATAACCACCCGAAGGCCGGGGAGCCAAATTCGTCCAGCGGAAAAAGGCCACAAAAACGGGTGGGCTATAGCCTTGGGGGGTGGGGCAGGTCAACTTCGTCCGCCGGACTCGGAATGGCGCGAGACTTTGCGAGCGGCCTCCGTGTGCAAAAACTAAGCCGCGGGCACAGCCGCGCCCAAAAAAAAACCCCCCGAAGGCTGGGGCGCCAAGTTCGTCCAGCGGAAAAAGGCCACAAAAACGGGTGGGCTATAGCCTTGGGGGGTGGGGCTGGCCAACTTCGTCCTCCGGACTCGGAATGGCGTGAGACTTTACGACCGGCCTCCGTGTGCCAAAAATATGCCGCGGGCACAGCCGCGCCCAAAAATAACCGCCCGAAGGCCGGGGCGCCAAGTTCGTCCAGCGGAAAAAGGCCACAAAAACGGGTGGGCTATAGCCTTGGGGGGTGGGGCTGGCCAACTTCGTGCGCCGGACTCGGAATGGCGAGAGACTTTGCGAGCGGCCTCCGTGCACCAAAAATAGGCCGCGGGCACAGCCGCGCCCAAAAATACCCGCCCGAAGGCCGGGGCGCCAATCTCGTCCAGCGGTAAAAGGCCAGAAAAACAGGTGGGCTATAGCCTTGGGGGGTGGGGCTGGCCAACTTCGTCCGCCGGACTCGGAATGGCGCGAGACTTTGCGAAGGGCCTCCGTATCCCAAAAATAGGGTGCGGGCACAGCCGCGCGCAAAAATACCCGCCCGAAGGCCGGGGCGCCAAGTTCATCCAGTGGAAAAATGCCACAAATACGGGTGGGCAATAGCCTTGGGGGGTGGGGCTGGCCCACTTTGTCCGCCGGACTCGGAATGGCGTGAGACTTTGCGAGCGGCCTCCGTGTACGAAAAAGAGGCCGCGGGCACAGCCGCGCCCAAAAATAACCACCCGAAGGCCGGGGCGCCAAGTTCGTCCAGCGGAAAAAGGCCACAAAAACAGGTGGGCTATAGCTTTCGGGGGTGGGGCTGGCCAACTTCGTCCGCCGGACTCGGAATGGCGCGAGACTTTGCGAGCGGCCTCCGTGTGCAAAACCTAAGCCGCGGGCACAGCCGCGCCCAAAAAAAAACCCCCCGAAGGCTGGGGCGCCAAGTTCGTCCAGCGGAAAAAGGCCACAAAAACGGGTGGGCTATAGCCTTGGGGGGTGGGGCTGGCCAACTTCGTCCTCCGGACTCGGAATGGCGCGAGACTTTACGACCGGCCTCCGTGTGCCAAAAATATGCCGCGGGCACAGCCGCGCCCAAAAATAACCGCCCGAAGGCCGGGGCGCCAAGTTCGTCCAGCGGAAAAAGGCCACAAAAACGGGTGGGCTATAGCCTTGGGGGGTGGGTGTGGGGTTGGCCAACATTGTCCGCCGGACTCGGAATGGTGCGAGACTTTGCAAGCGGCCTCCGTGTGCCAAAAATAGGCCGTGGGCATAGCCGCGCCCAAAAATAACCGCCCGAAGGCCGGGGCGCCAAGTTCGTCCAGCGGAAAAAGGCCACAAAAACGGGTGGGCTATAGCCTTGGGGGGTGGGGCTGGCCAACTTCGTCCGCCAGACTCGGAATGGCGCGAGACTTTGCGAGCGGCCTCCGTGTGCCAAAAATAGGCTGCGGGCACAGCCGGGCCCAAAAATAACCGCCCGAAGGCCGGAGCGCCAGGTTCGTCCAGCGGAAAAAGGCCACAAAAACGGGTGGGCTATAGCCTTGGGGGGTGGGGCTGGTGAACTTCGTCCGCCGAACTCGGAATGGCGCGAGACTTTACGAGCGGCCTCCGTGTGACAAAAATAGGCCGTGGGCACAGCCGCGCCCAAAAACAACCGCCCGAAGGCCGGGGCGCCAAGTTCGTCCAGCGGAAAAAGGCCACAAAAACGGGTGGGCTATAGCCTTCGGGGGTGGGGCTGGCCAACTTCGTCCGTCGGACTCGGAATGGCGCGAGACTTTGCGAGCGGCCTCCGTGTGGCAAAAATAGGCCGCGGGCACAGCCGCGCCCAAAAATAACCGCCCGAAGGCCGGGGCGCCAAGTTCGTCCAGCCGAAAAAGGCCACAAAAACGGGTGGGCTATAGCCTTGTGGGGTGGGGCTGGCCGATTTCGTCCGCCGGACTCGGAATGGCGCGAGACTTTGCGAGCGGACTCCGTGTGCCAAAAATAGGCCGCGGGTACAGCCGCGTCCAAAAATAACCGCCCAAAGGCTGGGGCGCCAAGTTCGTCCAGCGGAAAAAGGCCACAAAAACGGGTGGGCTATAGCCTTGGGGGGTGGGGCTGGCCAACTCCGTCCGCCGGACTCGGAATGGCGCGAGACTTTGCGAGCGGCCTCCGTGTGCCAAAAATAGGCTGCGGGCACAGCCGGGCCCAAAAATAACCGCCCGAAGGCCGGGGCGCCAAGTTCGTCCAGCGGAAAAAGGCCACAAAAACGGGTGGGCTATAGCCTTGGGGGGTGGGGCTGGCCAACTTCGTCCGCCGGACTCGGAATGGCGCGAGACTTTGCGAGTGGCCTCCGTGTGCCAAAAATAGGCCGCGGGCACAGCCGCGCCCAAAAATAACCCCCCGAAGGCCGGGGCGCCAAGTTCGTCCAGCGGAAAAAGGCCACAAAAACGGGTGGTCTATAGCCTTGGGGGGTGGGGCTGGCCAACTTTGTCCGCCGGACTCGGAATGTCGCGAGACTTTGCGAGCGGCCTCCGTGTACCAAAAATAGGCCGCGGGCTCAGCCGTGCCCAAAAATAACCGCCCGATGGCCGGGGCGCCAAGTTCGTCCAGCGGAAAAGGGCCACAAAAACGGGTGGGCTATAGCCTTGGGTGGTGGGGCTGGCCAACTTCGTCCGCCGGACTCGGAATGGCGTGAGACTTTGCGAGCGACCTCCGTGTGCAAAAAATCGGCCGCGGGAACAGCCGCGCCCAAAAATAACCGCCCGAAGGCCGGGGCGCAAAGTTCGTCCAGCGGAAAAAGGCCACAAAAACGGGTGGGCTATAGCCTTGGGGGGTGGGGCTGGCCCACTTCGTCCGCCGGACTCGGAATGGCGCGAGACTTTACGACCGGCCTCCGTGTGCCAAAAATATGCCGCGGGCACAGCCGCGCCCAAAAATAACCGCCCGAAGGCCGGGGCGCCAAGTTCGTCCAGCGGAAAAAGGCCACAAAAACGGGTGGGCTATAGCCTTGGGGGGTGGGTGTGGGGTTGGCCAACTTTGTCCGCCGGACTCGGAATGGCGCAAGACTTTGCGAGCGTACTCCGTGTGCCAAAAATAGGCCGCGGGTACAGCCGCGCCCAAAAAGAACCACCCGAAGGCCGGGGCACCAAGTTCGTCCGGCGGTAAAAGGCCACAAAACCGGGTGGGCTATTGCCTTGGGGGGGGGCTGGCCAACTTCGTCCGCCGGACTCGGAATGGCGCGAGACTTTGCGAGCGGCCTCCGTGTGCCCAAAATAGGCCGCGGGCACAGTCGCGCCCAAAAATAACCACCCGAAGGCCGGGGCACCAAGTTCGTCCGGCGGTAAAAGGCCACAAAACCGGGTGGGCTATTGCCTTGGGGGGGGGGGGGCTGGCCAACTTCGTCCGCCGGACTCGGAATGGCGCGAGACTTTGCGAGGCGCCTCCATGTTCCAAAAATAGGGGCCGCAGGCACAGCTGCGCCCAAAAATACCCGCCCGAAGGCCGGGACGCCAAGTTCGTCCAGCGGTAAAAGGCCAGAAAAACGGGTGGGCTATAGCCTTGGGGGGTGGGGCTAGCCAACTTCGTCCGCCGGACTCGGAATGGCACGAGACTTTGCGAAGGGCCTCCGTATGCCAAAAATAGGGCGCGGACACAGCCGCGCGCAAAAATACCCCCCCGAAGGCCGGGGCGCCAAGTTCATCCAGTGGAAAAATGCCACAAATACGGGTGGGCAATAGCCTTGGGGGGTGGGCTGGCCCACTTCGTCCGCCGGACTCGGACTGGCGCGAGACTTTGTGAGGCGCCTCCGTGTGCCAAAAATAGGCCGCGGGCACAGCCGCGCCCAAAAATACACACCCGAAGGCCGGGGTGCCAAGTTCGTCCAGCGGTAAAAGGCCACAAAACCGGGTGGGCTATTGCCTTGGGGGGGGGGCTGGCCAACTTCGTCCGCCGGACTCGGAATAGAGCGAGACTTTGCGAGGCGCGTCCATGTGACAAAAATAGGGGCCGCGGGCACAGCGGCGCCCAAAAATACCCGCCCGAAGGCCGGGGCGCCAATCTCGTCCAGCGGTAAAAGGCCAGAAAAACGGGTGGGCTATAGCCTTGGGGGGTGGGGCTGGCCAACTTCGTCCGCCGGACTCGGAATGGCGCGAGACTTTGCGAAGGGCCTCCGTATCCCAAAAATAGGGTGCGGGCACAGCCGCGCGCAAAAATACCCGCCCGAAGGCCGGGGCGCCAAGTTCGTCCAGTGGAAAAATGCCACAAATACGGGTGGGCAATAGCCTTGGGGGGTGGGGCTGGCCCACTTCGTGCGCCGGACTCGGAATGGCGCGAGACTTTGTGAGGCGCCTCCGTGTGCCAAAAAAAGGCCGCGGGCAAAACCGCGCCCAAAAATACCCGCCCGAAGGCCGGGGCGCCAAGTTCGTCCAGCGGAAAAAGGCCACAAAAACGGGTGGGCTATAGCCTTGGGGTGTGGGGCTGGCCAACTTCGTCCGCCTGACTCGGAATGGCGCGAGACTTTGCGAGGCGCCTCCGTGTACCAAAAATAGGCCGCGGGCACAGTCGCGCCCAAAAATAACCACCCGAAGGCCGGGGCACCAAGTTCGTCCGGCGGTAAAAGGCCACAAAACCGGGTGGGCTATTGCCTTGGGGGGGGGGGCTGGCCAACTTCGTCCGCCGGACTCGGAATGGCGCGAGACTTTGCGAGGCGCCTCCATGTGCCAAAAATAGGGGCCGCGGGCACAGGCGCGTCCAAAAATACCCGCCCGAAGGCCGGGGCGCCAAGTTCATCCAGTGGAAAAATGCCACAAATACGGGTGGGCAATAGCCTTGGGGGGTGGGGCTGGCCCACTTCGTCCGCCGGACTCGGAATGGCGCGAGACTTTGTGAGGCGCCTCCGTGTGCCAAAAAAAGGCCGCGGGCACAGCCGCGCCCAAAAATACCCACCCGAAGGCCGGGGCGCCAAGTTCGTCCAGCGGTAAAAGGCCACAAAAACGGGAGGGCTATTGCCTTGGGGGGGGGGGCTGGCCAACTTCGTCCGCAGGACACGGAATGGCGCGAGACTTTGCGAGGCGCCTCCATGTGCCAAAAATAGGGGCCGCGGGCACAGCCGCGCCCAAAAATACCCGCCCGAAGGCCGGGGCGCCAAGTTCGTCCAGCGGTAAAAGGCCAGAAAAACGGGTGGGCTATAGCCTTGGGGGGTGGGGCTGGCCAACTTCGTCCGCCGGACTCGGAATGGCGCGAGACTTTGCGAGGTGCCTCCGTTTGCCAAAAATAGGCCGCGGACACAGCCGCGCCCAAAAATACCAGCCCGAAGGCTGGGGCGCCAAGTTCCTCCAGCGGTAAAAGGCCACAAAAACGGGTGGGCTATAGCCTTGGGTTGGGGGGTGGGGCTGGCCAACTTTGTCCGCCGGACTCGGAATGGCGCGAGACTTTGCTAGGCGCCTCCGTGTGCCAAAAATAGGCCGCGGGCACAGCCGCGCCCAAAAATACCCGCCCGAAGGCCGGGGCGCCAAGTTCGTCCGGCGGAAAAAGGCCATAAAAACGGGTGGGCTATAGCCTTGGGGGGTGGGCTTGCGAACTTCGTCCGCCGGACTCGGAATGGTGTGAGACTTTGCGAGGCACCTCCGTGAGCCAAAAATAGGCCGCGGGCACAGCCGCGCCCAAAAATACCCGCCCAAAGGCCGGGGTGCCAAGTTCGTCCAGCGGAAAAAGACTACAAAAACGGGTGGGCTATATAGCCTTGGTGGGTGGGGCTGGCCAACTTCGTCCGCCGGACACGGAATGGCGCGATACTTTGCGAGGGGCCTCCGTGTGCCAAAAATAGGCCGCGGGCACAGCCGCGCCCAAAAATACCCGCCCGAAGGCCGGGGCGCCAAGTTCGTCCTGCGGAAAAAGGCCACAAAAACGGGTGGGCTATAGCCTTGGGGGGTGGGGCTGGCCAACTTCGTCCGCCGGACTCGGAATGGCGCGAGACTTTACGAGACGCCTCCGTATGCCAAAAATAGGGCGCGGGCACAGCCGCACCCAAAAATAACCGCCCGAAGGCCGGGGCGCCAGGTTCGTCCAGCGGAAAAAGGCCACAAAAACGGGTGGGCTATAGCCTTGGGGGGTGGGGCTGGCCCACTTCGTCCGCCGGACTCGGAATGGCGCGAGACTTTGCGAGCGGCCTCCGTGTGCCAAAAATAGGCCGCGGGCACAGCCGCGCCCAAAAATAACCGCCCGAAGGCCGGGGCGCCAGGTTCGTCCAGCGGAAAAAGGCCACAAAATCGGGTGGGCTATAGCCCTGGGGGGTGGGGCTGGCCAACTTCGTCCGCCGGACTCGGAATGGCGCGAGACTTTGCGAGGGGCCTCCGTGTGCCAAAAATAGGCCGCGGGCACAGCCGCGCCCAAAAATATCCGCCCATTGGGCGGTGGCCAAGTTCGTCCAGCGGAAAAAGGCCACAAAAACGGGTGGGCTATAGCCTTGGGGGGTGGGGCTGGCCAACTTCGTCCGTCGGACTCGGAATGGCGCGAGACTTTGCGAGCGTGCTCCGTGTGCCGAAAATAGTCCGCGGGCACCGCCGCGCCCAAAAATAACAGCCCGAAGGCCGGGGCGCCAAGTTCGTCCGGCGGAAAAAGGCCACAAAAACGGGTGGGCTATAGCCTTGGGGGGTGGGGCTGGCCCACTTCGTCCGCCGGACTCGGAAAGGCGCGAGACTTTGCGAGCGGCCTCCGTGTGCCAAAAATAGGCCGCGGGCACAGCCGCGCCCAAAAATAATCGCCCGAAGGCCGGGGCACCAAGTTCGTCCAGCGGAAAAAGGCCACAAAAACGGGTGGGCTATAGCCTTGGGGGGTGGGGCTGGCCAACTTTGTCCGCCGGACTCGGAATGGCGCGAGACTTTGCGAGCGGCCTCCGTGTGCCAAAAATAGACCGCGGGCACATCCGCACCCAAAAATAACCGCCCGAAGGCCGGGGCGCCAAGTTCGTCCAGCGGAAAAAGGCCACAAAAACGGGTGGGCTATAGCCTTGGGGGGTGGGGCTGGCCAACTTCGTCCGCCGGATTCGGAATGGCGCGAGACTTTGCGAGCGGCCTCCGTGTGCCAAAAATAGGCCGCGGGCACAGCCGCGGCCAAAAATAACCGCCCGAAGGCCGGGGCGCCAAGTTCGTCCAGCGGAAAAAGGCCACAAAAACGGGTGGGCTATAGCCTTGGGGGGTGGGGCTGGCCAACTTTGTCCGCCGGACTCGGAATGGCGCGAGACTTTGCGAGCGGCCTCCGTGTGCCAAAAATAGACCGCGGGCACATCCGTACCCAAAAATAACCGCCCGAAGGCCGGGGCGCCAAGTTCGTCCAGCGGAAAAAGGCCACAAAAACGGGTGGGCTATAGCCTTGGGGGGTGGGGCTGGCCAACTTCGTCCGCCGGACTCGGAATAGCGCGAGACTTTGCGAGCGGCCTCCGTGTGCCAAAAATAGGCCGCGGGCACAGTCGCGCCCAAAAATAACCACCCGAAGGCCGGGGCACCAAGTTCGTCCGGCGGTAAAAGGCCACAAAACCGGGTGGGCTATTGCCTTGGGGGGGGGGGCTGGCCAACTTCGTCCGCCGGACTCGGAATGGCGCGAGACTTTGCGAGGCGCCTCCATGTGCCAAAAATAGGGGCCGCGGGCACAGGCGCGTCCAAAAATACCCGCCCGAAGGCCGGGGCGCCAAGTTCGTCCAGTGGAAAAATGCCACAAATACGGGTGGGCAATAGCCTTGGGGGGTGGGGCTGGCCCACTTCGTCCGCCGGACTCGGAATGGCGCGAGACTTTGTGAGGCGCCTCCGTGTGCCAAAAAAAGGCCGCGGGCACAGCCGCGCCCAAAAATACCCACCCGAAGGCCGGGGCGCCAAGTTCGTCCAGTGGTAAAAGGCCACAAAAACGGGTGGGCTATTGCCTTGGGGGGGGGGGGCTGGCCAACTTCGTCCGCAGGACACGGAATGGCGCGAGACTTTGCTAGGCGCCTCCATGTGCCAAAAATAGGGGCCGCGGGCACAGCCGCGCCCAAAAATACCCGCCCGAAGGCCGGGGCGCCAAGTTCGTCCAGCGGTAAAAGGCCAGAAAAACGGGTGGGCTATAGCCTTGGGGGGTGGGGCTGGCCAACTTCGTCCGCCGGACTCGGAATGGCGCGAGACTTTGCGAGGTGCCTTCGTTTGCCAAAAATAGGCCGCGGACACAGCCGCGCCCAAAAATACCAGCCCGAAGGCTGGGGCGCCAAGTTCCTCCAGCGGTAGAAGGCCACAAAAACGGGTGGGCTATAGCCTTGGGGGGTGGGGCTGGCCAACTTTGTCCGCCGGACTCGGAATGGCGCGAGACTTTGCGAGGCGCCTCCGTGTGCCAAAATGAGGCCGCGGGCACAGCCGCGCCCAAAAATACCCGCCCGAAGGCCGGGGCGCCAAGTTCGTCCGGCGGAAAAAGGCCATAAAAACGGGTGGGCTATAGCCTTGGGGGGTGGGGCTTGCGAACTTCGTCCGCCGGACTCGGAATGGTGTGAGACTTTGCGAGGCACCTCCGTGTGCCAAAAATAGGCCACGGGCACAGCCGCGCCCAAAAATACCCGCCCAAAGGCCGGGGCGCCAAGTTCGTCCAGCGGAAAAAGGCCACAAAAACGGGTGGGCTATATAGCCTTGGCGGGTGTGGCTGGCCCACTTCGTCCGCCGGACACGGAATGGCGCGAGACTTTGTGAGCGGACTCCGTGTGCCGAAAATAGGCCACGGGCACAGCCGCGCCCAAAAATAACCGCCCGAAGGCCGGGGCGCCAAGTTCGTCCAGCGGAAAAAGGCCACAAAAACGGGTGGGCTATAGCCTTGGGGGGTGGGGCTGGCCAACTTCGTCCGTCGGACTCGGAATGGCGCGAGACTTTGCGAGCGTGCTCCGTGTGCCGAAAATAGTCCGCGGGCACCGCCGCGCCCAAAAATAACAGCCCGAAGGCCGGGGCGCCAAGTTCGTCCGGCGGAAAAAGGCCACAAAAACGGGTGGGCTATAGCCTTGGGGGGTGGGGCTGGCCCACTTCGTCCGCCGGACTCAGAAAGGCGCGAGACTTTGCGAGCGGCCTCCGTGTGCCAAAAATAGGCCGCGGGCACAGCCGCGCCCAAAAATAATCGCCCGAAGGCCGGGGCACCAAGTTCGTCCAGCGGAAAAAAGCCACAAAAACGGGTGGGCTATAGCCTTGGGGGGTGGGGCTGGCCAACTTTGTCCGCCGGACTCGGAATGACGCGAGACTTTGCGAGCGGCCTCCGTGTGCCAAAAATAGACCGCGGGCACATCCGCACCCAAAAATAACCGCCCGAAGGCCGGGGCGCCAAGTTCGTCCAGCGGAAAAAGGCCACAAAAACGGGTGGGCTATAGCCTTGGGGGGTGGGGCTGGCCAACTTCGTCCGCCGGATTCAGAATGGCGCGAGACTTTGCGAGCGGCCTCCGTGTGCAAAAAATAGGCCGCGGGCACAGCCGCGCCCAAAAATAACCGCCCGAAGGCCGGGGCGCCAAGTTCGTCCAGCGGAAAAAGGCCACAAAAACGGCTGGGCTATAGCCTTGGGGGGGTGGGGCTGGCCAACTTCGTCCGCCGGACTCGGAATGGCGCAAGACTTTGTGAGCGCCTTCCGTGTGCCAAAAATAGGGCACGGGCACAGCCGTGCCCAATAATAACCTCCCGAAGGCCGGGGCGCCAAGTTCGCCCAGCGGAAAAAGGCTACAAAAATGGGTGGGCTATAGCCTTGGGGGGGTGGGGCTGGCCAACTTCCTCCGCCGGACTCGGAATGGCGCTAGACTTTGCGAGCGGCCTCCGTGTGCCAAAAATAGGCCGCGGGCACAGCCGCGCCCAAACATAACCGCCGAAGGCCGGGGCGCCAAGTTCGTCCAGTGGAAAAAGGCCACAAAAACGGGTGGGCTATAGCCTTGGGGGGTGGGGCTGGCCAACTTCGTCCGCCGGACTCGGAATGGCGCGAGACTTTGCGAGTGGCCTCCGTGTGCCAAAAATAGGCCGCGGGCACAGCCGCGCCCAAAAATAACCGCCCGAAGGCCGGGGCGCGAAGTTCGTCCAGCGGAAAAAGGCCACAAAAACGGATGGGCTATAGCCTTGGGTGGTGGGGCTGGCCAACTTCGTCCGCCGGACTCGGAATGGCGCGAGACTTTGCGAACGGCCTTCGTGTGCCAAAAATAGGCCGCGGGCACAGCCGCGCCCAAAAATAACCGCCCCAAGGCCGGGACGCCAAGTTCGTCCAGCGGAAAAAGGCCACAAAAATGGGTGGGCTATAGCCTTAGGGGGTGGGGCTGGCCCACTTCCTCCGCCGGACTCGGAATGGCGCGAGACTTTGCAAGCGGCCTCCGTGTGCCAAAAATAGGCAGCGGGCGCAGCCGCGCCCAAAAATAACGGCCCGAAGGCCGGGGCGCCAAGTTCGTCCAGCGGAAAAAGGCCACAAAAACGGGTGGGCTATAGCCTTGGGGGGTGGGGCTGGCGAACTTCGTCCGCCGGACTCGGAATGGCGCGAGACTTTGCGAACGGCCTTCGTGTGCCAAAAATAGGCCGCGGGCACAGCCGCGCCCAAAAATAACCGCCCCAAGGCCGGGACGCCAAGTTCGTCCAGCGGAAAAAGGCCACAAAAATGGGTGGGCTATAGCCTTAGGGGGTGGGGCTGGCCCACTTCCTCCGCCGGACTCGGAATGGCGCGAGACTTTGCAAGCGGCCTCCGTGTGCCAAAAATAGGCAGCGGGCGCAGCCGCGCCCAAAAATAACGGTCCGAAGGCCGGGGCGCCAAGTTCGTCCAGCGGAAAAAGGCCACAAAAACGGGTGGGCTATAGCCTTGGGGGGTGGGGCTGGACAACTTCGTCCGCCGGACTCGGAATGGCGCGAGACTTTGCGAGCAGCCTCCGTGTGCCAAAAATAGGCAGCGGGCGCAGCCGCGCCCAAAAATAACGGCCCGAAGGCCGGGGCGCCAAGTTCGTCCAGCGGAAAAAGGCCACAAAAACGGGTGGGCTATAGCCTTGGGGGGTGGGGCTGGCGAACTTCGTCCGCCGGACTCGGAATGGCGCGAGACTTTGCGAACGGCCTTCGTGTGCCAAAAATAGGCCGCGGGCACAGCCGCGCCCAAAAATAACCGCCCCAAGGCTGGGACGCCAAGTTCGTCCAGCGGAAAAAGGCCACAAAAATGGGTGGGCTATAGCCTTAGGGGGTGGGGCTGGCCCACTTCCTCCGCCGGACTCGGAATGGCGCGAGACTTTGCAAGCGGCCTCCGTGTGCCAAAAATAGGCAGCGGACGCAGCCGCGCCCAAAACTAACGGCCCGAAGGCCGGGGCGCCAAGTTCGTCCAGCGGAAAAAGGCCACAAAAACGGGTGGGCTATAGCCTTGGGGGGTGGGGCTGGCGAACTTCGTCCGCCGGACTCGGAATGGCGCGAGACTTTGCGAACGGCCTTCGTGTGCCAAAAATAGGCCGCGGGCACAGCCGCGCCCAAAAATAACCGCCCCAAGGCCGGGACGCCAAGTTCGTCCAGCGGAAAAAGGCCACAAAAATGGGTGGGCTATAGCCTTAGGGGGTGGGGCTGGCCCACTTCCTCCGCCGGACTCGGAATGGCGCGAGACTTTGCAAGCGGCCTCCGTGTGCCAAAAATAGGCAGCGGGCGCAGCCGCGCCCAAAAATAACGGCCCGAAGGCCGGGGCGCCAAGTTCGTCCAGCGGAAAAAGGCCACAAAAACGGGTGGGCTATAGCCTTGGGGGGTGGGGCTGGACAACTTCGTCCGCCGGACTCGGAATGGCGCGAGACTTTGCGAGCAGCCTCCGTGTGCCAAAAATAGGCCACGGGCACAGCCGCGCCCAAAAATAACCGCCGAAGGCCGGGGCGCCAAGTTCGTCCAGCGGAAAAAGGCCACAAAAACGGGTGGGCTATAGCCTTGGGGAGTGGGGCTGGCCAACTTCGTCCGCCGGACTCGGAATGGCGCGAGACTTTGCGAGCGGCCTCCGTGTGCCAAAAATAGGCCGCGGGCACAGCCGCGCCCAAAAATAACCGCCGAAGGCCGGGGCGCCAAGTTCGTCCAGTGGAAAAAGGCCACAAAAACGGGTGGGCTATAGCCTTGGGGGGTGGGGCTGGCCAACTTCGTCCGCCGGACTCGGAATGGCGCGAGACTTTGCGAGCGGCCTCCGTGTGCCAAACATAGGCCGCGGGCACAGCCGCGGCCAAAAATAACCGCCCGAAGGCCGGGGCGCCAAGTTCGTCCAGCGGAAAAAGGGCACAAAAACGCGTGGGCTATAGCCTTGGGGGGTGGGGCTGGCCAACTTCGTCCGCTGGACTCGGAATGGCGCGAGACTTTGCGAGCGGCCTCCGAGTGCCAAAAATAGGCCGCAGACACAGCCGCGCCAAAAAATAACCGCTCGAAGGCCGGGGCGCCAAGTTCGTCCAGCGGAAAAAGGCCACAAAAACGGGTGGGCTATAGCCTTGGGGGGTGGGGCTGGCCAACTTCGTCCGCCGGACTCGGAATGGCGCGAGACTTTGCGAGCGGCCTCCGTGTGCCAAAAATAGGCCGCGGGCTCAGCCGCGCCCAAAAATAACCACCCGAAGGCCGGGGCGCCTAGTTCGTCCAGCGGAAAAAGGCCACAAAATCGGGTGGGCTATAGCCTTGGGGGGTGGGGCTGGCCAACTTCGTCCGCCGGACTCGGAATGGCGCGAGACTTTGCGAGAGGCCTCCGTGTGCCAAAAATAGGCCGCGGGCACAGCCGCGCCCAAAAATAACCGCCCGAAGGCCGGGGCGCCAAGTTCGTCCAGCGCAAAAAGGCCACAAAATCGGGTGGGCTATAGCCTTGGGGGGTGGGGCTGGCCAACTTAGTCCGCCGGACTCGGAATGCCGCGAGACTTTGTGAGCGGCCTCCGTGTACAAAAAATAGGCCGCGGGCACAGCCGCGAACAAAAATAACTACCCGAAGGCTGGGGCGACAAGTTCGTCCAGCGGAAAAAGGCCACAAAAACGGGTGGGCTATAGCCTTGGGGGGTGGGGCTGGCCAACTTCGTCCGCCGGACTCGGAATGGCGCGAGACTTTGCGAGAGGCCTCCGTGTGCCAAAAATAGACCGCGGGCACAGCCGCGCCCAAAAATAACCGCCCGAAGGCCGGGGCGCCATGTTCGTCCAGCGCAAAAAGGCCACAAAATCGGGTGGGCTATAGCCTTGGGGGGTGGGGCTGGCCCACTTCGTCCGCCGGACTCGGAATGCCGCGAGACTTTGTGAGCGGCCTCCGTGTGCAAAAAATAGGCCGCGGGCACAGCCGCGCCCAAAAATAACCGCCCGAAGGCCGGGGCGCCAGGTTCGTCCAGCGGAAAAAGGCCACAAAATCGGGTGGGCTATAGCCTTGGGGGGTGGGGCTGGCCAACTTCGTCCGCCGGACTCGGAATGGCGCGAGACTTTGCGAGCGGCCTCCGTGTGCCAAAAATAGGCCGCGGGCACAGCCGCGCCCAAAAATAACCGCCCGAAGGCCGGGCGCCAGGTTCGTCCCAGCGGAAAAAGGCCACAAAATCGGGTGGGCTATAGCCACAGGGGTGGGGCTGGACAACTTCGTCCGCCGGACTCGGAATGGCGCGGGACTTTGAGAGGGGCCTCCGTGTGCCAAAAAAATAGGCGGCGGGGCACGGCCGCGCCCAAAAATAACTGCCCGAAGGCCGGGGCGCCAAGTTCGTCCAGCGGAAAAAGGCCACAAAAACGGGTGGGCTATAGCCTTGTGGGCTGGGGCTGGCCAACTTCGTCCGCCGGACTCGGAATGGCGCGAGACTTTGCAAGGGGCCTCCGTGTCCCAAAAATAGGCCGCGGGGACAGCCGCGCCCAAAAATAACCGTCCGAACGCCGGGGCGCCAAGTTCGTCCAGCGGAAAAAGGCCACAAAAACGGGTGGGCTATAGCCTTGGGGGGTGGGGCTGGCCAACTTCGTCCGCCGGACTCGGAATGGCGCGAGACTTTGCGAGGGGCCTCCGAGTGCCAAAAATAGGCCGCGGGCACAGCCGCGCCCAAAAATAACTGCCCGAAGGCCGGGGCGCCAAGTTCGTCCAGCGAAAAAGGCCACAAAAACGGGTGGGCTATAGCCTTGTGGGCTGGGGCTGGCCAACTTCGTCCGCCGGACTCGGAATGGCGCGAGACTTTGCAAGGGGCCTCCGTGTCCCAAAAATAGGCCGCGGGGACAGCCGCGCCCAAAAATAACCGTCCGAACGCCGGGGCGCCAAGTTCGTCCAGTGGAAAAAGGCCACAAAAACGGGTGGGCTATAGCCTTGGGGGGTGGGGCTGGCCAACTTCGTCCGCCGGACTCGGAATGGCGCGAGACTTTGCGAGGGGCCTCCGTGTGCCAAAAATAGGCCGCGGGCACAGCCGCGCCCAAAAATAACTGCCCGAAGGCCGGGGCGCCAAGTTCGTCCAGCGGAAAAAGGCCACAAAAACGGGTGGGCTATAGCCTTGTGGGCTGGGGCTGGCCAACTTCGTCCGCCGGACTCGGAATGGCGCGAGACTTTGCAAGGGGCCTCCGTGTCCCAAAAATAGGCCGCGGGCACAGCCGCGCCCAAAAATAACCGCCCGAAGGCCGGGGCGCCATGTTCGTCCAGCGGAAAAAGGCCACAAAAACGGGTGGGCTATGGCCTAGGGGGGTGGGGCTGGCCAACTTCGTCCGCCGGACTCGGATTGGCGCGAGACTTTGCGAGGGGCCTCCGTATGCCAAAAATAGGCCGCGAGCACAGCCGCGCCCAAAAATAACCGCCCGAAGGCCGGGGCGCCAAGTTCGTCCAGCGGAAAAAGGCCACAAAATCGGGTGGGCTATAGCCTTGGGGGGTGGGGCTGGCCAACTTCGTCCGCCGGACTCAGAATGGCGCGAGACTTTGCAAGGTGCCTCCGTGTGCCAAAAATAGGCCGCGGGCGCAGCCACGCCCAATAATGACCGCCCGAAGCCCGGGGCGCCAAGTTCGTCCAGCGGAAAAAGAAAAACGGGTGGGCTATAGCCTTGGGGGGTGGGGCTGGCCAACTTTGTCCGCCGGACTCGGAATGGCGCGAGACTTTGCGAGGGGCCTCCGTGTGCCAAAAATAGGCCGCGGGCACAGCCGCGCCCAAAAATAACCGTCCGAACGCCGGGGCGCCAAGTTCGTCCAGCGGAAAAAGGCCACAAAATACGGGTGGGCTATAGCCTTGGGGGGTGGGGCTGGCCAACTTCGTCCGCCGGACTCGGAATGGCGCGAGACTTTGTGAGGGGCCTCCGTGTCCCAAAAATAGGCCGCGGGCACAGCCGAACCCAAAAATAACCGCCTGAAGGCCGGGGCGCCAAGTTCGTCCAGCGGAAAAAGGCCACAAAAGCGGGTGGGCTATAGCCTTGGGGGGTGGGGCTGGCCAACTTCGTCCGCCGGACTCGGAATGGCGCGAGACTTTGCAAGGGGCCTCCGTGTGCCAAAAATAGGCCGCGGGCACAGCCGCGCCTAAAAATAACCGCCCGAAGCCCGGGGCGCCAAGTTCGTCCAGCGGAAAAAGAAAAACGGGTGGGCTATAGCCTTGGGGGGTGGGGCTGGCCAACTTCGTCCGCCGGACTCGGAACGGCGCGAGACTTTGTGAGGGGTCTCCGTGTGCCAAAAATAGGCCGCGGGCACAGCCGCGCCCAAAAATAACCGCCCGAAGCCCGGGGCGCCAAGTTCGTCCAGCGGAAAAAGAAAAATGGGTGGGCTATAGCCTTGGGGGGTGGGGCTGGCCAACTTCGTCCGCCGGACTCGGAACGGCGCGAGACTTTGTGAGGGGCCTCCGTGTGCCAAAAATAGGCCGCGGCCACAGCCGCGCCCAAAAATAACCGCCCGAACGCCGGGGCGCCAAGTTCGTCCAGCGGAAAAAGGCCACAAAAACGGGTGGGCTATAGCCTTGGGGGGTGGGGCTGGCCAACTTCGTCCGCCGGACTCGGAATGGCGCGAGACTTTGCGAGGGGCCTCCGTGTGCCAAAAATAGGCCGCGGGCACAGCCGCGCCCAAAAATAACAGCCCGAAGGACGGGGCGCCAAGTTCGTCCAGCGGAAAAAGGCCACAAAAACGGGTGGGCTATAGCCTTGGGGGGTGGGGCTGGCCAACTTCGTCCGCCGGACTCGGAATGGCGCGAGACTTTGCGAGGGGCCTCCGTGTGCCAAAAATAGGCCGCGGGCACAGCCGCTCCCAAAAATAACCGCCCGAACGCCGGGGCGCCAAGTTCGTCCAGCGGAAAAAGGCCACAAAATACGGGTGGGCTATAGCCTTGGGGGGTGGGGCTGGCCAACTTCGTCCGCCGGACTCGGAATGGCGCGAGACTTTGCGTGGGCCCTCCGTGTGCCAAATATAGGCCGCGGGTACAGCCGCGCCCAAAAATAACCGCCCGAACCCCAAACTTAGATTTTGCTAGTCCTCGAGCAAAACTAAAATTTAAAACAAAAACAAAAGTAACGAAACAAAAAGTAAATCCTAACTAAACCACTTTCGCAGGTAATCGCGATTGCATTTAGCGTATGCAACAAGCCTTTAAACCCCTAGGCGGCCCTAGTGGACGAGTTATAGTCTCGTGAGGGCTTCAGTGATGATACCCACAAACATCATTTTCCAAAGAATTAAAATGAAAATAAAATGAAAAGAACAATAAGCTTTAAACAAAATATGAAGATAGCCTCAAAGATTGCATAAATTATATAGCTCAAAGAAAATTTCAAATATTGGCAAAGTTCTAACTTTAATTCAATAATCAATTCCATCTCTCTTTCGATTCTTGTAGTGTGTGTGTGAAATCAATTCAATCAAATCCATTCCCAAAATCGTCAACATCAACAGCCTTCGACTCAAACAAAGAACAGAGTAGGTCAAACTAATCTTATCATCTTGATCTCCAATTTTTTTTTTTTTCACAGGCTTTTATGTGCATTTTCTTTTGATTTTTTTTTTCAGCACATGCAGTTGATTTGATTTTTTTTTTCTTTTCTTTTTCTCTTTTTTTTTAACCATAGTCAGGAGCTTTCACTCTACCCCTTAAGGTAGCCTTCTTCTCATGGTAGATTATCCTCTACATACTTGTGGTACATAGGCCCAAATTACTCAAGGATAGCTTCACTCTTAAGGGTTATAGGTAGCTATTTCTGACTTTGGCGCCCGTGTATACTATTTTGTATTGTGGAGATAAGAATCAAGACAAACAGTCATTTACTCTATCTAAAATTCTCAACTCAGGTTATGTCAATATCAAATTTCAAGTCAAAATTACAAAAGAATTGATATTAGTGCTCATGGTTTAAAAAATCTCAATCAAGAGGAACTAACACAAGAATCAAGTATAAACTAAGACAATATTCAACCCTTTCTAAAAACCATATTCATTGTCAATCAAATTCTTATCATTGGCTTTTCACAAAACAAAAAAAAAACACAATTTTTTTTTTGAATTTTTGAATTTTTTTTTTAATAACAAACAAAACACACACTATTCCCACCCCCAAACTTATTTGGAACATTGTCCTCAATGTTTCACAAACAAAAGATATGCATGCAAACAAATGAAAGAAAGAAAATAATAATAATAATAATAATAACATAAATAATAAAAAGAAAGTTGGAGAGAACACACCTGGATGGGCTGGGAAAGCTTAAAAGAAAATGACAACTAAAAAGAAAACGTTAGAAGAAATATAAATAAAAAATAAAAACAAAAACAAAAAAAAATCCTACTAACTAACTAATTAATGTAAACAAAAAATCAGCCAGGATCAATAAGAATTTGGTGAAAATCAAAGCAATTATACAGAAAATACCAGAAAACATAATTGACTAAGCACTGGAGCATTTTATCTATAAAAGGATGATGGTAATGAAACTCCTCAATATTGCACTGCCTTGATCTCTTCTGTTCCATGCTTTCCTGAGAGTTATCTGAAGTAGTATAAAAATCTAATAATTTAAGCACTTTAGATCTTACCACCTTTTTCATGTCAGAATGTGACCTATGTTGCACTTTTTTAGGAAGTAACTCCAACTTGAATGGTTCAATTTTCTCTTCAGGAGGAAGTGGCTCAATCTTTTCTTTCCACTTAATTAGATCTATGAGAAGAGTCGAATCAAGTAAAGCATTAACTTCTCCAATACCACTGTCAACATCAACAGAGAAATCAGAGTTAGTTGTGCATGGTGTTAATGGATTGTCACGGTGGTTAGAAATAAGTGAGTCATCAATTGATGCTTCTATCATATCTACTTCAACGACTTCATCATCTTCTTGTGCCTGCTTGGGAACATTAAAAATATTTAATTCCATGGTCATGTTACCAAAAGACAATTGCATGTTTCCAGTCCTGCAACTAATATGAGCATCAGCTGTAGCTAAGAAAGGACGACCTAGAATAACTGGGGTGTGTTTCTTAGGATCATGTACATGCTGAGTATCAATAACAATAAAATCAACAGGATAATAAAATTTGTCGATCTGTATCAACACATCCTCTATAATACCACGAGGTATTTTCATTGACCTATCAGCAAGTTGCAAAATAATAGAAGTTGGCTTTAATTCCCCTAGTCCAAGTTGCATGTAAACAGAATAAGGCAAGAGATTAACACTAGCGCCTAAATCCAATAATGCTTTATAAAAACATTGGTTCCCTATAACACATGAGATAGTAGGAGAACCTGGATCCTTAAATTTTGGTGGCATTTTACATTGAAGTAAGTTGCTAGTTTGTTCAGTTAAAAATGCCTTTTTAGTGACATGCAAATTTCTCTTTTTCGTGCATAAATCTTTTAAAAACTTTGCATATGAAGGAACTTGCTTAATAGCATCGAGTAAAGGGATGTTTATACTTACCTGTTTGAAGATTTCCATAATCTCACCTGTTGAAGTCCCTTTCTTTACCTTTGTTAACCTTTGAGGAAAAGGAGCCTTGGGAATGTAAGCTGGTGGGTCACTCTCTTCAAGATCATTTGGTGATGAGTCTTGTGATGGAACTGTATCTGAAGAAGTAGGCTCAGATATCTTCCTTGTTGGAACCTCCACCTTGTTGTCAAATAATTTTCCTCTTCTCAAGGTCATAATAGATTTTGCTTCTTCATGCTGATGGCTTGAACTCGATCCAACTTCATGCACTCCTTTAGGATTAGGAACTGGTTGACTTGGGAATTTTCCTTTTTCTCTCTCAGCTACCGTAGTTGCTAATTGACCCAATTGATGTTCAAGCTTTAGAATAGCTTGAGTGTTTGATTGAAAAGCTTGTTGGGTTGACTGAATGAAACTTTGAAGTGTATCCTCTAAAGAAGGCTTTCTTTGTTGGGGTGCAACAAATTGAGACATATGTTGTTGGGCAAGAGGATATACTTGGTTAGGAGGGACAAATTGTTGATTGGGCATGTTAAATTGTTGTCCTCCTTGGTTTGACAAAGGTTGATTTTGTTTCCAAGAAAAATTAGGGTGATTCCTCCAATTAGGATTATATGTGGATGAATATGGACTATTAGAGGTTTTCTCATATGATTGTAAGGCATGTACCTGCTCAGAATACGCCTCTTGATAGGCTAGTAATGATGGACAATTCTGTGCTGTATGAGACAAGTTAGAACAAATAGCACAAACCTCATTAGCTACACTAGGATGATGATTCATTGATTGGTTCAGAGCTAAGGCATCTACTTTCCTAGAAAGTGTAGCTAGAGTGGCTTTCACATCAAAGTCATCCTTAACTTCGTATAACCCCTTTCTAGAAACTTGAGATGATTTTTCCCTTTGGTTTGAAAAATCCCACTGTTGAGAATTCTCAGAAAGTGAATTAAAGAAATCCCATGCAGCCCCTTCATGTAGGTTCAAAAATCTCCCACCATTCATAGACTCTACCATATGACGTTTCGACATGGTTAAACCATTATAAAAGCATTGTATAAGTCTCCATTTCTCAAAACCATGGTGGGGGCACTTAAGGAGTAAATCATTAAATCTTTCCCAACACTCATAAAATTGCTCACCCTCTCTTTGATAAAAATCACTTATCTCTCTCCTAAGGGCATTTGTTTTAGACATAGGGAAAAACTTGGTGAGAAACTTATTACTCAATTCATCCCATGTACTAATAGACCCAATAGGAAGTGAATTCAACCAAGCTTTTGCTTTGTCTTTTAATGAGAAAGGAAACATACGAAGCATAATTGACTCATCATTAAAATTTTGAAAACGAAATGTAGAGCATATGTCAAGAAATTCCTTAATGTGCAAATATGGATCCTCTCTCTCTAACCCATGGAAAGATGGTAAAAGTTGAATGACAGAGGGCTTGAGTTCAAAGTGTGTTGCTGTGGTTTGTGGCAACACAATACAAGATGGTTGGTTGGCTGCAAGTGGTGAAAAGTATTCTCTAAGGGTTTTCTCTACTTGCACTGGTGGTAGTACTGGCAATAATCTATTTGGGTCATCCATGACTTGAGAAGAACTAGCTTGACTACTATCAATTTTCGACTCTCTTTTAACCAAACGATTTGTTGAATCACGTTCCCAAACACTCATAAACTAACTAGACAAGGAAAGAAAGAAAAATAAAATAAAATAAACCAACAATAATGAGAATAAACGAAATTTAAAAATAAAAGAAATCAAACAATCAAACAATCAAACAATGAATTTAAAGACAAATAAAAGTTTTTTTTTTTGGTTTTTTTTTGTTTTAATTAAAAAATAAAAGACAACCTAAACTATAACTAGTGGAAGAATCAAATCAACCTAGATTAAACTGACTTTCTAGCACAATCCCCGGCAACGGCGCCAAAAACTTGTTGTGATAATTTTAATGTACTCGCAAGCGCACGAATCTAGAGATAGAATAGTGGTAACGAGGTCGATCCCACAGGGATTGTTATAAATTGAAAAGTCTAATTTAAATCTAAAATTAATATTAATTCTAACCTAGTTGAGCAAATTGAGTTTTAAGAGAAACTAGACTAATTAAACTAAGAAAACAATTATAGCAAATGAGAAATCAATAAGACAAATTACTAAGGTTTCAGAATCCACCACTATTCAACTAGTAATTATCTAATTATTAATTAACCCCCAATTTTAGAGTGACAACTCGAAATCAATCTATGTCATCTCATAGATATAACAATTAAGCCTAAGTAATTAAATCTAATGTAGGTTCTTTTTCTGCTTGATAATATGACATCTAAGAATCTCATGTAAACATATTGAATAACAAAGAGTCAAAATTTCCTAAGCACTCTATGTAAACAATTTAATGAAAGACATGGAATCAAAGATAATCATGTATAAACTTTATAAATCCAAACATCGATTTAATCGAATATTAATCCTAACAATCAATAATGCATGACAGAATTGATGAAAAGATTTTATTAACATCCAATTAATCATGTGAAATAAAAACCATAATCATCAAAGAACATATATAGGGAATTAATTAAATAAAAAGATAATTATTTCATTGAATAGGGTTTCATCCTTAACCTCAGTATAAGAAAATTAGCTAGACATACTTGAATTGAGAGCAACAAAATAAATAAATTCAGCCATGGGGAAGCCGAATTGCTGCAGATTTTCTTCTCTGTCTTGAATCCTTGCGTCTCCAGTTCTCTTTTGTTTCCGTCCAGCGGCTGCCTTTATATAATGTTACTGACTTGCTTAATCCTTATTGGATTCTAATTGCATTAATTCTTCTCCACCGACTTATAAAGCCCACTCACCAAGGCCTTTTAAAATTATTTCCTTACTAAACTTTGAAAGCAAAGCACACGTTTGACCACAAAAGCAAAAGGCCAATTAATGATTTCTTCTTTTAATGCCCAGCACATGTATTCCAAATTGCCAAATCTTTGCTTTCCAAATGCATGCCCACCGTTCATCCTTTGAAGAGATTGACATCCAATTTTGGTCTTCTTGACTTCCATTAATTCTTGGTTGCATTTTTGTCTTCCAATTTAATCTTTATTCCTTCTCAATTTGAAGTGTTTTCATGCCCTTTTACCAACAACCTCCAATTAATTCCCTATTCAATAAAACAATTCAATTAATTAAAAATAACAAATAAATATAACTAGCAATTATATTATTAAGGGTAAAATATGTATATAAATTATGCTCATCAGGCGCCAAGTTCGTCCAGCGGAAAAAGGCCACAAAAACGGGTGGGCTATAGCCTTGGAGGGTGGGGCTGGCCAACTTCGTCCGCCGGACTAGGAATGGCACGAGACTTTGCGAGGGGCCTCCGTGTGCCAAAAATAGGCCGCGGGCACAGCCGCGCCCAAAAATAACCGCCCGAAGCCCGGGGCGCCAAGTTCGTCCAGCGGAAAAAGAAAAACGGGTGGGCTATAGCCTTGGGGGGTGGGGCTGGCCAACTTCGTCCGCCGGACTCGGAATGGCGCGAGACTTTGTGAGGGGCCTCCGTGTGCCAAAAATAGGCCGCGGGCACAGCCGCACCCAAAAATAACCGCCCGAAGGACGGGGCGCCAAGTTCGTCCAGCAGAAAAAGGCCACAAAAACGGGTGGGCTATAGCCTTGGGGGGTGGGGCTGGCCAACCTCGTCCCCCGGACTCGGAATGGCGCGAGACTCTGTGAGGGGCATCCGTGTGCCAGAAATAGGCCGCGGGCACAGATGCGCCCAAAAATAACCGCCCGAAGGCCGGGGCGCCAAGTTCGTCCAGCGGAAAAAGGCCACAAAAACGGGTGGGCTATAGCCTTGGAGGGTGGGGCTAGCCAACTTCGTCCGCCGGACTCGGAATGGCGCGAGACTTTGCGAGCGGCCTCCGTGTTCTAAAAATAGGCCGCAGACACAGCCGCGCCCATAAATAACCACCCGAAGGCCGGGGCGCCAAGTTCGTCCAGCGGAAAAAGGCCACAAAATCGGGTGGGCTATAGCCTTGGGTGTGGGGCTGGCCAACTTCGTCCGCCGGACTCGGAACGGTGCGAGACTTTGTGAGGGGCCTCCGTGTGCCAAAAATAGGCCGCGGGCACAGCCGCGCCCAAAAATAACCGCCCGAAGCCCGGGGCGCCAAGTTCGTCCAGCGGAAAAAGGCCACAAAAACGGGTGGGCTATAGCCTTGGGGGGTGGGGCTGGCCAACTTCGTCCGCCGGTCTCGGAATGGCGCGAGATATTGCGAGGGGCCTCCGTGTGCCAAAAATAGGCCGCGGGCACAGCCGCGCCCAAAAATAACCGCCCGAAGGACGGGGCGCCAAGTTCGTCCAGCGGAAAAAGGCCACAAAAACGGGTGGGCTATAGCCTTGGGGGGTGGGGCTGGCCAACCTCGTCCCCCGGACTCGGAATGGCGCGAGACTCTGCGAGGGGCCTCTGTGTACCAGAAATAGGCCGCGGGCACAGCCGCGCCCAAAAATAACCGCCCGAAGGCCGGGGCGCCAAGTTCGTCCAGCGGAAAAAGGCCACAAAAACGGGTGGGCTATAGCCTTGGGGGGTGGGGCTGGCCCACTTCGTCCGCCAGACTCGGAATGGTGCGAGACTTTGCGAGCGGCCTCTGTGTGCCAAAAATAGGCCGCGGGCACAGCCGCGCCCAAAAATAACCGCCCCAAGGCCGGGGCGCCAAGTTAGTCCAGCGGAAAAAGGCCACAAAAACGGGTGGGCTATAGCCTTGGGGGGTGGGGCTGGCCAACTTCGTCCGCCGGACTCGGAATGGCGCGAGACTTTGCGAGCGGCCTCCGAGTGCCAAAAATAGGCCGCGGGCACAGCCGCGCCCAAAAATAACCGCCCGAAGGCCGGGGCGCCAAGTTCGTCCAGCGGAAAAAGGCCGCAAAAACGGGTGGGCCATAGCCTTGGGGGGTGGGGCTGGCCAACTTCGTCCGCCGGACTCGGAATGGCGCGAGCCTTTGCGAGGGGCCTCCGTGTGCCAAATATAGGCCGTGGGCGCAGCCAAGCCCAAAAATAACCGCCCGAAGGCCGGGGCGCCAAGTTCGTCTAGCGGAAAAAGGCCACAAAAACGGGTGGGCTATAGCCTTGGGGGTGGGGCTGGCCAACTTCGTCCGCCGGACTCGGAATGGCGCGAGACTTTGCGAGCGGCCTCCGTGTGCCAAAAATAGGCCGCGGGCAAGCCGCGCCCAAAAATAACCGGCCGAAGGCCGGGGCGCCAAGTTCGTGCAGCGGAAAAAGGCCACAAAAACGGGTGGGCTATAGCCTTGGGCGGTGGGGCTGGCCAACTTCGTCCGCCGGACTCGGAATGGCGCGAGACTTTGCGAGCGGCCTCCGTGTGCCAAAAATAGGCCGCGGGCACAGGCGCGAGCAAAAATAACCGCCCGAAGGCCGGGGCGCCAAGTTCGTCCAGCGGAAAAAGGCCACAAAAACGGGTGGGCTATAACCTTGGGGGGTGGGGCTGGCCAACTTCGTCCGCCGGACTCGGAATGGCGTGAGACTTTGCGAGCGGCCTCCGTGTTCTAAAAATAGGCCGCAGACACAGCCGCGCCCATAAATAACCACCCGAAGGCCGGGGCGCCAAGTTCGTCCAGCGGAAAAAGGCCACAAAATCGGGTGGGCTATAGCCTTGGGTGTGGGGCTGGCCAACTTCGTCCGCCGGACTCGGAATGGCGCGAGACTTTGCGAGTGGCCTCCGTGTGCCAAAAATAGGCCGCGGGCACAGCCGCGTCCAAAAATAACTGCCCGAAGGCCGGGGCACCAAGTTCGTCCAGCGGAAAAAGGCCACAAAAACGGGTGGGCTATAACCTTGGGGGGTGGGGCTGGCCAACTTCGTCCGCCGGACTCGGAATGGCGTGAGACTTTGCGAGCGGTCTCCGTGTTCTAAAAATAGGCCGCAGACACAGCCGCGCCCATAAATAACCACCCGAAGGCCGGGGCGCCAAGTTCGTCCAGCGGAAAAAGGCCACAAAATCGGGTGGGCTATAGCCTTGGGTGTGGGGCTGGCCAACTTCGTCCGCCGGACTCGGAATGGCGCGAGACTTTGCGAGCGGCCTCCGTGTGCCAAAAATAGGCCGCGGGCACAGCCGCGTCCAAAAATAACTGCCCGAAGGCCGGGGCACCAAGTTCGTCCAGCGGAGAAAGGCCACAAAAACGGGTGGGCTATAGCCTTGGGGGTGGGGCTGGCCAACTTCGTCCGCCGGACTCGGAATGGCGCGAGACTTTGCGAGCGGCCTCCGTGTGCCAAAAATAGGCCGTGGGCACAGCCGCGCCCAAAAATAACCGCCCGAAAGCCGGGGCGCCAAGTTCGTCCAGCGTAAAAAGGCCACAAAAACGGGTGGGCTATAGCCTTGGGGGGTGGGGCTGGCCAACTTTGTCCGCCGGACTCGGAATGGCGCGAGACTTTGTGAGGGGCCTCCGTGTGCCAAAAATAGGCCGCGGGCACAGCCGCACCCAAAAATAACCGCCCGAAGGACGGGGCGCCAAGTTCGTCCAGCAGAAAAAGGCCACAAAAACGGGTGGGCTATAGCCTTGGGGGGTGGGGCTGGCCAACCTCGTCCCCCGGACTCGGAATGGCGCGAGACTCTGCGAGGGGCATCCGTGTGCCAGAAATAGGCCGCGGGCACAGATGCGCCCAAAAATAACCGCCCGAAGGCCGGGGCGCCAAGTTCGTCCAGCGGAAAAAGGCCACAAAAACGGGTGGGCTATAGCCTTGGAGGGTGGGGCTAGCCAACTTCGTCCGCCGGACTCGGAATGGCGCGAGACTTTGCGAGCGGCCTCCGTGTTCTAAAAATAGGCCGCAGACACAGCCGCGCCCATAAATAACCACCCGAAGGCCGGGGCGCCAAGTTCGTCCAGCGGAAAAAGGCCACAAAATCGGGTGGGCTATAGCCTTGGGTGTGGGGCTGGCCAACTTCGTCCGCCGGACTCGGAACGGTGCGAGACTTTGTGAGGGGCCTCCGTGTGCCAAAAATAGGCCGCGGGCACAGCCGCGCCCAAAAATAACCGCCCGAAGCCCGGGGCGCCAAGTTCGTCCAGCGGAAAAAGGCCACAAAAACGGGTGGGCTATAGCCTTGGGGGGTGGGGCTGGCCAACTTCGTCCGCCGGTCTCGGAATGGCGCGAGATATTGCGAGGGGCCTCCGTGTGCCAAAAATAGGCCGCGGGCACAGCCGCGCCCAAAAATAACCGCCCGAAGGACGGGGCGCCAAGTTCGTCCAGCGGAAAAAGGCCACAAAAACGGGTGGGCTATAGCCTTGGGGGGTGGGGCTGGCCAACCTCGTCCCCCGGACTCGGAATGGCGCGAGACTCTGCGAGGGGCCTCTGTGTACCAGAAATAGGCCGCGGCCACAGCAGCGCCCAAAAATAACCGCCCGAAGGCCGGGGCGCCAAGTTCGTCCTGCGGAAAAAGGCCACATAAACGGGTGGGCCATAGCGTTGGGGGGTGGGGCTGGCCAACTTCGTCCGCCGGACTCGGAATGGCGCGAGACTTTGCGAGGAGACTCCGTGTGCCACAAGGAGGCCGCGGGCACTGCCGCACCAAAAAATATCCGCCCGAATGTCGGGGCGCCCAAACCCCCCCAGCGGAAAAATGGCCAAAAAATGGGTGGGCTATAGCCTTGGGGGGTGGGGCTGGCTAACTTCGTCCGCCGGACTCGGAATGGCGCGAGACTTTACGAGGCACGTCCGAGTGCCAAAAATAGGCCGCGGACACAGCCGCGCCCAAAAATAACCGCCCGAAGGCCGGAGCGCCAAGTTCGTCCTGCGGAAAAAGGCCACAAAAACGGGTGGGCTATAGCCTTGGGGGGTGGGGCTGGCCAACTTCGTCCGCCGGACTCGGAATGGTGCGAGACTTTGCGAGGGGCCTCCATGTGCCAAAAATAGGCCGCAGGCACAGCCGCGCCCAAAAATAACCGCCCGAAGACCGGGGCGCCAAGTTCGTCCAGCGGAAAGAGGCCACAAAAACGGGTGGGCTATAGCCTTGGGGGGTGGGTTGGCCAACTTCGTCCGCCGGACTCGGAATGGCGCGAGACTTTGCGGGGGGCCTCCGTGTGCCAAAAATAGGCCGCGGCCACAGCCGCGCCCAAAAATAACCGCCCGAATGCCGGGGCGCCAAGTTCGTCCTGCGGAAAAAGGCCACAAAAACGGGTGGGCCATAGCGTTGGGGGGTGGGGCTGGCCAACTTCGTCCGCCGGACTCGGAATGGCGCGAGACTTTGCGAGGGGCCTCCGTGTGCCAAAAGGAGGCCGCGGGCACTGCCGCGCGAAAAAATAACCGCCCGAATGTTGGGTCGCCCAAACCCCCCCAGCGGAAAAATGGCCAAAAAATGGGTGGGCTATAGCCTTGGGGGGTGGGGCTGGCCAACTTCGTCCGCCGGACTCGGAATGGGGCGAGACTTTGCGAACGGCCTCCTCGTGCCAAAAATAGGCCGCGGGCACAGCCGCGCCCAAAAATAACCCCCCGAAGGTCGGCGCGCCCCAACCCCCCCCAGCAGAAAAATGGCAAAAACTGGTGGGCTATAGCCTTGGGGGGTGGGGCTGGCCAACTTCGTCCGCCGGACTCGGAATGGGGTGAGAATTGTGAGCGGCCTCCGTGTGCCAAAAAGAGGCCGCGGGCACAGCCGCGTCCAAAAATAACCGCCCGAAGGTCGGGGCGCCCAAACCCCCCAAGCGGAAAAATGGCCAAAAAACGGGTGGGCTATAGCCTTGGGGGGTGGGGCTGGCGCACTTCGTCCGCCGGACTCGGAATGGGGTGAGAATTGCGAGCGGCCTCCGTGTGCCAAAAAAAGGCTGCGGGCACAGCCGCGTCCAAAAATTTCCGCCCGAAGGTCGGGGCACCCAAACCCCCCCAGCGGAAAAATGGCCAAAAAACGGGTGGGCTATAGCCTTGGGGGGTGGGGCTGGCCAACTTCGTACGCCGGACTCGGAATGGGGCGAGACTTTGCGAGCGGCCTCCGTGTGCCAAAAAGAGGCCGCGGGCACAGCCGCGCCAAAAAATAACCACCCGAAGGTCGGGGTGCCCAAACCCCCCAGCGGAAAAATGGCAAAAAAACGGGTGGGCTAAAGCCTTGGGAGGTGGGGCTGGCGAGCTTTGTCCGCCGGACTCGGAATCGGGTGAGACTTTGCGAGCGGTCTCCGTGTGCCAAAAAGAAGCCGTGGGCACAGCCGCACCCAAAAATAACCGCCCGAAGGTCGGGGAGCCCAAACCCCCCCAGCGGAAAAATGGCCAAAAAACGGGTGGGCTATAGCCTTGGGGGGTGGGGCTGGCCAACTTCGTCCGCCGGACTAGGAATGGGGCGAGACTTTGCAAGCGGCCTCCGTGTGCCAAAATGAGGCCGCGGGCACAGCCGCGCCAAAAAATAACCGCCCGAAGGTCGGGGTGCCCAAACCCCCCAGCGGAAAAATGGCCAAAAAACGGGTGGACTAGAGCCTTGGGAGGTGGGGCTGGCGAGCTTTGTCCGCCGGACTCGGAATCGGGCGAGACTTTGCGAGCGGCCTCTGTGTGCCAAAAAGAGGCCGTGGGAACAGCCGCGCCCAAAAATAACCGCCCGAAGGTCGGGGCGATCAAACCCCCCAGCGGAAAAATGGGCAAAAAACGGGTGGGCTATAGCCTTCGGGGGTGGGGCTGGCCAACTTCGTCCGCCGGACTCGGAATGGGGAAAGACTTTGCGAGCGGCCTAGGTGTGCCAAAAAGAGGCCGTGGGCACAGCGGCGCCCAAAAATAACCGCCCGAAGATCGGGGCGCCAAAACCCCCCCAGCGGAAAAATGGCCAAAAAACGGGTGGGCTATAGCCTTGGGGGGTGGGGCAGGCCAACTTCGTCCGCCGGACTCGGAATGGGGCGAGACTTTGCGAGCGGCCTCCGTGTACCAAAAAGAGGCCGCGGAGACAGCCGCGCCCAAAAATAACCACCCGAAGGTCGGGGCGCCCAAACCGCCCAGCGGAAAAATGGCCAAAAAACGGGTGGGCTATGGCCTTGGGGGGTGGGGCTGGCCAACTTCGTCCGCCGGACTCGGAATGGCATGAGACTTTACGAGGGGCCTCCGTGTGCCAAAAATAGGCCGCGGGCTCAGCCGCGCCCAAAAATAACCGCCCGAAGACCGGGGCGCCAAGTTCGTCCAGCGGAAAGAGGCCACAAAAACGGGTGGGCTATAGCCTTGGGGGGTGGGGCTGGCCAACTTCGTCCGCCGGACTCGGAATGGCGCGAGACTTTGCGAGGAGCCTCCGTGTGCCACAAGGAGGCCGCGGGCACTTCCGCGCCAAAAAATATCCGCCCGAATGTCGGGGCGCCCAAACCCCCCCAGCGGAAAAATGGCCAAAAAATGGGTGGGCTATAGCCTTGGGGGGTGGGGCTGGCTAACTTCGTCCGCCGGACTCGAATGGCGCGAGACTTTTCGAGGCACGTCCGAGTGCCAAAAATAGGCCGCGGACACAGCCACGCCCAAAAATAACCGCCCGAAGGCCGGAGCGCCAAGTTCGTCCTGCGGAAAAAGGCCACAAAAACGGGTGGGCTATAGCCTTGGGGGGTGGGGCTGGCCAACTTCGTCCTGCGGAAAAAGGCCACAAAAACGGGTGGGCTATAGCCTTGGCGGGTGGGGCTGGCCGACTTCGTCCGCCGGACTCGGAATGGCATGAGACTTTACGAGGGGCCTCCGTGTGCCAAAAATAGGCCGCGGGCTCAGCCGCGCCCAAAAATAACCGCCCGAAGACCGGGGCGCCAAGTTCGTCCAGCGGAAAGAGGCCACAAAAACGGGTGGGCTATAGCCTTGGGGGGTGGGGCTGGCCAACTTCGTCCGCCGGACTCGGAATGGCGCGAGACTTTGCGGGGGGCCTCCGTGCGCCAAAAATAGGCCGCGGCCACAGCCGCACCCAAAAATAACCGCCCGAAGGCCGGGGCGCCAAGTTCGTCCTGCGGAAAAAGGCCACAAACACAGGTGGGCCATAGCGTTGGGGGGTGGGGCTGGCCAACTTCGTCCGCCGGACTCGGAATGGCGCGAGACTTTACGAGGAGCCTCCGTGTGCCACAAGGAGGCCACGGGCACTTCCGCGCCAAAAAATATCCGCCCGAATGTCGGGGCGCCCAAACCCCCCAGCGGAAAAATGGCCAAAAAATGGGTGGGCTATAGCCTTGGGGGGTGGGGCTGGCTAACTTCGTCCGCCGGACTCGGAATGGCGCGAGACTTTTCGAGGCACGTCCGAGTGCCAAAAATAGGCCGCGGACACAGCCGCGCCCAAAAAAAACCGCCCGAAGGCCGGAGCGCCAAGTTCGTCCTGCGGAAAAAGGCCACAAAAACGGGTGGGCTATAGCCTTGGGGGGTGGGGCTGGCCAACTTCGTCCGCCGGACTCGGAATGGTGCGAGACTTTGCGAGGGGCCTCCATGTGCCAAAAATAGGCCGCGGGCACAGCCGCGCCCAAAAATAACCGCCCGAAAGCCAGGGCACCAAATTCGTCCTGCGGAAAAAGGCCACAAAAACGGGTGGGCTATAGCCTTGGGGGGTGGGTCTGGCCAACTTCGTCCGCCGGACTCGGAATGGCGCGAGACTTTGCGAGGGGCCTCCATGTGCCAAAAATAGGCCGCGGGCTCAGCCGCGCCCAAAAATAACCGCCCGAAGACCGGGGCGCCAAGTTCGTCCAGCGGAAAGAGGCCACAAAAACGGGTGGGCTATACCCTTGGGGGGTGGGTTGGCCAACTTCGTCCGCCGGACTCGGAATGGAGCGAGACTTTGCGGGGGGCCTCCGTGTGCCAAAAATAGGCCGCGGCCACAGCCGCGCCCAAAAATAACCCCCCGAATGCCGGGGCGCCAAGTTCGTCCTGCGGAAAAAGGCCACAAAAACGGGTGGGCCATAGCGTTGGGGGGTGGGGCTGGCCAACTTCGTCCGCCGGACTCGGAATGGCGCGAGACTTTGCGAGGGGCCTCCGTGTGCCAAAAGGAGGCCGCGGTCACTGCCGCGCCAAAAAATAACCGCCCGAATGTTGGGGCGCCCAAACCCCCCCAGCGGAAAAATGGCCAAAAAATGGGTGGGCTATAGCCTTGGGGGGTGGGGCTGGCCAACTTCGTCCGCCGGAATCGGAATGGGGCGAGACTTTGCGAACGGCCTCCGTGTGCCATAAAGAGCCCGCGGGCATAGGCGCGCCAAAAAATAACCACCCGAAGGTCGGGGCGCCCAAACCCCCCCAGCGGAAAAATGGCCAAAAAACGGGTGGGCTATAGCCTTGGGGGGTGGGGCTGGCCAACTTCGTCCGCCGGACTAGGAATGGGGCGAGACTTTGCGAGCGGCCTCCGCGTGCCAAAAATAGGCCGCGGGCACAGCCGCGCCCAAAAATAACCCCCCAAAGGTCGGCGCGCCCCAACCCCCCCCAGCGGAAAAATGGCAAAAACTGGTGGGCTATAGCCTTGGGGGGTGGGGCTGGCCAACTTCGTCCGCCGGACTCGGAATGGGGTGAGAATTGTGAGCGGCCTCCGTGTGCCAAAAAGAGACCGCGGGCACAGCCGCGTCCAAAAATAACCGCCCGAAGGTCGGGGCGCCCAAACCCCCCAAGCGGAAAAATGGCCAAAATACGGGTGGGCTATAGCCTTGGGGGGTGGGGCTGGCGCACTTCGTCCGCCGGACTCGGAATGGGGTGAGAATTGCGAGCGGCCTCCGTGTGCCAAAAAGAGGCCGCGGGCACAGCCGCGTCCAAAAATAACCGCCCGAAGGTCGGGGAGCCCAAATCCCCCCAGCGGAAAAATGGCCAAACAATGGGTGGGCTATAGCCTTGGGGGGTGGGGCTGGCCAACTTCGTCCGCCGGACTCGAAATGGGGCGAGACTTTACGAGCAGCCTCTGCGTGCCAAAAATAGGCCACGGACACAGCCGCGCCCAAAAATAACCCCCCGAAGGTCCGCGCGCCCCAACCCCCCCAGCGGAAAAATGGCAAAAACTGGTGGGCTATAGCCTTGGGGGGTGGGGCTGGCCAACTTCGTCCGTCGGACTCGGAATGGGGTGAGAATTGTGAACGGCCTCCGTGTGCCAAAAAGAGGCCGCGGGCACAGCCGCGTCCAAAAATAACCGCCCGAAGGTCGGGGCGCCCAAACCCCCCAAGCGGAAAAATGGCCAAAAAACGGGTGGGCTATAGCCTTGGGGGGTGGGGCTGGCGCACTTCGTCCGCCGGACTCGGAATGGGGTGAGAATAGCGAGCGGCCTCCGTGTGCCAAAAAGAGGCCGCGGGCACAGCCGCGTCCAAAAATATCCGCCCGAAGGTCGGGGCACCCAAACCCCCCCAGCGGAAAAATGGCCAAAAAACGGGTGGGCTATAGCCTTGAGGGGTGGGGCTGGCCAACTTCGTCCGCCGGACTCGGAATGGGGCGAGACTTTGCGAGTGGCCTCCGTGTGCCAAAAAGAGGCCGCGGGCACAGCCGTGCCAAAAAATAACCACCCGAAGGTTGGGGTGCCCAAACCCCCCGGCGGAAAAATGGCAAAAAAACGGGTGGGCTAAAGCCTTGGGTGGTGGGGCTGGCGAGCTTTGTCCGCCGGACTCGGAATCGGGTGAGACTTTGCGAGCGGCCTCCGTGTGCCAAAAAGAGGCCATGGGCACAGCCGCACCCAAAAATAACCGCCCGAAGGTCGGGGAGCCCAAACCCCCCCAGCGGAAAAATGGCCAAAAAACGGGTGGGCTATAGCCTTGGGGGGTGGGGCTGGCCAACTTCGTCCGCCGGACTAGGAATGGGGCGAGACTTTGCAAGCGGCCTACGTGTGCCAAAACGAGGCCGCGGTCACAGCCGCGCCAAAAAATAACCGCCCGAAGGTCGGGGTGCCCAAACCCCCCAGCGGAAAAATGGCCAAAAAACGGGTGGACTAGAGCCTTGGGAGGTGGGGCCGGCGAGCTTTGTCCGCCGGACTCGGAATCGGGCGAGACTTTGCGAGCGGCCTCCGTGTGCCAAAAAGAGGCCATGGGAACAGCCGTGCCCAAAAATAACCGCCCGAAGGTCGGGGCGATCAAACCCCCCAGCGGAAAAATGGGCAAAAAACAGGTGGGCTATAGCCTTGGGGGGTGGGGCCGGCCCACTTCGTCCGCCGGACTCGGAATGGGGAAAGACTTTGCGAGCGGCCTAGGTGTGCCAAAAAGAGGCCGTGGGCACAGCGACGCCCAAAAATAACCGCCCGAAGATCGGGGCGCCAAAACCCCCCCAGCGGAAAAATGGCCAAAAAACGGGTGGGCTATAGCCTTGGGGGGTGGGGCAGGCCAACTTCGTCCGCCGGACTCGGAATGGGGCGAGACTTTGTGAGCGGCCTCCGTGTACCAAAAAGAGGCCGCGGAGACAGCCGCGCCCAAAAATAACCACCCGAAGGTCGGGGCGCCCAAACTGCCCAGCGGAAAAATGGCCAAAAAACGGGTGGGCTATGGCCTTGGGGGGTGGGGCTGGCCAACTTCGTCCGCCGGACTCGGAATGGGGCGAGACTTTGCGAGCGGCCTCCATGTGCCAAAAAGAGGCCGCGGGCAAAGCCGCGCCCAAAAATAACCACCTGAAGGTCGAGGCGCCCAAACCCCCCCAGCGGAAAAACGGCCAAAAAACGGGTGGGCTATAGCCTTGGGGGGTGGGGCTGGCCAACTTCGTCTGCCGGACTCGGAATGGGGCGAGACTTTGCGAGCGGCCTCCGTGTACCAAAAAGAGGCCGCTGGGACAGCCGCGTGCAAAAATAACCGCCCGAAGGTCGGGGCGCCCAAACCCCCCCAGCGGAAAAATGGCCAAAAAACGGGTTGGCTATAGCCTTGGGGGGTGGGGCTGGCCAACTTTGTCCGCCGGACTCGGAATGGGGCGAGACTTTGCGAGCGGCCTCCGTGTGCCAAAACGAGGCCGCGGGCACAGCTGCGCCCAAAAATAACCGCCTGAATGTCGAGGCGGCCAAACCCCCCCAGCGGAAAAACGGCCAAAAAATGGGTGGGCTATAGCCTTGGGGGGTGGGGCTGCCCAACTTCGTCTGCCGGACTCGGAATGGGGGGAGACTTTGCGAGCGGCCTCCGTGTGCCAAAAAGAGGCCGCGGGCACAGCCGCGCGCAAAAATAACCGCCCGAAGGTCAGGGCGCCCAAACCCCCCCAGCGGAAAAATAGGCAAAAAACGGGTTGGGTATAGCCTTGGGGGGTGGGGCTGGCCAACTTCGTCCGCCGGACTCGGAATGGGGCGAGACTTTGCGAGCGGCCTCCGTGTGCCAAAAAGAGGCCGTAGGGACAGCCGTGCCCAAAAATAACTGCCCAAAGGTCGGGGCGCCCAAACCCCCCAAGCGGAAAAATGGCCAAAAAACGGGTGGGCTATAGCCTTGGGTGGTGGGGCTGGCCAACTTTGTCCGCCGGACTCGGAATGGGGCGAGACTTTGCGAGGTGCCTCCGTGTGCCAAAAATAGGCCACACGCATAGCCGCGCCCAAATATACCCTCCCGAAGGCCGGGGCGCCAAGTTCGTCCAGCGGTAAAAGGCCACAAAAACGGGTGGGCTATAGCCTTGGGGGGTGGGGCTGGCCAAGTTCGTCCGCCGGACTCGGAATATCGCGAGACTTTGCAAGGTACCTCCGTGTGCCAAAAATAGGCCGCGGGCACAGCCGCGCCCAAAAATACCCGCCCGAAGGCCGGGGCGCCAAGTTCGTCCCGCGGAAAAAGGCCACAAAAACGGGTGGGCTATAGCCTTGGGGGGTGGGGCTGGCCAACTTTGTCCGCCGGACTCGGAATGGCGCGAGACTTTGCGAGGCTCGTCCGTGTGCCAAAAAAAGGCCGCGGGCACAGCCGCACCCAAAAATACCCGCCCGAAGGCCGGGACGCCAAGTTCGTCCAGCGGAAAAAGGCCACAAAAACGGGTGGGCTATAGCCTTGGGGGGTGGGGCTGGCCCACTTCGTCCGCCGGACTCGGAATGGCGCGAGACTTTGCGAGGCTCGTCCGTGTGCCAAAAACAGGACGCGGGCACAGCCGCTCCCAAAAATATCCGCCCGAAGGCCGGGGCGCCAAGTTCGTCCTGCGGAAAAAGGCCACAAAAACGGGTGGGTTATATAGCCTTGGGGGGTGGGGCTGGCCAACTTCGTCCGCCGGACTCGGAATGGCGCGAGACTTTGCGAGGCTCGTCCGTGTGCCAAAAACAGGCCGCGGGCACAGCCGCGCCCAAAAATACCGGCCCGAAGGCCGGGGCGCCAAGTTCGTCCTGCGGAAAAAGGCCACAAAAACGGGTGGGCTATAGCCTTGGGGGGTGGGGCTGGCCAACTTCGTCCGCCGGACTCGGAATGACGTGAGACTTTACGAGGTGCCTCCGTGTGCCAAAAATAGGGTTCGGGCACAGCCACGCCCAAAAATACCCGCCCGAAAGCCGGGCCGCCTAGTTCGTCCAGCGGTAAAAGGCAACAAAAACGGGTGGGCTATAGCCTTGGGGGGTGGGGCTGGCCAACTTCGTCCGCCGGACTCGGAATGGCGCGCGAATTAGCAAGGCACCTCCATGCGCCAAAAGTAGGCTGCAGGCACATCCTCACCCAAAAATACCCGCCCGAAGGCCGGGGCGCCAAGTTCGTCCAGCGGAAAAAGGCCACAAAAACAGTTGGGCTATAGCCTTGCTTGTTGGGGCTGCCCAACCTCATCCGCCGGACTTGGAATGGCGAGAGACTTTGCGAGGCGCCTCCATGTGCCAAAAATAGGCGGCGGGCACAGCCGTGCCTAAAAATACCCGCCCGAAGGCCGGGGCGCCAAGTTCGTCCAGCGGAAAAAGGCCACAAAAATGGGTGGGCGATAGCCTTGGGGGGTGGGGTTGGCCAACTTCGTCCGCCGGATGCGGAATAGCGCGAGACTTTGCGAGGCACCTCCGTGTGCCAAAAATAGGCCGCACGCATAGCCGCGCCCAAATATACCCGCCCGAAGGCCGGGGCGCCAAGTTCGTCCAGCGGTAAAAGGCCACAAAAACGGGTGGGCTATAGCCTTGGGGGGTGGGGCTGGCCAAGTTCGTCCGCCGGACTCGGAATATCGCGAGACTTTGCGAGGTGCCTCCGTGTGCCAAAAATAGGCCGCGGGCACAGCCGCGCCCAAAAATACCCGCCCGAAGGCCGGGGCGCCAAGTTCGTCCCGCGGAAAAAGGCCACAAAAACGGGTGGGCTACAGCCTTGGGGGGTGGGGCTGGCCAACTTCGTCCGCCGGACTCGGAATGGCGCGAGACTTTGCGAGGCTCGTCCGTGTGCCAAAAATAGGCCGCGGGCACAGCCGCGGCCAAAAATACCCGCCCGAAGCCCGGGACGCCAAGTTCGTCCAGCGGAAAAAGGCCACAAAAACGGGTGGGCTATAGCCTTGGGGGGTGGGGCTGGCCAACTTCGTCCGCCGGACTCGGAATGGCGCAAGACTTTGCGAGGCTCGTCCGTGTGCCAAAAACAGGCCGTGGGCACAGCCGCGCCCAAAAATACCCGCCCGAAGGCCGGGGCGCCAAGTTCGTCCTGCGGAAAAAGGCCACAAAAACGGGTGGGCTATAGCCTTGGGGGGTGGGGCTGGCCAACTTCGTCCGCCGGACTCGGAATGGCGCGAGACTTTGCGAGGCTCATCCGTGTGCCAAAAACAGGCCGCGGGCACAGCCGCGCCCAAAAATACCCGCCCGAAGGCCGGGGCGCCAAGTTCGTCCTGCGGAAAAAGGCCACAAAAACGGGTGGGCTATAGCCTTGGGGGGTGGGGCTGGCCAACTTCATCCGCCGGACTCGGAATGATGCGAGACTTTGCGAGGTGCCTCCGTGTGCCAAAAATAGGCTTCGGGCACAGCCACGTCCAAAAATACCCGCCCGAAAGCCGGGCCGCCTAGTTCGTCCAGCGGTAAAAGGCAACAAAAATGGGTGGGCTATAGCCTTGGGGGGTGGGGCTGGCCAACTTCGTCCGCCGGACTCGGAATGGCGCGCGAATTAGCAAGGCACCTCCATGCGCCAAAAGTAGGCCGCAGGCACATCCACACCCAAAAATACCCGCCCGAAGGCCGGGGCGCAAAGTTCGTCCAGCGGAAAAAGGCCACAAAAACGGTTGGGCTATAGCCTTGCTTGTTGGGGCTGCCCAACTTCATCCGCCGGACTCGGAGTGGCGAGAGACTTTGCGAGGCACCTCCATGTGCCAAAAATAGGTGGCGGGCACAGCCGTGTCTAAAAATACCCGCCCGAAGGCCGGGGCGCCAAGTTCATCCAGCGGAAAAAGGCCACAAAAATGGGTGGGCGATAGCCTTGGGGGGTGGGGCTGGCCAACTTCGTCCGCCGGATGCGGAATAGCGCGAGACTTTGAGAGGCACCTCCGTGTACCAAAAATAGGCCGCACGCATAGCCGCGCCCAAATATACCCGCCTGAAGGCCGGGGCGCCAAGTTCGTCCAGCGGTAAAAGGCCACAAAAACGGGTGGGCTATAGCCTTGGGGGGTGGGGCTGGCCAAGTTCGTCCGCCGGACTCGGAATATCGCGAGACTTTGCGAGGTGCCTCCGTGTGCCAAAAATAGGCCGCGGGCACAGCCGCGCCCAAAAATACCCTCCCGAAGGCCGGGGCGCCAAGTTCGTCACGCGGAAAAAGGCCACAAAAACGGGTGGGCTATAGCCTTGGGGGGGGGGGGGCTGGCCAACTTCGTCCGCCGGACTCGGAATGGCGCGAGACTTTGCGAGGCTCGTCCGTGTGCCAAAAATAGGCCGCGGGCACAGCCGCGCCCAAAAATACCCGCCCGAAGGCCGGGACGCCAAGTTCGTCCAGCGGAAAAAGGCCACAAAAACGGGTGGGCTATAGCCTTGGGGGGTGGGGCTGGCCAAGTTCGTCCGCCGGACTCGGAATATCGCGAGACTTTGTGAGGTGCCTCCGTGTGCCAAAAATAGGCCGCGGGCACAGCCGCGCCCAAAAATACCCTCCCGAAGGCCGGGGCGCCAAGTTCGTCACGCGGAAAAAGGCCACAAAAACGGGTGGGCTATAGCCTTGGGGGGTGGGGCTGGCCAACTTCGTCCGCCGGACTCGGAATGGCGCGAGACTTTGCGAGGCTCGTCCGTGTGCCAAAAATAGGCCGCGGGCACAGCCGCGCCCAAAAATACCCGCCCGAAGGCCGGGGCGCCAAGTTCGTCCAGCGGAAAAAGGCCACAAAAACGGGTGGGCTATAGCCTTGGGGGGTGGGGCTGGCCAACTTCGTCCGCCGGACTCGGAATGGCGTAAGAACTTTGCGGGGGGCCTCCGTGTGCCAACAATAGGCCGCGGCCACAGCCGCGCCCAAAAATAACCGCCCGAAGGCCGGGGCGCCAAGTTCATCCTGCGGAAAAAGGCCTAAAAAACGGGTGGGCTATAGGCTTGGGCGGTGGGGCTGGCCAACTTCGTCCGCCGGACTCGGAATAGCGCGATACTTTGCGAGGGGTCTCCGTGTGCCAAAAATAGGCCGCGGGCACAGCCGCGCCCAGAAATAACTGCCCGAAGGCCGGGGTGCCATGTTCATCCTGCGGAAAAAGGCCACAAAAACGGGTGGGCTATAGCCTTGGGGGGTGGGGCTGGCCAACTTCGTCCCCCGGACACGGAATGGCGCGAGACTTTGCGAGGGTCCTCCGTGTGCCAAAAATAGGCCGCGGGCACAGCCGCGCCCAGAAATAACTGCCCGAAGGCCGGGGTGCCATGTTCATCCTGCGGAAAAAGGCCACAAAAACGGGTGGGCTATAGCCTTGGGGGGTGGGGCTGGCCAACTTCGTCCCCCGGACACGGAATGGCGCGAGACTTTGCGAGGGTCCTCCGTGTGCCAAAAATAGGCCGCGGGCGCAGCCACGCCCAGAAATAACTGCCTGAAGGCCGGGGTGCCATGTTCGTCCTGCGGAAAAAGGACACAAAAACGGGTGGGCTATAGCCTTGGGGGGTGGGGCTGGCCAACTTCGTCCGCCGGACTCGGAATGGCGCGAGACTTTGCGAGGCTCCTCCGTGTGCCAAAAATAGGATGCGGGCACAGCCGCACCCAAAAATACCCCCCCGGAGGCCGGGGCGCCAAGTTCATCCAGCGGTAAAAGGCCACAAAAACGGGTGGGCTATAGCCTTGGGGGGTGGGGCTGGCCAACTTCGTCCGCCGGACTCGGAATGGCGCGAGACTTTGCGAGGCTCCTCCGTGTGCCAAAAATAGGATGCGGGCACAGCCCCGCCCAAAAATACCCTCCCGAAGGCCAGGGCGCCAAGTTCGTCCAGCGGAAAAAGGCCACAAAAACGGGTGGGCTATAGCCTTGGGGGGTGTGGCTGGCCAACTTCGTCCGCCGGATTCCGAATGGCGTGAGACTTTGCGAGGCGTCTCCCTGTGCCAAAAATAGGCCGCGGACCCAGCTTAGCCCAATAATACCCACCCGAAGGCCGGGGCGCCAAGTTCGTCCAGCGGTAAAAGGCCACAAAAACAGGTGGGCTATAGACTTGGGGGGTGGGGCTGGCCAACTTCGTCCGCCCGACTCGGAATGGCATGAGACTTTGCGAAGCGCCTCCACAGCCGCGCCCAAAAATACCCGCCCGTAGGCCGGGGTGCCAAGTTTGTCCAGCGGAAAAAGGCCACAAAAACGGGTGGGCTATAGCCTTGGGGGGTGGGGCTGGCCAACTTCGTCCGCCGGACTCGGAATGGCGCGAGACTTTGTGAGGCACCTCCGTGTGCGGAGAATAGACCGTGGGCACAGCCGCGCCCAAAAATACCCGACCGACGGCCGGGGCGCCAAGTTCGTCCAGCGGAAAAAGGCCACAAAAACGGGTGGGCTATAGCCTTGGGGGGTGGGGCTGGCCCACTTCGTCCGCCGGACTCGGAATGGCGCGAGACTTTGCGAGCGGCCTCCGTGTGCCAAAATTTGGCCACGGGCACAGCCGCACCACAAAATAACTGGCCGAAGGCCGGGGCGCCAAGTTCGTCCAGCGGAAAAAGGCCACAAAAACGGGTGGGCTATAGCCTTTGGGGGGTGGGGCTGGCCAACTTCGTCCGCCGGACTCGGAATGGCGCGAGACTTTGCGAGCGGCCTCCGTGTGCCAAAAATAGGCCGCAGGCACAGCAGCGCCCAAAAATAACCGCCCGAAGGCCGGGGCGCCATGTTCGTCCAGCGGAAAAAGGCCACAAAAACGGGTGGGCTATAGCCTTGGGGGTTGGGGCTGGCCAACTTCGTCCCCCGGACACGGAATGGTGCGAGACTTTGCGAGGGGCCTCCGTGTGCCAAAAATAGGCCGCGGACGCAGCCACGCCCAGAAATAACTGCCCGAAGGCCGGGGTGCCATGTTCGTCCTGCGGAAAAAGGACACAAAAACGGGTGGGCTATAGCCTTGGGCGGTGGGGCTGGCCAACTTCGTCCGCCGGACTCGGAATGGCACGAGACTTTGCGAGGGGCCTCCGTGTGCCAAAAATAGGCCGCGGGCTCAGCCGCGCCCAAAAATAACCACCCGAAGACCGGGGCGCCAAGTTCGTCCTGCAGAAAAAGGCCACAAAAACGGGTGGGCTATAGCCTTGGGGGTTGGGGCTGGCCAACTTCGTCCGCCGGACTCGGAATGGCGCGAGACTTTGCGAGCGGCCTCTGTGTGCCAAAAAAAGGCCACGGGCACAGCCGCGCCCAAAAATAACTGCCCGAAGGCCGGGGCGCCAAGTTTGTCCAGCGGAAAAAGGCCACAATAACGGGTGGGCTATAGCCTTGGGGGGTGGGGCTGGCCAACTTCGTCCGCCAGACTCGTAATGGCGCGACACTTTGCGAGCAGCTTCCGTGCACCAAAAATAGGCCGCGGGCACAGCCTCGCCCAAAAATATCCGCCCGAAGGCCGGGGCGCCAAGTTCGTCAAGCGGAAAAAGGCCACAAAAACGGGTGGGCTATAGCCTTGGGGGGTGGGGCTGGCGGACTTCGTCCGCCAGAATCGGAATGGCGCGAGACTTTGCGAGCGGCCTCCGTGTGCCAAAAATAGGCCACGGGCACAGCCGCGCCCAAAAATAACTGCCCGAAGGCCGGGGCACGAAGTTCGTCCAGCGGAAAAAGGCCACAAAAACGGGTGGGCCATAACCTTGGGGGGTGGGGCTGGCCAACTTCGTCCGCCGGACTCGGAATGGCGCGAGACTTTGCGAGCGGCCTCTGTGTGCCAGAAATACGCCGCGGGCACAGCCGCGCCCAAAAATAACCGCCCGAAGGCCGGGGCGCGAAGTTCGTCCTGCGGAAAAAGGCCACAAAAACGGGTGGGCTATAGCCTTGGGGGGTGGGGCTGGCCAACTTCGTCCGCCGGACTCGGAATGGCGCGAGACTTTGCGAGCGGCCTCCGTGTGCCAGAAATAGGCCGCGGGCACTGCCGCGCCCAAAAATAACCGCCCGAAGGCTGGGGCGCCAAGTTCGTCCAGCGGAAAAAGGCCACAAAAATGGGTGGGCCATAACCTTGGGGGGTGGGGCTGGCCGACTTCGTCCGCCAGAATCGGAATGGCGCGAGACTTTGTGAGCGGCCTCCGTGTGCCAAAAATAGGCCACGGGCACAGCCGCGCCCAAAAATAACCGCCCGAAGGCCGGGGCGCCAAGTTCGTCCAGCGGAAAAAGGCCACAAAAACGGGTGGGCCATAACCTTGGGGGGTGGGGCTGGCCACCTTCGTCCGCCGAACTCGGAATGGCGCGAGACTTTGCGAGCGGCCTCTGTGTGCCAGAAATATGCCGCGGGCACAGCCGCGCCCAAAAATAACCGCCCGAAGGCCGGGGCGCGAAGTTCGTCCAGCGGAAAAAGGCCACAAAAACGGGTGGGCTATAGCCTTGGGGGGTGGGGCTGGCCAACTTCGTCCGCCGGACTCGGAATGGCGCGAGACTTTGCGAGCGGCCTCCGTGTGCCAGAAATAGGCCGCGGGCACAGCCGCGCCCAAAAATAACCGCCCGAAGGCCGGGGCGCCAAGTTCGTCCAGCGGAAAAAGGCCACAAAAACGGGTGGGCCATAACCTTGGGGGGTGGGGCTGGCCGACTTCGTCCGCCAGAATCGGAATGGCGCGAGACTTTGCGAGCGGCCTCCGTGTGCCAAAAATAGGCCGAGGGCACAGCCGCGCCCAAAAATAACCGCCCGAAGGCCGGGGCGCCAAGTTCGTCCAGCGGAAAAAGGCCACAAAAACGGGTGGGCCATAACCTTGGGGGGTGGGGCTGGCCCACTTCGTCCGCCGGACTCGGAATGGCGCGAGACTTTGCGAGCGGCCTCTGTGTGCCAGAAATACGCCGTGGGCACAGCCACGCCCAAAAATAACCGCCCGAAGGCCGGGGCGCGAAGTTCGTCCAGCGGAAAAAGGCCACAAAAACGGGTGGGCTATAGCCTTGGGGGGTGGGGCTGGCCCACTTCGTCCGCCGGACTCGGAATGGCGCGAGACTTTGCGAGCGGCCTCCGTGTGCCAAAAATAGGCTGCGGGCACAGCCGCGTCCAAAAATAACCGCCCGAAGACCGGGGCGCCATGTTCGTCCAGCGGAAAAAGGCCAAAAAAACGGGTGGGCTATAGCCTTGGGGGGTGGGGCTGGCCAACTTCATCCGCCGGACTCGGAATGTCGCGAGACTTTGCGAGCGGCCTCCGTGTGCCAAAAATAGTCCGCGGGCACAGCCGCCCCCAAAAAAAACCGCCCGAAGGCCGGGGCGCCAAATTCGTCCGGCGGAAAAAGGCCACAAAAATGGGTGGGCTATAGCCTTGGGGGGTGGGGATGGCCAACTTCGTCCGCCGGACTCGGAATGGCGCGAGACTTTGCGAGGGGCCTCCGTGTGCCAAAAATTGGCCGCGGGCACAGCCCCGCCCAAAAAAAACCACCCGAAGGCCGGGGCACCAAATTTGTCCTGCGGAAAAAGGCCACAAAAACGGGTGGGCTATAGCCTTGGGGGGTGGGGCTGGCCAACTTCGTCCGCCGGACTCGGAATGGCACGAGACTTTGCGAGGGGCCTCCGTGTGCCAAAAATAGGCCGTGGGCTCAGCCGCGCCCAAAAATAACCGCCCGAAGACCGGGGCGCCAAGTTCGTCCAGCGGAAAAAGGCCACAAAAACGGGTGGGCGATAGCCTTGGGGGGTGGGGCTGGCCAACTTCGTCCGCCGGACTCGGAATGGCGCAAGAACTTTGCGGGGGGCCTCCGTGTGCCAAAAATAGGCCGCGGCCACAGCCGCGCCCAAAAATAACCACCCGAAGGCCGGGGCGCCAAATTCGGCCTGCGGAAAAAGGCCACAAAAACGGGTGGGCTATAGCCTTGGGGGTGGGGCGGGCCAACTTCGTCCGCCGGACTCGGAATGGCGCAAGACTTTGCGAGCGGCCTCCGCGTGGCAAAAATAGGCCGCGGCCAGAGCCGTGCCCAAAAATAACCGGCCGAAGGCCGGGGCGCCAAGTTCGTCCAGCGGAAAAAAGGCCACAAAAACGGGTGGGCTATAGCCTTGGGGGGTGGGGCTGGCCAACTTCGTCCGCCGGACTCGGAATGTCGCGAGACTTTGCGAGCGGCCTCCGTGTGCCAAAAATAGTCCGCGGGCACAGCCGCCCCCAAAAATAACCGCCCGAAGGCCGGGGCGCCAAATTCGTCCTGCGGAAAAAGGCCACAAAAACGGGTGGGCTATAGCCTTGGGGGGTGGGGCTGGCCAACTTCGTCCGCCGGACTCGGAATGGCGCGAGACTTTGCGAGGGGCCTCCGTGTGCCAAAAATTGGCCGCGGGCACAGCCCCGCCCAAAAAAAACCACCCGAAGGCCGGGGCACCAAATTCGTCCTGCGGAAAAAGGCCACAAAAATGGGTGGGCTATAGCCTTGGGGGGTGGGGCTGGCCAACTTCGTCCGCCGGACTCGGAATGGCACGAGACTTTGCGAGGGGCCTCCGTGTGCCAAAAATAGGCCGCGGGCTCAGTCGCGCCCAAAAATAACCGCCCGAAGACCGGGGCGCCAAGTTCGTCCAGCGGAAAAAGGCCACAAAAACGGGTGGGCGATAGCCTTGGGGGGTGGGGCTGGCCAACTTCGTCCGCCGGACTCGGAATGGCGTAAGAACTTCGCGGGGGGCCTCCGTGTGCCAAAAATAGGCCGCGGCCACAGCCGCGCCCAAAAATATCCGCCCGAAGGCCGGGGCGCCAAGTTCGTCCAGCAGAAAAAGGCCACAAAAACGGGTGGGCTATAGCCTTGGGGGGTGGGGCTGGCCGACTTCGTCCGCCAGAATCGGAATGGCGCGAGACTGTGCGAACGGCCTCCGTGTGCTAAAAATAGGCCGCGGACACAGCCGCGCCCAACAATAACCTCCCGAAGGCCGGGGCGCCAAGTTCGTCCAGCGGAAAAAGGCCACTAAAATGGGTGGGCTATAGCCTTGGGGGTTGGGGCTGGCCAACTTCGTCCGCCGGACTCGGAATGGCGCGAGACTTTGCGAGCGGCCTCTGTGTGCCAAAAAAAGGCCACGGGCACAGCCGCGCCCAAAAATAACCGCCCGAAGGCCGGGGCGCCAAGTTTGTCCAGCGGAAAAAGGCCACAATAACGGGTGGGCTATAGCCTTGGGGGGTGGGGCTGGCCAACTTCGTCCGCCGGACTCGTAATGGCGCGAGACTTTGCGAGCGGCCTCCGTGCACCAAAAATAGGCCGCGGGCACAGCCACGCCCAAAAATATCCGCCCAAAGGCGGGGGCGCCAAGTTCGTCCAGTGGAAAAAGACCACAAAAACGGGTGGGCTATAGTCTTGGGGGGTGGGGCTAGCCAACTTCATCCGCCGGACTCGGAATGGCACGAGACTTTACGAGCGGCCTCCGTGTGCCAAAAATAGGCCGCGGGCACAGCCGCGTACAAAAATAACTGCCCGAAGGCCGGGACGCCAAGTTCGTCCAGCGGAAAAAGGCCACAAAAACGGGTGGGCTATAGCCTTGGGGGGTGGGGCTGGCCAACTTCGTCCGCCGGACTCGGAATGTCGCGAGACTTTGCGAGCGGCCTCCGTGTGCCAAAAATAGTCCGCGGGCACAGCCGCCCCCAAAAATGACCGCCCGAAGGCCGGGGCACCAAATTCATCCTGCGGAAAAAGGCCACAAAAATGGGTGGGCTATAGCCTTGGGGGGTGGGGCTGGCCAACTTCGTCCGCCGGACTCGGAATGGCACGAGACTTTGCGAGGGGCCTCCGTGTGCCAAAAATAGGCCGCGGGCTCAGTCGCGCCCAAAAATAACCGCCCGAAGACCGGGGCGCCAAGTTCGTCCAGCGGAATAAGGCCACAAAAACGGGTGGGCGATAGCCTTGGGGGGTGGGGCTGGCCAACTTCGTCCGCCGGACTCGGAATGGTGCAAGAACTTCGCGGGGGGCCTCCGTGTGGCAAAAATAGGCCGCGGCCACAGCCGCGCCCAAAAATATCCGCCCGAAGGCCGGGGCGCCAAGTTCGTCCAGCGGAAAAAGGCCACAAAAACGGGTGGGCTATAGCCTTGGGGGGTGGGGCTGGCCGACTTCGTCCGCCAGAATCGGAATGGTGCGAGACTGTGCGAGCGGCCTCCGTGTGCTAAAAATAGGCCGCGGACACAGCCGCGCCCAAAAATAACCTCCCGAAGGCCGGGGCGCCAAGTTCGTCCAGCGGAAAAAGGCCACTAAAACGGGTGGGCTATAGCCTTGGGGGTTGGGGCTGGCCAACTTCGTCCGCCGGACTCGGAATGGCGCGAGACTTTACGAGCGGCCTCTGTGTGCCAAAAAAAGGCCACGGGCACAGCCGCGCCCAAAAATAACCGCCCGAAGGCCGGGGCGCCAAGTTTGTCCAGCGGAAAAAGGCCACAATAACGGGTGGGCTATAGCCTTGGGGGGTGGGGCTGGCCAACTTCGTCCGCCGGACTCGTAATGGCGCGAGACTTTGCGAGCGGCCTCCGTGCACCAAAAATAGGCCGCGGGCACAGCCACGCCCAAAAATATCCGCCCAAAGGCGGGGGCGCCAAGTTCGTCCAGTGGAAAAAGACCACAAAAACGGGTGGGCTATAGTCTTGGGGGGTGGGGCTAGCCAACTTCGTCCGCCGGACTCGGAATGGCACGAGACTTTACGAGCGGCCTCCGTGTGCCAAAAATAGGCCGCGGGCACAGCCGCGTACAAAAATAACAGCCCGAAGGCCGGGGCGCCAAGTTCGTCCAGCGGAAAAAGGCCACAAAAACGGGTGGGCTATAGCCTTGGGGGTGGGGCTGGCCAACTTCGTCCGCCGGACTCGGAATGTCGCGAGACTTTGCGAGCGGCCTCCGTGTGCCAAAAATAGTCCGCGGGCACAGCCGCCCCCAAAAATAACCGCCCGAAGGCCGGGGCACCAAATTCGTCCTGCGGAAAAAGGCCACAAAAACGGGTGGGCTATAGCCTTGGGGGGTGGGGCTGGCCAACTTCGTCCGCCGGACTCGGAATGGCACGAGACTTTGCGAGGGGCCTCCGTGTGCCAAAAATAGGCCGCGGGCTCAGCCGCGCCCAAAAATAACCGCCCGAAGACCGGGGCGCCAAGTTCGTCCAGCGGAAAAAGGCCACAAAAACGGGTGGGCGATAGCCTTGGGGGGTGGGGCTGGCCAACTTCGTCCGCCGGACTCGGAATGGCGCAAGAACTTTGCGGGGGGCCTCCGTGTGCCAACAATAGGCCGCGGCCACAGCCGCGCCCAAAAATAACCGCCCGAAGGCCGGGGCGCCAAGTTCGTCCTGCGAAAAAAGGCCACAAAAACGGGTGGGCTATAGCCTTGGGCGGTGGGGCTGGCCAACTTCGACCGCCGGACTCGGAATAGCGCGATACTTTGCGAGGGGTCTCCGTGTGCCAAAAATAGGCCGCGGGCACAGCCGCGCCCAGAAATAAATGCCCGAAGGCCGGGGTGCCATGTTCATCCTGCGGAAAAAGGCCACAAAAACGGGTGGGCTATAGCCTTGGGGGGTGGGGCTGGCCAACTTCGTCCCCCGGACACGGAATGGCGCGAGACTTTGCGAGGGTCCTCCATGTGCCAAAAATAGGCCGCGGGCACAGCCGCGCCCAGAAATAAATGCCCGAAGGCCGGGGTGCCATGTTCATCCTGCGGAAAAAGGCCACAAAAACGGGTGGGCTATAGCCTTGGGGGGTGGGGCTGGCCAACTTCGTCCCCCGGACACGGAATGGCGCGAGACTTTGCGAGGGTCCTCCGTGTGCCAAAAATAGGCCGCGGGCACAGCCGCGCCCAGAAATAACTGCCCGAAGGCCGGGGTGCCATGTTCATCCTGCGGAAAAAGGCCACAAAAACGGGTGGGCTATAGCCTTGGGGGGTGGGGCTGGCCAACTTCGTCCCCCGGACACGGAATGGCGCGAGACTTTGCGAGGGTCCTCCGTGTGCCAAAAATAGGCCGCGGGCACAGCCGCGCCCAGAAATAACTGCCCGAAGGCCGGGGTGCCATGTTCGTCCTGCGGAAAAAGGCCACAAAAACGGGTGGGCTATAGCCTTGGGCGGTGGGGCTGGCCAACTTCGTCCGCCGGACTCGGAATGACACGAGACTTTGCGAGGGGCCTCCGTGTGCCAAAAATAGGCCGCGGGCTCAGCCGCGCCCAAAAATAACCACCCGAAGACCGGGGCGCCAAGTTCGTCCTGCGGAAAAAGGCCACAAAAACGGGTGGGCTATAGCCTTGGGCGGTGGGGCTGGCCGACTTCGTCCGCCGGACTCGGAATGGCACGAGACTTTGCGAGGGGCCTCCGTGTGCCAAAAATAGGCCGCGGGCTCAGCCGCACCCAAAAATAACCACCCGAAGACCGGGGCGCCAAGTTCGTCCTGCTGAAAAAGGCCACAAAAACGGGTGGGCTATATCCTTGGGGGGAGGCGCTGGCCAACTTCGTCCGCCGGACACGGAATGGCACGAGACTTTACGAGGGGCCTCTGTGTGCCAAAAATAGGCCGTGGACACAGCCGCGCCCAGAAATAACTGCCCGAAGGCCGGGGTACCATGTTCGTCCTGCGGAAAAAGGCCACAAAAATGGGTGGGCTATAGCCTTGGGCGGTGGGGCTGGCCAACTTCGTCCGCCGGACTCGGAATGGCACGAGACTTTGCGAGGGTCCTCCGTGTGCCAAAAATAGGCCGCGGGCTCAGCCGCGCCCAAAAATAACCACCCGAAGACCGGGGCGCCAAGTTCGTCCTGCGGAAAAAGGCCACAAAAACGGGTGGGCTATATAGCCTTGGGAGGTGGGGCTGGCCAACTTCGTCCGCCGGACTCGGAATGGGGCGAGACTTTGCGAACGGCCTCCGTGTGCCAAAAAGAGGCCGCGGGCACAGCCGCGCCCAAAAATAACCGCCCGAAGGTCAGGGCGCCGAAACCCCCCCAGCGGAAAAATGGCCAAAAAATGGGTGGGCTATAGCCTTGGGGCGTGGGGCTGGCCAACTTCGTCCGCCGGACTCGGAATGGGGCGAGACTTTGCGAGCAGCCTCCGTGTGCCAAAAAGAGGCCGCGGGCACAGCCGCGCCCAAAAATAACTGCCCGAAGGTCGGGGCGCCCCAATCCCCCCACCGGAAAAATGGCCAAAAAACTGGTGGGCTATAGCCTTGGGGGGTGGGGCTGGCCAACTTCGTCCGCCGGACTCGGAATGGGGTGAAAATTGTGAGCGGCCTCCGTGTGCCAAAAAGAGGCCGCGGGCACAGCCGCGCCCAAAAATAACAGCCCGAAGGTCGGGGCGCCCAAACCCCCCCAGCGGAAAAATGGCCAAAAAACGGGTGGGCTATAGCCTTGGGGGGTGGGGCTGGCCAACTTCGTCTGCCGGACTCGGGATGCGGCGAGACTTTGCGAACGGCCTCCGTGTGCCCAATAGAGGCCGCGGGCACAGCCGCGCCCAAAAATAACCGCCCGAAGGTCGGGGCGCCCAAACCCCCCAAGCGGAAAAATGGCCAAAAAACTGGTGGGCTATAGCCTTGGGGGGTGGGGCTGGCCAACTTCGTCCGCCGGACTCGGAATGGGGCGAGACTTTGCGAGCGGCCTCCGTGTGCCAAAAAGAGGCCGCGGGCACAGCCGCGCCCAAAAATAACCGCCCGAAGGTCAGGGCGCCGAAACCCCCCCAGCGGAAAAAGGGCCAAAAAATGGGTGGGCTATAGCCTTGGGGCGTGGGGCTGGCCAACTTCTTCCGCCGGACTCGGAATAGGGCGAGACTTTGCGAGCGGCCTTCGTGTGCCAAAAAGTGGCCGCGGGCACAGCCGCGCCCAAAAATAACTGCCCGAAGGTCGGGGCGCCCCAATCCCCCCACCGGAAAAATGGCCAAAAAACTGGTGGGCTATAGCCTTGGGGGGTGGGGCTGGCCAACTTCGTCCGCCGGACTCGGAATGGGGTGAAAATTGTGAGCGGCCTCCGTGTGCCAAAAAGAGGCCGCGGGCACAGCCGCATCCAAAAATAACCGCCCGAAGGTCGGGGCGCCCAAACCCCCCAGCGGAAAAATGGCCAAAAAACGGGTGGGCAATAGCCTTAGGGGGTGGGGCTGCCCAACTTCGTCCGCCGGACTCGGAATGGGGCGAGACTTTGCGAGCGGCCTCCGCGTGCCAAAAATAGGCCGCGGACACAGCCGCGCCCAAAAATAACCCCCCGAAGGTCGGTGCGCCCCAACCCCCCCAGCGGAAAAATGGCCAAAAAACTGGTGGCCTATATCCTTGGGGGTGGGGCTGGCCAACTTCGTCCGCCGGACTCGGAATGGGGTGAGAATTGTGAGCGGCCTCCGTGTGCCAAAAAGAGGCCGTGGGTACAGCCGCGTCCAAAAATAACCGCCCGAAGGTCGGGGCGCCCAAACCCCCCAAGCGGAAAAATGGCCAAAAAACTGGTGGGCTATAGCCTTGGGGGGTGGGGCTGGCCGACTTCGTCCGCCGGACCCGGAATGGGGTGAGAATTGTGAGCGGCCTCCGTGTGCCAAAAAGAGGCCGCGGGCACAGCCGCGTCCAAAAATAACCGCCCGAAGGTCGGGGCGCCCAAACCCCCCCAGCGGAAAAATGGCCAAAAAACGGGTGGGCTATTGCCTTGGGGGGTGGGGCTGGCCAACTTCGTCCGCCGGACTCGGAATGGGACGAGACTTTGTGAGCGGCCTCCGTGTGCGAAAGAGAGGCCGCGGGCACAGCCGCGCCAAAAAATAACCGCCCGAAGGTCGGGGTGCCCAAACCCCCCAGCGGAAAAATGGCCAAAAAACGGGTGGGCTAGAGCCTTGGGAGGTGGGGCTGGCGAGGTTTGTCCGCCGGACTCGGAATCGGGCGAGACTTTGCGAGCGGCCTCCGTGTGCCAAAAAGAGGCCGTGGGCAGTGCCGCGCCCAAAAATAACAGCCCGAAGGGCCGGGTGCCCAAACCCCCCCAGCGGAAAAATGGCCAAAAAACTAGTGGCCTATAGCCTTGGGGGGTGGGGCTGGCCAACTTCGTCCGCCGGACTCGGAATGGGGTGAGAATTGTGAGCGGCCTCCGTGTGCCAAAAAGAGGCCGCGGGCACAGCCGCGTCCAAAAATAACCGCCCGAAGGTCGGGGCGCCCAAACCCCCCAAGCGGAAAAATGGCCAAAAAACGGGTGGGCTATAGCCTTGGGGGGTGGGGCTGGCCCACTTCGTCCGCCGGACTCGGAATGGGGAGAGAATTGCGAGCGGCCTCCGTGTGCCAAATAGAGGCCGCGGGCACAGCCGCGCCCAAAAATAACCGCCCGAAGGTCGGGGCGCCCAAACCCCCCAAGCGGAAAAATGGCCAAAAAACTGGTGGGCTATAGCCTTGGGGGATGGGGCTGGCCGACTTCGTCCGCCGGACCTGGAATGGGGTGAGAATTGTGAGCGGCCTCCGTGTGCCAAAAAGAGGCCGCGGGCACAGCCGCGTCCAAAAATAACCGCCCAAAGGTCGGGGCGCCCAAACCCCCCCAGCGGAAAAATGGCCAAAAAACGGGTGGGCTATTGCCTTGGGGGGTGGGGCTGGCCAACTTCGTCCGCCGGACTCGGAATGGGGCGAGACTTTGCGAGCGGCCTACGTCTGCCAAAAACAGGCCGCGGGCACAGCCGCGCCAAAAAATAACCGCCCGAAGGTCGGGGTGCCCAAACCCCCCAGCGGAAAAATGGCCAAAAAACGGGTGGGCTATAGCCTTAGGGGGTGGGGCTGCCCAACTTCGTCCGCCGGACTCGGAATGGGACGAGACTTTGCGAGCGGCCTCCGCTTGCCAAAAATAGGCCGCGGGCACAGCCGCGCCCAAAAATAACCCCCCGAAGGGTGGGGCGCCCAAACCCCCCCAGCGGAAAAATGGCCAAAAAACGGGTGGGCTATAGCCTTGGGGGGTGGGGCTGGCCAACTTCGTCCGCCGGACTCGGAATGGGGCGAAACTTTGTGAGCGGCCTCCGTGTGCCAAAAAGAGGCCGCGCGCACAGCCGCGCCTAAAAATAACTGCCCGATGGTCGGGGCGCCCAAACCCCCCCAGCGGAAAAATGGACAAAAAACGGGTGGGCTATAGCCTTGGGGGGTGGGGCTGGCCAACTTCGTCCGCCGGACTCGGAATGGGGCGAGACTTTGCGAGCGGCCTCCGTGTGCCAAATAGAGGGCGCGGGCACAGCCGCGCCAAAAACTAACCGCCCGAAGGTCGGGGCGCCCAAACCCCCCCAGCGGAAAAATGGCCAAAAACGGGTGGGCTATAGCCTTGGGAGGTAGGGCTGCCCAACTTCGTCCGCCGGACTCGGAATGGGGCGAAACTTTTCGAGCGGCCTCCGTGTACCAAAAAGAGGCTGCGCACACAGCCGCGCCCAAAACTAACCGCCCGATGGTCGGGGCGCCCAAACCCCCCCAGCGGAAAAATGGCCAAAAAACAGGTGGGCTATAGCCATGGGGGGTGGGGCTTGCCAACTTCGTCCGCCGGACTCGGAATGGGGCAAAACTTTGCGAGCGGCCTCCGTGTACGAAAAAGAGGCTTCGTACACAGCCGCGCCCAAAAATAACCGCCCGATGGTCGGGGCGCCCAAACCCCCCCAGCGGAAAAATGGCCGAAAAACGGGGGGGCTATAGCCATGGGGGGTGGGGCTGCCCAACTTCGTCCGCCGGACTCGGAATGGGGCGAGACTTTGCGAGCGACCTCCGTGTGCCAAATAGAGGGCGCGGGCACAGCCGCCTCAAAAAATAACCGCCCGAAGGGCAGGGCGCCCAAATCCCCCCAGCGGAAAAATGGCCAAAAAACGGGTGGGCTAGAGCCTTGGGAGGTGGGGCTGGCGAGCTTTGTCCGCCGGACTCGGAATCGGGCGAGACTTTGCGAGCGGCCTCCATGTGCCAAAAAGAGGCCGTGGGCACAGCCGCGCCCAAAAATAACCGCCCGAAGGTCGGGGAGCCCAAACCCCCCCAGCGGAAAAATGGCCAAAAAACGGGTGGGCTATAGCCTTGGGGGGTGGGGCTGCCAACTTCGTCCGCCGGAATCGGAATGGGGCGAGACTTTGAGAGCGGCCTCCGTGTGCCAAATAGAGGGCACGGGCACAGCCGCGCCAAAAACTAACCACCCGAAGGTCGGGGCGCCCAAACCCCCCCAGCGGAAAAATGGCCAAAAAACGGGTGGGCTATTGCCTTGGGGCGTGCGGCTGGCCAACTTCGTCCGCCGGACTCGGAATGGGGCGAGACTTTGCGAGCGGCCTCCGTCTGCCAAAAAGAGGCCGCGGGCACAGCCGCGCCAAAAAATAACCGCCCGAAGGTCGGGGTGCCCAAACCCCCCAGCGGAAAAATGGCCAAAAAATGGGTGGGCTATAGCCTTAGGGGGTGGGGCTGCCCAACTTCGTCCGCCGGACTCGGAATGGGACGAGACTTTGCGAGCGGCCTCCGCTTGCCAAAAATAGGCCGCGGGCACAGCCGCGCCCAAAAATAACCCCCGAAGGGTGGGGCGCCCAAACCCCCCCAGCGGAAAAATGGCCAAAAAACGGGTGGGCTATAGCCTTGGGGGGTGGGGCTGGCCAACATCGTCCGCCGGACTCGGAATGGGGCGAAACTTTGCGAGCGGCCTCCGTGTGCCAAAAAGAGGCCGCGCGCACAGCCGCGCCTAAAAATAACCGCCCGATGGTCGGGGCGCCCAAACCCCCCCAGCGGAAAAATGGCCAAAAAACGGGTGGGCTATAGCCTTGGGGGGTGGGGCTGGCCAACTTCGTCCGCCGGACTCGGAATGGGGCGAGACTTTGCGAGCGGCCTCCGTGTGCCAAGTAGAGGGCGCGGGCACAGCCGCGCCAAAAACTAACCGCCCGAAGGTCGGGGCGCCCAAACCCCCCCAGCGGAAAAATGGCCAAAAAACGGGTGGGCTATAGCCTTGGGAGGTAGTGCTGCCCAACTTCGTCCGCCGGACTCGGAATGGGGCGAGACTTTACAAGCGGCCTCCGTGTACCAAAAAGAGGCCGTGGGCAGTGCCGCGCCCAAAAATAACAGCCCGAAGGGCAGGGCGCCCAAACCCCCCAAGCGGAAAAATGGCCAAAAAACGGGTGGGCTATAGCCTTGGGGGGTGGGGCTTGCCAACTTCGTCCGCCGGACTCGGAATGGGGCGAAACTTTTCGAGCGGCCTCCGTGTACCAAAAAGAGGCTGCGCACACAGCCGCGCCCAAAAATAACCACCTGATGGTCGGGGCGCCCAAACCCCCCCAGCGGAAAAATGGCCAAAAAACAGGTGGGCTATAGCCATGGGGGGTGGGGCTTGTCAACTTCGTCCGCCGGACTCGGAATGGGGCGAAACTTTGCGAGCGGCCTCCGTGTACCAAAAAGAGGCTTCGCACACAGCCGCACCCAAAAATAACCGCCCGATGGTCGGGGCGCCCAAACCCCCCCAGCGGAAAAATGGCCGAAAAACGGGTGGGCTATAGCCATGGGGGGTGGGGCTGCCCAACTTCGTCCGCCGGACTCGGAATGGGGCGAGACTTTGCGAGCGACCTCCGTGTGCCAAATAGAGGACGCGGGCACAGCCGCGTCAAAAAATAACCGCCCGAAGGTCGGGGTGCCCAAATCCCCCCAGCGGAAAAATGGCCAAAAAACGGGTGGGCTAGAGCCTTGGGAGGTGGGGCTGGCGACCTTTGTCCGCCGGACTCGGAATCGGACGAGACTTTGCGAGCGGCCTCCGTGTGCCAAAAAGAGGCCGTGGGCACAGCCGCGCCCAAAAATAACCGCCCGAAGGTCGGGGAACCCAAACCCCCCAAGCGGAAAAATGGCCAAAAAACGGGTGGGCTATAGCCTTGGGGGGTGGGGTTGCCAACTTCGTCCGCCGGAATCGGAATGGGGCGAGACTTTGAGAGCGGCCTCCGTGTGCCAAATAGAGGGCGCGGGCACAGCCGCGCCAAAAACTAACCACCCGAAGGTCGGGGCGCCCAAACCCCCCCAGCGGAAAAATGGCCAAAAAACGGGTGGGCTACAGCCTTGGGAGGTGGGGCTGGCCAACTTCGTCCGCCGGACTCGGAATGGGGCGGGACTTTACGAGCGGCCTCCGTGTGCCAAAAAGAGGCCGTGGGCAGTGCCGCGCCCAAAAATAACAGCCCGAAGGGCCGGGTGCCCAAACCCCCCAAGCGGAAAAATGGCCAAAAAACGGGTGGGCTATAGCCTTGGGGGGTGGGGCTTGCCAACTTCGTCCGCCGGACTCGGAATGGGGCGAAACTTTGCGAGCGGCCTCCGTGTGCCAAAAAGAGGCCGCACGCACAGCCGTGCCCAAAAATAACCACCCGAAGGTCGGGGCGCCCAAACCCCCCCAGCGGAAAAATGGCCAAAACACGGGTGGGCTATAGCCTTGGGAGGTGGGGCTGGCCAACTTCGTCCGCCGGACTCGGAATGGGGCGAGACTTTACGAGCGGCCTCCGTGTGCCAAAAAGAGGCCGTGGGCAGTGCCGCGCCCAAAAATAACAGCCCGAAGGGCAGGGCGCCCAAACCCCCCAAGCGGAAAAATGGCCAAAAAACGGGTGGGCTATAGCCTTGGGGGGTGGGGCTTGCCAACTTCGTCCGCCGGACTCGGAATGGGGCGAAACTTTTCGAGCGGCCTCCGTGTACCAAAAAGAGGCTACGTACACAGCCGCGTCCAAAAATAACCACCCGATGGTCGGGGCGCCCAAACCCCCCCAGCGGAAAAATGGCCAAAAAACAGGTGGGCTATAGCCATGGGGGGTGGGGCTTGCCAACTTCGTCCGCCGGACTCGGAATGGGGCGAAACTTTGCGAGCGGCCTCCGTGTGCCAAAAAGAGGCCGCGCGCACAGCCGCGCCCAAAAATAACCGCCCGATGGTCGGGACGCCCATACCCCCCCAGCGGAAAAATGGCCAAAAAACGGGTGGGCTATAGCCTTGGGGGGTGGGGCTGGCCAACTTCGTCCGCCGGACTCGGAATGGGGCGAAACGTTGCGAGCGGCCTCCGTGTGCCAAAAAGAGGCCGTGGCCAGTGCCGCGCCCAAAAATAACAGCCCGAAGGTCAGGGCGCCCAAACCCCCCAAGCGGAAAAATGGCCAAAAAACGGGTGGGCTGTAGCCTTGAGGGGTGGGGCTGGCCAATTTCGTCCGCCGGACTCGGAATGGCGCGAGACTTTGCGAGCGGCCTCCGTGTGCCAAAAATAGGCCGCGGGCACAGCCGCGCAAAAAAATAACCGCCCGAAGGCCGGGGCGCCAAGTTCGTCCAGCGGAAAAAGGCCACAAAAACGGGTGGGCTATAGCCTTGGGGGGTGGGGCTGGCCCACTTCGTCCGCCGGACTCGGAATGGCGCGAGACTTTGCGAGTGGCCTACGTGTGTAAAAAATAGGCCGCGGGCACAGCCGCGCCCAAAAATAACCGCCCGAAGGCCGGGGCGCCAAGTTCGTCCAGCGGAAAAAGGCCACAAAAACGGGTGGGCTATAGCCTTGGGAGGTGGAGCTAGCACCCTTCGTCTGCCGGACTCGGAATGGCGCGGGACTTTGCGAGCGGCCTCCGTGTGCCAAAAATAGGCCGCGGGCACAGCCGTGCCCAAAAATAACCGCCCGAAGGAAGGGGCGCCAAGTTCGTCCAGCGGAAAAAGGCCACAAAAACGGGTGGGCTATTGCCTTGGGGGGTGGGGCTGGCCAACTTCGTCCGCCGGACTCGAAATGGCGCGAGACTTTGCGAGTGGCCTACGTGTGCAAAAAATAGGCCGCGGGCACAGCCGCGCCCAAAAATAACCGCCCGAAGGCCGGGGCGCCAAGTTCGTCCAGCGGAAAAAGGCCACAAAAACGGGTGGGCTATAGCCTTGGGGGGTGGGGCTAGCACCCTTCGTCTGCCGGACTCGGAATGGCGCGAGACTTTGCGAGCGGCCTCCGCGTACCAAAAAGAGGGCGCGGGCACAGCCGCGGCCAAAAATAACCACCCGAAGGTCGGGGCGCCCAAACCCCCCAGGCGGAAAAATGGCCAAAAAACGGGTGGGCTATAGCCTTGGGGGGTTGGGCTGGCCAACTACGTCCGCCGGACTCGGAATGGCGCGATACTTTGTGAGCGGCCTCCGTGTGCCAAAAATAGGCCGCGGGCACAGCCGCGCAAAAAAATAACCGCCCGAAGGCCGGGGCGCCAAGTTCGTCCAGCGGAAAAAGGCCACAAAAACGGGTGGGCTATAGCCTTGGGGGGTGGGGCTGGCCCACTTCGTCCGCCGGACTCGGAATGGCGCGAGACTTCACGAGTGGCCTACGTGTGTAAAAAATAGGCCGCGGGCACAGCCGCGCCCAAAAATAACCGCCCGAAGGCCGGGGCGCCAAGTTCGTCCAGCGGAAAAAGGCCACAAAAACGGGTGGGCTATAGCCTTGGGGGGTGGGGCTAGCACCCTTCGTCTGCCGGACTCGGAATGGCGCGGGACTTTGCGAGCGGCCTCCGTGTGCCAAAAATAGGCCGCGGGCACAGCCGTACCAAAAAATAACCGCCCGAAGGAAGGGGCGCCAAGTTCGTCCAGCGGAAAAAGGCCACAAAAACGGGTGGGCTATTGCCTTGGGGGGTGGGGCTGGCCAACTTCGTCCGCCGGACTCGGAATGGCGCGAGACTTTGCGAGTGGCCTACGTGTGCCAAAAAATAGGCCATGGGCACAGCCGCCCAAAAATAACCGCCCGAAGGCCGGGGCGCCAAGTTCGTCCAGCGGAAAAAGGCCACAAAAACGGGTGGGCTATAGCCTTGGGGGGTGGGGCTAGCACCCTTCGTCTGCCGGACTCGGAATGGCGCGGGACTTTGCGAGCGGCCTCCGTGTGCCAAAAATAGGCCGCGGGCACAGCCGTGCCCAAAAATAACCGCCCGAAGGAAGGGGCGCCAAGTTCGTCCAGCGGAAAAAGGCCACAAAAACGGGTGGGCTATTGCCTTGGGGGGTGGGGCTGGCCAACTTCGTCCGCCGGACTCGGAATGGCGCGAGACTTTGCGAGTGGCCTACGTGTGCCAAAAATAGGCCGCGGGCACAGCCGCGCGCAAAAATAACCGCCCGAAGGCCGTGGCACCAAGTTCGTCCAGCGGAAAAAGGCCACCAAAACGGGTGGGCTATAGCCTTGGGGGGTTGGGCTGGCCAACTACGTCCGCCGGACTCGGAATGGCGCGAGACTTTGCGAGCAGCCTCCGTGTGCCAAAAATAGGCCGCGGGCACAGCCGCGTCCAAAATAAACTGCCCGAAGGCCGGGGCGCCAAGTTCGTCCAGCGGAAAAAGGCCACAAAAACGGGTGGGCTATAGCCTTGGGGGGTGGGGCTGGCCAACTTCGTCCGCTGGACTCGGAATGGCGCGAGACTTTGCGAACGGCCTCCGTGTACCACAAATAGGCCGCGGGCACAGCCGCGCCCAAAAATAACCGCCCGAAGGACGGGGCGCCAAGTTCGTCCAGCGGAAAAAGGCCACAAAAACGGGTGGGCTATAGCCTTGGGGGGTGGGGCTGGCCAACTTCGTCCGCCGGACTCGGAATGGCGCGAGACTTTGCGAGTGGCCTAAGTATGCAAAAAATAGGCCGCGGGCACAGCCGCGCCCAAAAATAACCACCCGAAGGCCGGGGCGCCAAGTTCGTCCAGCGGAAAAAGGCCACAAAAACGGGTGGGCTATAGCCTTGGGGGGTGGTGCTAGCACCCTTCGTCTGCCGGACTCGGAATGGCGCGAGACTTTGCGAGCGGCCTCCGTGTGCCAAAAATAGGCCGCGGGCACAGCCGCGCCCAAAAATAACCGCCCGAAGGCCGGGGCACCAAGTTCGTCCAGCGGAAAAAGGCCACAAAAACGGGTGGGCTATAGCCTTGGGGGGTTGGGCTGGCCAACTACGTTCGCCGGACTCGGAATGGCGCGAGACTTTGCGAGCGGCCTCCGTGTGCCAAAAATAGGCCGCGGGCACAGCCATGCACAACAATAACCGCCCGAAGGCCGGGGCGCCAAGTTCGTCCAGCGGAAAAAGGCCACAAAAACGGGTGGGCTATAGCCTTGGGGGGTGGGGCTGGCCAACTTCATCCGCCGGACTCGGAATGGCGCGAGACTTTGCGAGTGGCCTAAGTATGCAAAAAATAGGCTGCGGGCACAGCCGCGCCCAAAAATAACCACCCGAAGGCCGGGGCGCCAAGTTCGTCCAGCGGAAAAAGGCCACAAAAACGGGTGGGCTATAGCCTTGGGGGGTGGGGCTAGCACCCTTCGTCTGCCGGACTCGGAATGGCGCGAGACTTTGCGAGCGGCCTCCGTGTGCCAAAAATAGGCCGCGGACACAGCCGCGCCCAAAAATAACCGCCCGAAGGCCGGGGCACCAAGTTCGTCCAGCGGAAAAAGGCCACAAAAACGGGTGGGCTATAGCCTTGGGGGGTTGGGCTGGCCAACTACGTCCGCCGGACTCGGAATGGCGCGAGACTTTGCGAGCGGCCTCCGTGTGCCAAAAATAGGCCGCGGGCACAGCCGCGCACAACAATAACCGCCCGAAGGCCGGGGCGCCAAGTTCGTCCAGCGGAAAAAGGCCACAAAAACGGGTGGGCTATAGCCTTGGGGGGTGGGGCTGGCCAACTTCGTCCGCCGGACTCGGAATGGCGCGAGACTTTGCGAGTGGCCTACGTGTGCAAAAACTAGGCAGCGGGCACAGCCGCGTCCAAAAATAACTGCCCGAAGGCCGGGGCGCCAAGTTCGTCCAGCGGAAAAAGGCCACAAAAACGGGTGGGCTATAGCCTTGGGGGGTGGGGCTAGCACCCTTCGTCTGCCGGACTCGGAATGGCGCGAGACTTTATGAGCGGCCTCCGTGTGCCAAAAATAGGCCGCGCGCACAGCCGCGTCCAAAAATAACCGCCCGAAGGCCGGGGCACCAAGTTCGTCCAGCGGAAAAAGGCCACAAAAACTGGTGGGCTATAGCCTTGGGGGGTTGGGCTGGCCAACTACGTCCGCCGGACTCGGAATGGCGCGAGACTTTGCGAGCGGCCTCCGTGTGCCAGAAATAGGCCGCGGGCACAGCCGCGCACAACAATAACCGCCCGAAGGCCGGGGCGCCAAGTTCGTCCAGCGGAAAAAGGCCACAAAAACGGGTGGGCTATAGCCTTGGGGGGTGGGGCTGGCCAACTTCGTCCGCCGGACTCGGAATGGCGCGAGACTTTGCGAGTGGCCTAAGTATGCAAAAAATAGGCTGCAGGCACAGCCGCGCCCAAAAATAACCACCCGAAGGCCGGGGCGCCAAGTTCGTCCAGCGGAAAAAGGCCACAAAAACGGGTGGGCTATAGCCTTGGGGGGTGGGGCTAGCACCCTTCGTCTGCCGGACTCGGAATGGCGCGAGACTTTGCGAGCGGCCTCCGTGTGCCAAAAATAGGCCGCGGGCACAGCCGCGCCCAAAAATAACCGCCCGAAGGCCGGGGCGCCAAGTTCGTCCAGCGGAAAAAGGCCACAAAAACGGGTGGGCTATAGCCTTGGGGGGTGGGGCTAGCACCCTTCGTCTGCCGGACTCGGAATGGCGCGAGACTTTATGAGCGGCCTCCGTGTGCCAAAAATAGGCCGCGCGCACAGCCGCGTCCAAAAATAACCGCCCGAAGGCCGGGGCACCAAGTTCGTCCAGCGGAAAAAGGCCACAAAAACTGGTGGGCTATAGCCTTGGGGGGTTGGGCTGGCCAACTACGTCCGCCGGACTCGGAATGGCGCGAGACTTTGCGAGCGGCCTCCGTGTGCCAGAAATAGGCCAAGGGCACAGCCACAAGACAACAATAACCGCCCGAAGGCCGGGGCGCCAAGTTCGTCCAGCGGAAAAAGGCCACAAAAACGGGTGGGCTATAGCCTTGGGGGGTGGGGCTGGCCAACTACGTCCGCCGGACTCGGAATGGCGCGAGACTTTGCGAGCGGCCTCCGTGTGCCAAAAATAGGCCGCGGGCACAGCCGCGCACAACAATAACCGCCCGAAGGCCGGGGCGCCAAGTTCGTCCAGCGGAAAAAGGCCACAAAAACGGGTGGGCTATAGCCTTGGGGGGTGGGGCTGGCCAACTTCGTCCGCCGGACTCGGAATGGCGCGAGACTTTGCGAGTGGCCTACGTGTGCAAAAACTAGGCAGCGGGCACAGCCGCGTCCAAAAATAACCGCCCGAAGGCCGGGGCGCCAAGTTCGTCCAGCGGAAAAAGGCCACAAAAACGGGTGGGCTATAGCCTTGGGGGGTGGGGCTAGCACCCTTCGTCTGCCGGACTCGGAATGGCGCGAGACTTTATGAGCGGCCTCCGTGTGCCAAAAATAGGCCGCGCGCACAGCCGCGTCCAAAAATAACCGCCCGAAGGCCGGGGCACCAAGTTCGTCCAGCGGAAAAAGGCCACAAAAACTGGTGGGCTATAGCCTTGGGGGGTTGGGCTGGCCAACTACGTCCGCCGGACTCGGAATGGCGCGAGACTTTGCGAGCGGCCTCCGTGTGCCAAAAATAGGCCGCGGGCACAGCCGCGCACAAAAATAACCGCCCGAAGGCCGGGGCGCCAAGTTCGTCCAGCGGAAAAAGGCCACAAAAACGGGTGGGCTATAGCCTTGGGGGGTGGGGCTGGCCAACTTCGTCCGCCGGACTCGGAATGGCGCGAGACTTTGCGAGCGGCCTCCGTGTGCCAAAAATAGGCCGCGGGCACAGCCGCGCCCAAAAATAACCGCCCGAAAGCCGGGGCACCAAGTTCGTCCAGCGGAAAAAGGCCACAAAAACGGGTGGGCTATAGCCTTGGGGGGTTGGGCTGGCCAACTACGTCCGCCGGACTCGGAATGGCGCGAGACTTTGCGAGCGGCCTCCGTGTGCTAAAAATAGGCATGGGCACAGCCACAAGACAAAAATAACCGCCCGAAGACCGGGGCGCCAAGTTCGTCCAGCGGAAAAAGGCCACAAAAACGGGTGGGCTATAGCCTTGGGGGGTGGGGCTGGCCAACTTCGTCCGCCGGACTCGGAATGGCGCGAGACTTTGCGAGTGGCCTACGTGTGCAAAAAATAGGCCGCGGGCACAGCCGCGCCCAAAAATAACCGCCCAAAGGCCGGGGTGCCAAGTTCGTCCAGCGGAAAAAGGCCACAAAAACGGGTGGGCTATAGCCTTGGGGGGTGGGGCTAGCACCCTTCGTCTGCCGGACTCGGAATGGCGCGAGACTTTGCGAGCGGCCTCCGTGTGCCAAAAATAGGCCGTGGGCACAGCCGCGCCCAAAAATAACCGCCCGAAGGCTGGGGCACCAAGTTCGTCCAGCGGAAAAAGGCCACAAAAACGGGTGGGCTATAGCCTTGGGGGGTTTGGCTGGCCAACTACGTCCGCTGGACTCGGAATGGCACGAGACTTTGCGAGCGGCCTCCGTGTGCCAAAAATAGGCCGTGGGCACAGCCGCGCAAAAAAATAACCGCCCGAAGGCCGGGGCGCCAAGTTCGTCCAGCGGAAAAAGGCCACAAAAACGGGTGGGCTATAGCCTTGGGGGGTGGGGCTGGCCAACTTCGTCCGCCAGACTCGGAATGGCGCGAGACTTTGTGAGTGGCCTACGTGTGCAAAAAATAGGCCGCGGGCACAGCCGCGCCCAAAAATAACCGCCCGAAGGTCGGGGCGCCAAGTTCGTCCAGCGGAAAAAGGCCACAAAAACGGGTGGGCTATAGCCTTGGGGGGTGGGGCTAGCACCCTTTGTCTGCCGGACTCGGAATGGCGCGAGACTTTGCGAGCGGCCTCCGTGTGCCAAAAATAGGCCGCGGGCACAGCCGCGCCCAAAAATAACTGCCCGAAGGCCGGGGCACCAAGTTCGTCCAGCGGAAAAAGGCCACAAAAACGGGTGGGCTATAGCCTTGGGGGGTTGGGCTGGCCGACTACGTCCGCCAGACTCGGAATGGCGCGAGACTTTGCGACCGGCCTCCGTGTGCCAAAAATAGGCCGCGGGCACAGCCGCGCCCAGAAATAACCGCCCGAAGGCCGGGGCGCCAAGTTCGTCCAGCGGAAAAAGGCCACAAAAACGGGTGGGCTATAGCCTTGTTGGGTGGGGCTAGCCAACATCGTCCGCCGGACTCGGAATGGCGGGAGACTTTGCGAGCGGACTCCGTGTGCCAAAAATAGGCCGCGAGAACAGCCGCGCGCAAAAATAACCGCCCGAAGGCCGGGGCGCCAAGTTCGTCCAGCGGAAAAAGGCCACAAAAACGGGTGGGCTATAGCCTTGGGGGTTCGGGCTGGCCAAATTCGTCTGCCGGACTCGGAATGGCGCGAGACTTTGCGAGAGGCCTCCGTGTGCCAAAAATAGGCCGCGGGCACAGCCGCGCCCAAAAATAACCGCCCGAAGTCCGGGGCGCCAAGTTCGTCCAGCGGAAAAAGGCCACAAAAACGGGTGGGCTATAGCCTTGGGGGGTGGGGCTGGCCAACTTCGTCCGCCGGACTCGGAATGGCGCGAGACTTTGCGAGCGGCCTACGTGTGCCAAAAATAGGCCGCGGGCACAGCCGCGCCCAAAAATAACCGCCCGAAGGCCGGGGCGCCAAGTTCGTCCAGCGGAAAAAGGCCACAAAAACGGGTGGGCTATAGCCTTGGGGGGTGGGGCTAGCACCCTTCGTCTGCCGGACTCGGAATGGCGCGAGACTTTGCGAGCGGACTCCGTGTGTCAAAAATAGGCCGCGGGCACAGCCGCGCCCAAAAATAACCGCCCGAAGGCCGGGGCACCAAGTTCGTCCAGCGGAAAAAGGCCACAAAAACGGGTGGGCTATAGCCTTGGGGGGTGGGGCTGGCCAAATTCGTCCGCCGGACTCGGAATGGCGCGAGACTTTGCGAGCGGCCTCCGTGTGGCAAAAATAGGCCGCGGCCACAGCCGCGCCCAAAAATAACCGCCCCAAGGCCGGGGCACCAAGTTCGTCCAGCGGAAAAAGGCCACAAAAACGGGTGGGCTATAGCCTTGGGGGGTTGGGCTGGCCAACTACGTCCGCCGGACTCGGAATGGCGCGAGACTTTGCGAGCGGCCTCCGTGTGCCAAAAATAGGCCGCGGGCACAGCCGCGCACAAAAATAACCACCCGAAGGCCGGGGCGCCAAGTTCGTCCAGCGGAAAAAGGCAACAAAAACGGGTGGGCTATAGCCTTGGGGGGTGGGGCTGGCCAACTTCGTCCGCCGGACTCGCAATGGCGCGAGACTTTGCGAGCGGCCTCCGTGTGCCAAAAATAGGCCGCGCGCACAGCCGCTCCCAAAAACAACGCACGAAGGCCGGGGCGCCAAGTTCGTCCAGCGGAAAAAGGCCACAAAAACGGGTGGGCTATAGCCTTGGGGGTGGGGCTTGGCAACTTCGTCCGCCGGACTCGGAATGGCGCAAGACTTTACGAGCGGCCTCCGTGTGGCAAAAATAGGCCGCGGGCAGAGCCGTGCCCAAAAATAACCGCCCGAAGACCGGAGCGCCAAGTTTGTCCAGCGGAAAAAAGGCCACAAAAACGGGCGGGCTATAGCCTTGGGGGGTGGGGCAGGCCAACTTCGCCCGCCGGACTCGGAATGGCGCGAGACTTTACGAACGGCCTCCGTGTGGCAAAAATAGGCCGCGGGCACAGCCGCGCCCAAAAATAACCGCCCGGAGGCCGGGGCGCCAAGTTCGTCCAGCGGAAAAAGGCCACAAAAACGGGCGGGCTATAGCCTTGGGGGGTGGGGCTGGCCAACTTCGTTCGCCGGACTCAGAATGGCACGAGAGTTTGCGAGCGGCCTCCGTGTGCCAAAAATAGGCCGCGGACACAGCCGCGCTAAAAAATAACCGCCCGAAGGGCGGGGCGCCATGTTCGTCCAGCGGAAAAAGGCCACAAAAACGGGTGGGCTATAGCCTTGGGGGGTAGGGCTGGCCAACTTCGTCCGCCGGACTCGGAATGGCGCGAGACTTTGCGAGCGGCCTCCGTGTGCCAAAAATAGGCCGCGGGCACAGCCGCGCCCAAAAATAACCGCCCGAAGGCCGGAGCGCCAAGTTTGTCAAGCGGAAAAAAGCCCACAAAAACGGGCGGGCTATAGCCTTGGGGGGTGGGGCAGGCCAACTTCGCCCGCCGGACTCGGAATGGCGCGAGACTTTGCGAGCGGCCTCCGTGTGGCAAAAATAGGCCGCGGGCACAGCCGCGCCCAAAAATAACCGCCCGAAGGCCGGGGCGCCAAGTTCGTCCAGCGGAAAAAGGCCACAAAAACGGGTGGGCTATAGCCTTCGGAGGTGGGGTTGTCCAACTTCGTCCGCCGGACTCGGAATGGCGCGAGACTTTGCGAGTGGCCTCCGGGTGCCAAAAATAGGCCGTAGGCACAGCCGCGCCCAAAAATAACCGCCCAAAGGCCGGGGCGCCAAATTCGGCCATCGGAAAAAGGCCACAAAAACGGGTGGGCTATAGCCTTGGGGGTGGGGCTGGCCAACTTCGTCCGCCGGACTCGGAATGGCGCAAGACTTTGCGAGTGGCCTCCGTGTGGCAAAAATAGGCCGCGGCCAGAGCCGTGCCCAAAAATAACCGCCCGAAGGCCAGAGCGCCAAGTTTGTCCAGCGGAAAAAAGGCCACAAAAACGGGCGGGCTATAGCCTTGGGGGGTGGGGCTGGCCAACTTCGCCCGCCGGATTCGGAATGGCGCGAGACTTTGCGAGCGGACTCCGTGTGGCAAAAATAGGCCGCGGGCACAGCCGCGTCCAAAAATAACCGCCCGAAGGCCGGGGCGCCAAGTTCGTCCAGCGGAAAAAGGACACAAAAACGGGCGGGCTATAGCCTTGGGGGGTGGGGCTGGCCAACTTCGTTCGCCGGACTCGGAATGGCACGAGACTTTGCGAGCGGCCTCCGTGTGCCAAAAATAGGCCGCGGACACAGCCGCGCTAAAAAATAACCACCCGAAGGCCGGGGCGCCATGTTCGTCCAGCGGAAAAAGGCCACAAAAACGGGTGGGCTATAGCCTTGGGGGGTAGGGCTGGCCAACTTCGTCCGCCGGACACGGAATGGCGCGAGACTTTGCGAGCGGCCTCCGTGTGGTAAAAATAGGCCGCGGGCACAGCCGACCCCAAAAATAACCGCCCGAAGGCCGGGGCGCCAAGTTCGTCCTGCGGAAAAAGGCCACAAAAACGGGTGGGCTATAGCCTTGGGGGGTGGGGCTGGCCCACTTTGTCCGCCGGCCTCGGAATGGCGCGAGACTTTGCGAGCGGCCTCCGTGTACCAAAAATAGGCCGCGGGCACAGCCGCGCCCAAAAGTAACCGCCCGAAGGCCGGGGCGCCAAGTTCGACCAGCGGAAAAAGGCCACAAAAACGGGTGGGCTATAGCCTTGGGGGGTGGGGCTGGCCCACTTCGTCCGCCGGACTCGGAATGGCGCGAAACTTTACGAGCGGCCTCCGTGTGGCAAAAATAGGCCGCGGGCACAGGCGCGCCCAAAAATAACCGCCCGAAGGCAGGGGCGCCAAGTTCGTCCAGCGGAAAAAGGCCACAAAAACGGGTGGGCTATAGCCTTGGGGGGTGGGTCTGGCCAACTTCGTCCGCCGGACTCGGAATGGCACGAGACTTTGCGAGCGGCCTCCGTGTGCCAAAAATAGGCCGCGGGCACAGCCGCGCCCAAAAATAACCGCCCGAAGGCCGGGGCGCCAAGTTCGTCCAGCGGAAAAAGGTCACAAAAACGGGTGGGCTATAGCCTTGGGGGGTGGGGCTGGCCAACTTCGTCCGCTGGACTCGGAATGGCGCGAGACTTAGCGAGCGGCCTCCGTGTGCAAAAAATAGGCCGCGGGCACAGCCGCGCCCAAAAATAACCGCCCGAAGGCAGGGGCGCCAAGTTCGTCCAGCGGAAAAAGGCCACAAAAACGGGTGGGCTATAGCCTTGGGGGGTGGGGCTGGCCAACTTCGTCCGCCAGACTCGGAATGGCACGAGACTTTGCGAGGGGCCACCGTGTGGCAAAAATAGGCCGCGGGCAGAGCCGTGCCCAAAAATAACCGCCCGAAGGCCGGAGCGCCAAGTTTGTCCAGCGGAAAAAAGGCCACAAAAACGGGCGGGCTATAGCCTTGGGGGGTGGGGCAGGCCAACTTCGTCCGCCGGACTCGGAATGGCGCGAGACTTTACGAGCGGCCTCCGTGTGGCAAAAATAGGCCGCGGGCAGAGCCGTGCCCAAAAATAACCGCCCGAAGGCCGGGGCGCCAAGTTTGTCCAGCGGAAAAAAGGCCACAAAAACGGGCGGGCTATAGCCTTGGGGGGTGGGGCAGGCCAACTTCGCCCGCCGGACTCGGAATGGATCAAGACTTTGCGAGCGGCCTCCGCGTGGCAAAAATAGGCAGCGGGCACAGCCTCGCCCAAAAATAACCGCCCGAAGGCCGGGGCGCCAAGTTCGTCCAGCGGAAAAAGGACACAAAAACGGGCGGGCTATAGCCTTGGGGGGTGGGGCTGGCCAACTTCGTTCGCCGGACTCGGGATGGCACGAGACTTTGCGAGCGGCCTCTGTGTGCCAAAAATAGGCCGCGGGCACAGCCGCGCCCAAAAATAACCGCCCGAAGGCCGGGGCGCCAAGTTCGTCCAGCGGAAAAAGGCCACAAAAACGGGTGGGCTATAGCCTTGGGGGGTGGGGCCGGCCAACTTCGCCCGCCGGACTCGGAATGGCGCGAGACTTTGCGAGCGGCCTCCGCGTGGCAAAAATAGGCAGCGGGCACAGCCTCGCCCAAAAATAACCGCCCGAAGGCCGGGGCGCCAAGTTCGTCCAGCGGAAAAAGGCCACAAAAACGGGTGGGCTATAGCCTTGGGGGGTGGGGCTAGCACCCTTCGTCTGCCGGACTCGGAATGGCGTGAGACTTTGCGAGCGGACTCCGTGTGTCAAAAATAGGCCGCGGGCACAGCCGCGCCCAAAAATAACCGCCCGAAGGCCGGGGCACCAAGTTCGTCCAGCGGAAAAAGGCCACAAAAACGGGTGGGCTATAGCCTTGGGGGGTGGGGCTGGCCAAATTCGTCCGCCGGACTCGGAATGGCGCGAGACTTTGCGAGCGGCCTCCGTGTGGCAAAAATAGGCCGCGGCCACAGCCGCGTCCAAAAATAACCGCCCCAAGGCCGGGGCACCAAGTTCGTCCAGCGGAAAAAGGCCACAAAAACGGGTGGGCTATAGCCTTGGGGGGTGGGGCTGGCCAACTTCGTCCGCCGGACTCGGAATGGCGCGAGACTTTGCGAGCGGCCTCCGTGTGCCAAAAATAGGCCGCGGGCACAGCCGCGCCCAAAAATAACTGCCCGAAGGCCGGGACGCCAAGTTCGTCCAGCGGAAAAAGGCCACAAAAACGGGTGGGCTATAGGCTTGGGGGGTGGGGCTGGCCAACTTCGTCCGCTGGACTCGGAATGGCGCGAGACTTTGCGAGCGGCCTCCGTGTGAAAAAAATAGGCTGCGGGCACAGCCGTGCCCAAAAATAACCGCCCGAAGGCAGGGGCGCCAAGTTCGTCCAGCGGAAAAAGGCCACAAAAACGGGTGGGCTATAGCCTTGGGGGGTGGGTCTGGCCAACTTCGTCCGCCGGACTCGGAATGGCACGAGACTTTGCGAGTGGCCTCCGTGTGCCAAAAATAGGCCGCGGGCACAGCCGCGCCCAAAAATAACCGCCCGAAGGCCGGGGCGCCAAGTTCGTCCAGCGGAAAAAGGTCACAAAAACGGGTGGGCTATAGCCTTGGGGGGTGGGGCTGGCCAACTTCGTCCGCTGGACTCGGAATGGCGCGAGACTTTGCGAGCGGCCTCCGTGTGCAAAAAATAGGCCGCGGGCACAGCCGCGCCCAAAAATAACCGCCCGAAGGCAGGGGCGCCAAGTTCGTCCAGCGGAAAAAGGCCATAAAAACGGGTGGGCTATAGCCTTGGGGGGTGGGGCTGGCCAACTTCGTCCGCCAGACTCGGAATGGCACGAGACTTTGCGAGGGGCCACCGTGTGGCAAAAATAGGCCGCGGGCAGAGCCGTGCCCAAAAATAACCGCCCGAAGGCCGGAGCGCCAAGTTTGTCCAGCGGAAAAAAGGCCACAAAAACGGGCGGGCTATAGCCTTGGGGGGTGGGGCAGGCCAACTTCGTCCGCCGGACTCGGAATGGCGCGAGACTTTACGAGCGGCCTCCGTGTGGCAAAAATAGGCCGCGGGCAGAGCCGTGCCCAAAAATAACCGCCCGAAGGCCGGGGCGCCAAGTTTGTCCTGCGGAAAAAAGGCCACAAAAACGGGCGGGCTATAGCCTTGGGGGGTGGGGCAGGCCAACTTCGCCCGCCGGACTCGGAATGGCGCGAGACTTTGCGAGCGGCCTCCGCGTGGCAAAAATAGGCAGCGGGCACAGCCTCGCCCAAAAATAACCGCCCGAAGGCCGGGGCGCCAAGTTCGTCCAGCGGAAAAAGGCCACAAAAACGGGTGGGCTATAGCCTTGGGGGGTGGGGCCGGCCAACTTCGCCCGCCGGACTCGGAATGGCGCGAGACTTTGCGAGCGGCCTCCGCGTGGCAAAAATAGGCAGCGGGCACAGCCTCGCCCAAAAATAACCGCCCGAAGGCCGGGGCGCCAAGTTCGTCCAGCGGAAAAAGGCCACAAAAACGGGTGGGCTATAGCCTTGGGGGGTGGGGCTAGCACCCTTCGTCTGCCGGACTCGGAATGGCGTGAGACTTTGCGAGCGGCCTCCGTGTGCCAAAAATAGGCCGCGGGCACAGCCGCGCCCAAAAATAACCGCCCGAAGGCCGGGGCACCAAGTTCGTCCAGCGGAAAAAGGCCACAAAAACGGGTGGGCTATAGCCTTGGGGGGTGGGGCTGGCCAACTTCGTCCGCCGGACTCGGAATGGCGCGAGACTTTGCGAGCGGCCTCCGTGTGGCAAAAATAGGCCGCGGCCACAGCCGCGCCCAAAAATAACCGCCCGAAGGCCGGGGCGCCAAGTTCGTCCAGCGGAAAAAGGCCACAAAAACGGGTGGGCTATAGCCTTGGGGGGTGGGGCTGGCCAACTTCGTCCGCTGGACTCGGAATGGCGCGAGACTTTGCGAGCGGCCTCCGTGTGCAAAAAATAGGCCGCGGGCACAGCCGCGCCCAAAAATAACCGCCCGAAGGCCGGGGCGCCAAGTTCGTCCAGCGGAAAAAGGCCACAAAAACGGGTGGGCTATAGCCTTGGGGGGTGGGGCTGGCCAACTTCGTCCGCCGGACTCGGAATGGCGCGAGACTTTGCGAGCGGCCTCCGTGTGCCAAAAATAGGCCGCGGGCACAGCCGCGCCCAAAAATAACCGCCTGAAGGCCGGGGCGCCAAGTTCGTCCAGCGGAAAAAGGCCACAAAAACGGGTGGGCTATAGCCTTGGGGGGTGGGGCTGGCCAACTTCGTCCGCTGGACTCGGAATGGCGCGAGACTTTGCGAGCGGCCTCCGTGTGAAAAAAATAGGCTGCGGGCACAGCCGTGCCCAAAAATAACCGCCCGAAGGCAGGGGCGCCAAGTTCGTCCAGCGGAAAAAGGCCACAAAAACGGGTGGGCTATAGCCTTGGGGGGTGGGGCTGGCCAACTTCGTCCGCCGGACTCGGAATGGCGCGAGACTTTGCAAGGCCTCCGTGTGCCAAAAATAGGCCGCTGGCACAGCTGCGCCCAAAAATAACCGCCCAAAGGCCGGGGCGCCAAGTTCGTCCAGCGGAAAAAGGCCACAAAAACGGGTGGGCTATAGCCTTGGGGGGTGGGGCTGGCCAACTTCGTCCGCTAGACTCGGAATGGCGCGAGACTTTGCGAGCGGCCTCCGTGTGCCAAAAATAGGCCGCAGGCACAGCCGTGCCCAAAAATAACCGCCCGAAGGCCGGGCCGCCAAGTTCGTCCAGCGGAAAAAGGCCACAAAAACGGGTGGGCTATAGCCTTGGGGGGTGGGGCTGGCCAACTTCGTCCGCCGGATTCGGAAAGGGGCGAGACTTTGCGAGCGGCCGCCGCGTGCCAAAAATAGGCAGCGGGCACAGCCGCGCCCAAAAATAACCCCCCGAAGGTCGGCGCGCCAAGTTCGTCCAGCGGAAAAAGGCCACAAAAACGGGTGGGCTATAGCCTTGGGGGGTGGGGATGGCCAACTTCGTCCGCCGCACGCGGAATGGCGCGAGACTTTGTGAGCGGCCTCCGTGTGCCAAAAATATGCCGCGGGCACAGCCGCGCCCAAAAATAACCGCCCGAAGGCCGGGGCGCCAAGTTCGTCCAGCGGAAAAAGGCCACAAAAACGGGTGAGCTATAGCCTTGGGGGGTGGGGCTGGCCAACTTCGTCCGCCGGACTCGGAATGGGGCGAGACTTTGCGAGCGGCCTCCGTGTGCCAAACATAGGCCGCGGGCACAGCCGCGCCAAAAAATAACCCCCCGAAGGTCGGCGCGCCCAAACCCCCCAGCGGAAAAATGGCCAAAAAACGGGCGGGCTATAGCCTTGGGGGGTGGGGCTGGCCAACTTCGTCCGCCGGACTCGGAATGGCGCGAGACTTTGCGAGCGGCCTCCGTGTGCCAACAATAGGCCGTGGGCACAGCGGCGCCCAAAAATAACCGCCCGAAGGCCGGGGCGCCAAGTTCGTCCAGCGGAAAAAGGCCACAAAAACGGGTGGGCTATAGCCTTGGGGGGTGGGGCTGGCCAACTTCGTCCGCCGGACTCGGAATGGCGCGAGACTTTGCGAGCGGCCTCTATGTGCCAAAAATAGGCCGCGGGCACAGCCGCGCCCAAAAATAACCGCCCGAAGGCCGGGGCGCCCAGTTCGTCCAGCGGAAAAAGGCCAGAAAAACGGGTGGGCTATAGCCTTGGGGGGTGGGGCTGGCCAACTTCGTCCGCCGGATTCTGAAAGGGGCGATACTTTGTGAGCGGCCTCCGCGTGCCAAAAATAGGCCGCGGGCACAGCCGCGCCCAAAAATAAACCCCCGAAGGTCGGCGCGCCCAAACCCCCCAGCGGAAAAATGGCCAAAAAACGGGTGGGCTATAGCCTTGGGGGGTGGGGCTGGCCCACTTCGTCCGCCGGACTCGGAATGGGGCGAGACTTTGCGAGCGGCCTCCGCGTACCAAAAATAGGCCGCGGGCACAGCCGCGCACAAAAATAACCCCCCGAAGGTCGGCGCGCCCAAACCCCCCAGCGGAAAAATGGCCAAAAAACGGGTGGGCTATAGCCTTGGGGGGTGGGGCTGGCCAACTTCGTCCGCCGGACTCGGAATGGGGCGAGACTTTGCGTGCGGCCTCCGCGTGCCAAAAATAGGCCGCGGGCACAGCCGCGCCCAAAAATACCTGCCCTAAGGCCGGGGCGCCAAGTTCGTCCAGCGGAAAAAGGCCACAAAAACGGGTGGGCTATAGCCTTGGGGGGTGGGGCTGGCTAACTTCTTCCGCCGGACTCGGAATGGAGCGAGACTTTGCGAGTGGCCTCCGTGTGCCAAAAATAGGCCGCGGGCACAGCCGTGCCCAAAAATAACCGCCCGAAGGCCGCGGCGCCAAGTTCGTCCAGCGGAAAAAGGCCACAAAAACGGGCAGGCTATAGCCTTTGGGGGTGGGGCTGGCCAACTTCGTCCGCCGGACTCGGAATGGCGCGAGACTTTTCGAGCGGCCTCCGCGTGCCAAAAATAGGCCGCGGACACAGCCGCGCCCAAAAATAACCCCCCGAAGGTCGGCGCGCCCAAACCCCCCAGCGGATAAATGGCCAAAAAACGGGTGGGCTATAGCCTTGGGGGGTGGGGCTGGCCAACTTCGTCCGCCGGACTCGGAATGGGGCGAGACTTTGCGAGCGGCCTCCGTGTGCCAAACATAGGCCGCGGACACAGCCGTGCCCAAAAACAACCCCCCGAAGGTCGGCGCGCCCAAACCCCCCAGCGAAAAAATGGGCAAACAACGGGTGGGCTATAGCCTTGGGGGGTGGGGCTGGCCAACTTCGTCCGCCGGACTCGGAATGGGGCGAGACTTTGCGAGCGGCCTCCGCGTGCTAAAAATAGGCCGCGGGCACAGCCGCGCCCAAAAATAACCCCCCGAAGGTCGGCGCGCCCAAACCCCCCAGCGGAAAAATGGCCAAAAAACGGGTGGGCTATAGCCTTGGGGGGTGGGGCTGGCCAACTTCGTCCGCCGGACTCGGAATGGGGCGAGACTTTGCGAGCGGCCTCCGCGTGCCAAAAATAGGCCGCGGGCACAGCCGCGCACAAAAATAACCCCCCGAAGGTCGGCGCGCCCAAACCCCCCAGCGGAAAAATGGCCAAAAAATGGGTGGGCTATAGTCTTGGGGGGTGGGGCTGGCCAACTTCGTCCGCCGGACTCGGAATGGGGCGAGACTTTGCGAGCGGCATCCGCGTGCCAAAAATAGGCCGCGGGCACAGCCGCGCCCAAATATAACAGCCCGAAGGCTGGGGTGCCAAGTTCGTCCAGCGGAAAAAGGCCACAAAAACGAGTGGGCTATAGCCTTGGGGGGTGGGGCTGCCCAACTTCGTCCGCCGGACTCGGAATGGCGCGAGACTTTGTAAGCTGCCTCCGTGCGCCAAAAATAGGCCGCGGACACAGCCGCGCCCAAAAATAACCGGCCGAAGGCCGGGGCGCCAAGTTCGTCCAGCGGAAAAAGGCCACAAAAACAGGTGGGCTATAGCCTTGGGGGGTGGGGCTGGCCAACTTCGTCCGCCGGACTCGGAATGGCGCGAGACTTTGCGAGCGGCCTCCGTGTGCCAAAAATAGGCCGCGGACACAGCCGCGCCCAAAAATAACCGGCCGAAGGCCGGGGCGCCAAGTTCGTCCAGCGGAAAAAGGCCACAAAAACGGGTGGGCTATAGCCTTGGGGAGTGGGGCTGGCCAACTTCGTCCGCCGGACTCGGAAGGGCGCGACACTTTGCGAGCAGCCTCCGTGTGCCAAAAATAGGCCGCGGGCACAGCCGCGCCCAAAAATAACCGACCGAAGGCCGGGGCGCCAAGTTCGTCCAGCGGAAGAAGACCACAAAAACAGTGGGCTATAGCCTTGGGGGGTCGGGCAGGGCAACTTCGTCCGCCGGACTCGGAATGGCGCAAGACTTTGCGAGCGGCCTCCGTGTGCAAAAAATAGGCCGCGGGCACAGCCGCGCCCAAAAATAACCTCCCGAAGGCCGGGGCGCCAAGTTCATCCAGCGGAAAAAGGCCACAAAAACGGGTGGGCTATAGCCTTGGGGGGTGGGGCTGGCCAACTTCGTCCGCCGGACTCAGAATGGCGCGAGACTTTGCGAGCTGCCTCCGTGTGGCAAAAATAGGCCGCGGGCACAGCCGCGCCCAAAAATAACCGCCGGAAGGCCGGGGCGCCAAGTTCGTCCAGCGGAAAAAGGCCACAAAAACGGGTGGGCTATAGCCTTGGGGGGTGGGGCTGGCCAACTTCGTCCGCCGGACTCGGAATGGCGCGAGACTTTGCGAGCTGACGCCGTGTGCCAAAAATAGGCCGCGGGCACAGCCGCGCCCAAAAATAACCGCCGGAAGGCCGGGGCGCCAAGTTCGTCCAGCGGAAAAAGGCCACAAAAACGGGTGGGCTATAGCCTTGGGGGGTGGGGCTGGCCAACTTCGTCCGCCGGACTCGGAATGGCGCGAGACTTTGCGAGCGGCCTCCGTGTGCCAAAAATAGGCCGCGGCCCCAACCGCGCCCAAAAATAACCGCCCGAAGGCCGGGGCGCCAAGTTCGTCCAGCGGAAGAATACCACAAAAACGGTGGGCTATAGCCTTGGGGGGTCGGGCAGGCCAACTTCGTCCGCCGGACTCGGAATGGCGCGAGACTTTGCGAGCGGCCTCCGTGTGCCAAACATAGGCCGCGGGCACAGCCACACCTAAAAATAACAGCCCGAAGGCCGGGGCGCCAAGTTCGTCCAGCGGAAATAGGCCACAAAAACGGGCGGGCTATAGCCTTCGGGGGTGGGGCTGGCCAAGTTCGTCCGCCGGACTCGGAATGGCGCGAGACTTTGTGAGTGGCCTCCATTTGCCAAAAATAGGCCACGGGCACAGCCGCGCCCAAAAATAACTGACCGAAGGCCGGGGCGCCAAGTTCGTCCAGCGGAAGAAGACCACAAAAACGGTGGGCTATAGCCTTGGGGGGTCGGGCAGGCCAACTTCGTCCGCCGGACTCGGAATGGCGCGAGACTTTGCGAGCGGCCTCCGTGTGCCAAAAATAGGCCGCGGGCACAGCCGTACCTAAAAATAACAGCCCGAAGGCCGGGGCGCCAAGTTCGTCCAGCGGAAAAAGGCCACAAAAACGGGCGGGCTATAGCCTTCGGGGGTGGGGCTGGCCAAGTTCGTCCGCCGGACTCGGAATGGCGCGAGACTTTGTGAGTGGCCTCCATTTGCCAAAAATAGGCCACGGGCACAGCCGCGCCCAAAAATAACTGACCGAAGGCCGGGGCGCCAAGTTCGTCCAGCGGAAGAAGACCACAAAAACGGTGGGCTATAGCCTTGGGGGGTCGGGCAGGCCAACTTCGTCCGCCGGACTCGGAATGGCGCGAGACTTTGCGAGCGGCCTCCGTGTGCCAAAAATAGGCCGCGGGCACAGCCGTACCTAAAAATAACAGCCCGAAGGCCGGGGCGCCAAGTTCGTCCAGCGGAAAAAGGCCACAAAAACGGGCGGGCTATAGCCTTCGGGGGTGGGGCTGGCCAAGTTCGTCCGCCGGACTCGGAATGGCGCGAGACTTTGTGAGTGGCCTCCATTTGCCAAAAATAGGCCACGGGCACAGCCGCGCCCAAAAATAACCGACCGAAAGCCGGGGCGCCAAGTTCGTCCAGCGGAAGAAGACCACAAAAACGGTGGGCTATAGCCTTGGGGGGTCGGGCAGGCCAACTTCGTCCGCCGGACTCGGAATGGCGCGAGACTTTGCGAGCGGCCTCTGTGTGCCAAAAATAGGCTGCGGGCACAGCCGTACCTAAAAATAACAGCCCGAAGGCCGGGGCGCCAAGTTCGTCCAGCGGAAAAAGGCCACAAAAACGGGCGGGCTATAGCCTTGGGGGGTGGGGCTGGCCAACTTCGTCCGCCGGACTCGGAATGGCGCGAGACTTTGCGAGCGGCCTCCGTGGGCCGAAAATAGGCCGTGGGCACAGCCGCGCCCAAAAATAACCGCCCGAAGGCCGGGGCGCCAAGTTCGTCCAGCGGAAAAAGGCCACAAAAACGGGTGGGCTATAGCCTTGGGGGGTGGGGCTGGCCAACTTCGTCCGCCGGACTCGGAATGGCGCGAGACTTTGCGAGCGGCCTCCGTATGCCAAAAATAGGCCGCGGGAACTGCCGCGCCCAAAACTAACTGCCCGAAGGCCGGGGCGCCAAGTTCGTCCAGCGGAAAAAGGCCACAAAAACGGGTGGGCTATAGCCTTGGGGGGTGGGGCTGGCCAACTTCGTCCGCCGGACTCGGAATGGCGCGAGACATTACGAGCGGCCTCCGTGTGCCAAAAATAGGCCGCGGGCACAGCCGCCCCCAAAAATAACCGCCCGAAGGCCGGGGCGCCAAGTTCGTCCAGCGGAAAAAGGCCACAAAAACGGGTGGGCTATAGCCTTGGGGGGTGGGGCTGGCCAACTTCGTCCGCCGGACTCAGAATGGCGCGAGACTTTGCAAGCGGCCTGCGTGTGCCAAAAACAGGGCGTGGGCACAGCCGCGCCCAAAAGTAACCGCCCGAAGGTCGGGGCGCCAAGTTCGTCAAGCGGAAGAAGGCCACAAAAACGGGTGGGCTATAGCCTTGGGGGGTGGGGCAGGCCCACTTCGTCCGCCGGACTCGGAATGGCACGAGACTTTGTGAGCGGCCTCCGTCTGCCAAAAATAGGACGCGGGCACAGCCGCACCCAAAAATAACCGCCCGAAGGCCGGGGCGCCAAGTTCGTCCAGCGGAAGAAGGCCACAAAAACGGGTGCGCTATAGCCTTGGGGGGTGGGGCTGGCCAACTTCGTCCGCCGGACTCGGAATGGCGCGAGACTTTGCAAGCGGCCTCCGTGTGCCAAAAATAGGCCACGGGCACAGCCGCACCCAAAAAGAATCGCCCGAAGGCCGGGGCGCCAAGTTCGTCCAGCGGAAGAAGGCCATAAAAACGGGTGGGCTATAGCCTTGGGGGGTGGGGCTGGCCAACATCGTCCGCCGGACTCGGAATGGCGTGAGACTTTGTGAACGGCCTCCGTGTGCCAAAAATAGGCCGCGGGCGAAGCCGCGCCCAAAAATAACCGCCCGAAGGCCGGGGTGCCAAGTTCGTCCAGCGGAAAAAGGCCACAAAAACGGGCGGGCTATAGCTTTGGGGGGTGGGGCTGGCCAACTTCGTCCGCCGGACTTGGAATGGCGCGAGGCTTTGCGAGCGGCCTCCGTGTACCAAAAATAGGATGTGGGCACAGCCGCGCCCAAAAATAACCGCCCGAAGACCGGGGCGCCAAGTTCGGCCAACGGAAAAAGGCCTCCGTGTGCCAAAAATAGGCCACGGCACAGCCGCGCCCAAAAAGAACCGCCCGAAGGCTGGGGAGCCAAGTTCGTCCAGCGGAAGAAGGCCACAAAAACGGGTGGGCTATAGCCTTGGGGGGTGGGGCTGGCCAACTTCCGCCGCCGGACTCGGAATGGCGCGAGACTTTGCGAGCAGCCTCCGTGTGCCAAAAATAGGCCGCGGGCACAGCCGCGCCCAAAAATAACCGCCCGAAGGCCGGGGCGCCAAGTTCGTCCAGCAGAAAAAGGCCACAAAAACGGTGGGCTATAGCCTTGGGGGGTCGGGCTGGCCAACTTCGTCCGCCGGACTCGGAATGGCGCGAGACTTTGCGAGCTGCGTCCGTGTGCCAAAAATAGGCCGCGGGCACAGCCGCGCCCAAAAAGAACCGCCCGAAGGCCGGGGAGCCAAGTTCGTCCAGCGGAAGAAGGCCACAAAAACGGGTGGGCTATAGCCTTGGGGGGTGGGGCTGGCCAACTTCCGCCGCCGGACTCGGAATGGCGCGAGATTTTGCGAGCGGCCTCCGTGTGCCAAAAATAGGCCGCGGACATAGCCGCACCCAAAAATAACCGCCCGAAGGCCGGGGCACCAAGTTCGTCCAGCGGAAAAAGGCCAAAAAAACGGGCGGGCTACAGCCTTGGGGGGTGGGGCTGGCCAACTTCGTCCGCCGGACTCGGAATGGCGCGAGACTTTGCGAGCGGCCTCCGTGTGCCAAAAACAGGCCGCGGGCACAGCCGCGCCCAAAAATAACCACCCGAAGGCCGGAGCGCCAAGTTCGTCCAGCGGAAAAAGGCCACATAAACGGGCGGGCTATAGCCTTGGGGGGTGGGTTTGGCCAACTTCGTCCGCCGGACTCGGAATGGCGCGAAACTTTGCGAGCTGCGTCCGTGTGCCAAAAATAGGCTGCGGGCACAGCCGCGCCCAAAAATAACTGCCCGAAGGCCGGGGAGCCAAGTTCGTCCAGCGGAAAAAGGCCACAAAAACGGGTGGGCTATAGCCTTGGGGGGTGGGGCCGACCAACTTCGTCCGCCGGACTCGAAATGGCGCGAGACTTTGCGAGCGGCCTCCGTGTGCCAAAAATAGGCCGCGCGCACAGCCGCGCCCAAAAATAACCGCCCGAAGGCTGGGGCGGCAAGTTCGTCCAGCGGAAAAAGGCCATAAAAACGGGTGGGCTATAGCCTTGGGGGGTGGGGCTGGCCAACTTCGTCCGCCGGACTCAGAATGGCGCAAGACTTTACGAGCGGCCTCCGTGTGCCAAAAATAGGCCGTGGGCACAGCCGCTCCCAAAAATAACCGCCCGAAGGCCGGGGCGCCAAGTTCGTCCAGCGGGAAAAGGCCACCAAAACGGGTGGGCTATAGCCTTGGGGGGTGGGGCTGGCCAACTTCGTCCGCCGGACTCGGAATGGCGTGAGACTTTGCGAGCGGCCTCCGTGTTCCAAAAATAGGCCGCGGGCACAGCCGTACCAAAAAATAACTGCCCGAAGGCTGGGGCGCCAAGTTCGTCCAGCGGAAAAAGGCCACAAAAACGGGTGGGCTATAGCCTTGGGGGGTGGGGCTGGCCAACTTCGTCCGCCGGACTCGGAATGGCGCGAGACTTTACGAGCGGCCTCCGTGTGCCAAAAATAGGGCGCAGGCACCGCCGCGCCCAAAAATAACCGCCCGAAGGCCGGGGCGCCAAGTTCGTCCAGCGGAAAAAGGCCACAAAAACGGGTGGGCTATAGCCTTGGGGGGTGGGGCTGGCCAACTTCGTCCGCCGGACTCGGAATGGCGCGAGACTTTGCGAGCGGCCTCCGTGTGCCAAAAATAGGCCGCGGGCACAGCCGCGCCCAAAAATAACCGCCCGAAGGCCGGGGCGCCAAGTTCGTCCAGAGGAAAAAGGCTACAAAAACGGGCGGGCTATAGCCTTGGGGGGTGGGGCTGGCCAACTTCGTCCGCCGGACTCGGAATGGCGCGAGACTTTGCGAGAGGCCTCCGTGTGCCACAAATAGGCCGCGGGCACAGCCGCGCCAAAAAATAACCGGCCGAAGGCCGGGGCGCCAAGTTCGTCCAGCGGAAAAAGGCCACAAAAACGGGGGGCTACAGCCTTGGGGGGTGGGGCTGGCCAACTTCGTCCGCCGGACTCAGAATGGCGCAAGACTTTGCGAACGGCCTCCGTGTGCCAAAAATAGGCCGCGGGCACAGCCGCGCCCAAAAATAACTGCCCGAAGGCCGGGGCGCCAAGTTCGTCAAGCGGAAAAAGGCTAGAAAAACGGGTGGGCTATAGCCTTCAGAGGTGGGGCTGGCCAACTTCGTCCGCCGGGCTCGGAATGGCGCGAGACTTTGCAAGCGGCCTCCGTGTGCCAAAAATAGGCCGCGGGCACAGCCGCGCCCAAAAATAACCGCCCGAAGGCCGGAGCGCCAAGTTCGTCCAGCGGATAAAGGCCACAAAAACGGATGGGTTATAGCCTTGGGGGGTGGGGCCGGCCAACTTCGTCCGCCGGGCTCGGAATGGCGCGAGACTTGGCGAGCGGCCTTCGTGTGCCAAAAATAGGCCGCGGGCACAGCCGCGCCCAAAAATAACTGCCCGAAGGCCGGGGCGCCAAGTTCGTCCAGCGGAAAAAGGCTAGAAAAACGGGTGGGCTATAGCCTTGGGGGGTGGGGCCGACCAACTTCGTCCGCCGGACTCGAAATGGCGCGAGACTTTGCGAGCGGCCTCCGTGTGCCAAAAATAGGCCGCGGGCACAGCCGCGCCCAAAAATAACCGCCCGAAGGCCGGGGCGCCAAGTTCGTCCAGCGGAAAAAGGCCACAAAAACGGGTGGGCTATAGCCTTGGGGGGTGGGGCTGGCCGACTTCGTCCGCCGTAATCGGTATGGCGCGAGACTTTGCGAGCGGCCTCCGTGTGCCAAAAATAGGCCGCGGGCACAGCCACGCCAGAAAATAACTGCCCGAAGGCCGGGGCGCCAAGTTCATCCAGCGGAAAAAGGGCATAAAAACGGGTGGGCTATAGCCTTGGGGGGTGGGGCTGGCCAACTTCGTACGCCGGACTCGGAATGGCGCGATATTTTGCGAGCGACCTCCATGTGCCAAAAATAGGCCGCGGGCACAGCCGCGCCCAAAAATAACCGCCCGAAGGCCGGGGCGCCAAGTTCGTCCAGCGGAAAAAGGCCATAAAAACAGGTGGGCTATAGCCTTGGGGGGTGGGGCTGGCCAACTTCGTCCGCCGGACTAGGAATGGTACGAGACTTTGCGAGCGGCCTCCGTGTGCCAAAAATAGGCCGCGGGCACAGCCGCGCCCAAAAATAACCGCCCGAAGGCCGGGGTGCCAAGTTCGTCCAGCGGAAAAAGGCCACAAAAACGGGTGGGCTATAGCCTTGGGGGGTGGGGCAGGCCAACTTCGTCCGCCGGACTCGGAATGGCGCGAGACTTTGCGAGCGGCCTCCGTGTGCCAAAAATAGGCCGCGGGCACAGCCGCGCACAAAAATAACTGCCCGAAGGCCGGGGCGCCAAGTTCGTCCAGCGGAAAAAGGCCACAAAAATGGGTGGGCTATAGCCTTGGGGTGTGGGGCTGGCCAACTTCGTCCGCCGGACTCGGAATGGCGCGAGACTTTGCGAGCGGCCTCCGTGTGCCAAAAATAGGCCGCGGGCACAGCTGCGCCCAAAATAAACGCCCGAAGGCCGGGGCGCCAAGTTCGTCCATCGGAAAAAGGCCACAAAAACGGGTGGGCTATAGCCTTGGGGGGTGGGGCTGGCCAACTTCGTCCGCCGGACTCAGAATGGCGCGAGACTTTGCGAGGGGTCTCCGTGTGCCAAAAATAGGCCGTGGGCACGGCCGCGCCCAAAAATAACCGCCCGATGGCCGGGGCGCCAAGTTCGTCCTGCGGAAAAAGGCCACAAAAACGGGTGGGCTATAGCCTTGGGGGGTGGGGCTGGCCCACTTCGTCCGCCGGACTCGGAATGGCGCGAGACTTTGCGAGGGCCCTCCGTGTGCCAAATATAGGCCGCAGACACAGCCGCGCCCAAAAATAGCCGCCCGAAGGCCGGGGCGCCAAGTTCGTCCAGCGGAAAAAGGCCACAAAAACGGGTGGGCTATAGCCTTGGGGGGTGGGGCAGGCCAACTTCGTCCGCCGGACTCGGAATGGCGCGAGACTTTGCGAGCGGCCTCCGTGTGCCAAAAATAGGCCGCGGGACAGCCGCACACAAAAATAACTGCCCGAAGGCCGGGGCGCCAAGTTCGTCCAGCGGAAAAAGGCCACAAAAATGGGTGGGCTATAGCCTTGGGGTGTGGGGCTGGCCAACTTCGTCCGCCGGACTCGGAATGGCGCGAGACTTTGCGAGCGGCCTCCGTGTGCCAAAAATAGGCCGCGGGCACAGCTGCGTCCAAAATAACCGCCCGAAGGCCGGGGCGCCAAGTTCGTCCATCGGAAAAAGGCCACAAAAACGGGTGGGCTATAGCCTTGGGGGGTGGGGCTGGCCAACTTCGTCCGCCGGACTCAGAATGGCGCGAGACTTTGCGAGGGGTCTCCGTGTGCCAAAAATAGGCCATGGGCACGGCCGCGCCCAAAAATAACCGCCCGATGGCCGGGGCGCCAAGTTCGTCCTGCGGAAAAAGGCCACAAAAACGGGTGGGCTATAGCCTTGGGGGGTGGGGCTGGCCAACTTCGTCCGCCGGACTCGGAATGGCGCGAGACTTTGTAAGGGGCCTCCGTGTGCCAAAAATAGGCCACGGGCACAGACCCACCCAAAAATAACCGTCCGAAGGCCAGCGCGCCAAGTTCGCCCTGCGGAAAAAGGCCACAAAAACGGGTGGGCTATAGCATTGGGGGGTGGGGCTGGCCAACTTCGTCCGCCGGACTCGGAATGGCGCGAGACTTTACGACGGGCCTCCATGTGCTAAAAATAGGCCACGGCCACAGCCGCGCCCAAAAATAACCCCCCGAAGGCCGGGGCGCCAAGTTCGTCCAGCGGAAAAAGGCCACAAAAACGGGTGGGCTAAAGCCTTGGGGGGTGGGGCTGGCCAACTTCGTCCGCCGGACTCGGAATGGCGCGAGACTTTGTAAGGGGCCTCCGTGTGCCAAAAATAGGCCACGGGCACAGACTCACCCAAAAATAACCGTCCGAAGGCCAGCGCGCCAAGTTCGCCCTGCGGAAAAAGGCCACAAAAACGGGTGGGCTATAGCATTGGGGGGTGGGGCTGGCCAACTTCGTCCGCCGGACTCGGAATGGCGCGAGACTTTACGACGGGCCTCCATGTGCTAAAAATAGGCCACGGCCACAGCCGCGCCCAAAAATAACCCCCCGAAGGCCGGGGCGCCAAGTTCGTCCAGCGGAAAAAGGCCACAAAAACGGGTGGGCTATAGCCTTGGGGGGTGGGGCTGGCCAACTTCGTCCGCCGGACTCGGAATGGCGCGAGACTTTGCGAGCGGCCTCCGTGTGCCAAAAATAGGCCGCGGGCACAGCTGCGTCCAAAATAACCGCCCGAAGGCCGGGGCGCCAAGTTCGTCCATCGGAAAAAGGCCACAAAAACGGGTGGGCTATAGCCTTGGGGGGTGGGGCTGGCCAACTTCGTCCGCCGGACTCAGAATGGCGCGAGACTTTGCGAGGGGTCTCCGTGTGCCAAAAATAGGCCATGGGCACGGCCGCGCCCAAAAATAACCGCCCGATGGCCGGGGCGCCAAGTTCGTCCTGCGGAAAAAGGCCACAAAAACGGGTGGGCTATAGCCTTGGGGGGTGGGGCTGGCCAACTTCGTCCGCCGGACTCGGAATGGCGCGAGACTTTGTAAGGGGCCTCCGTGTGCCAAAAATAGGCCACGGGCACAGACCCACCCAAAAATAACCGTCCGAAGGCCAGCGCGCCAAGTTCGCCCTGCGGAAAAAGGCCACAAAAACGGGTGGGCTATAGCATTGGGGGGTGGGGCTGGCCAACTTCGTCCGCCGGACTCGGAATGGCGCGAGACTTTACGACGGGCCTCCATGTGCTAAAAATAGGCCACGGCCACAGCCGCGCCCAAAAATAACCCCCCGAAGGCCGGGCGCCAAGTTCGCCCAGCGGAAAAAGGCCACCAACACGCGTGTGATAAACCATTGTGGGGTGGGGCTGGCCAACTTCGTCCGCCGGACTCGGAATGGCGCGAGACTTTGTAAGGGGCCTCCGTGTGCCAAAAATAGGCCACGGGCACAGACTCACCCAAAAATAACCGTCCGAAGGCCAGCGCGCCAAGTTCGCCCTGCGGAAAAAGGCCACAAAAACGGGTGGGCTATAGCATTGGGGGGTGGGGCTGGCCAACTTCGTCCGCCGGACTCGGAATGGCGCGAGACTTTACGACGGGCCTCCATGTGCTAAAAATAGGCCACGGCCACAGCCGCGCCCAAAAATAACCCCCCGAAGGCCGGGGCGCCAAGTTCGTCCAGCGGAAAAAGGCCACAAAAACGGGTGGGCTATAGCCTTGGGGGGTGGGGCTGGCCAACTTCGTCCGCCGGACTCGGAATGGCGCGAGACTTTGTGAGGGGACTCCGTGTGCCAAAAATAGGCAGTGGGCACAGCCGCGTCCAAAAATAACCGCCCGAAGGCCGGGGCGCCAAGTTCGTCCGGCGGAAAAAGGCCACAAAAACAGGTGGGCTATAGCCTTGGGGGGTGGGGCTGGCCAACTTCGTCCGCCGGACTCGGAATGGCGCGAGACTTTGTAAGGGGCCTCCGTGTGCCAAAAATAGGCCACGGGCACAGCCCCACCCAAAAATAACCGTCCGAAGGCCAGCGCGCCAAGTTCGCCCTGCGGAAAAAGGCCACAAAAACGGGTGGGCTATAGCCTTGGCGGGTGGGGCTGGCCAACTTTGTCCGCCGGACTTGGAATGGCGCGAGACTTTGCGAGGGTCCTCTGTGGGCCAAAAATAGGCTGCGGGCACAGCCGCGCCCAAAAATAACCGCCCGAAGGCCTGGGCGCCAAGTTCGTCCAGCGGAAAAAGGCCACAAAAACGGGTGGGCTATAGCCTTGGGGGGTGGGGCTGGCCAACTTCGTCCGCCGGACTCAGAATGGCGCGAGACTTTACGAGCGGCTTCCGTGTGCCAAAAATAGTCCACGGGCACAGCCGCACCTAAAAATAACCACCCGAAGGCCGGGGCGCCAAGTTCGTCCAGCGGAAAAAGACCACAAAAACGGGTGGGCTATAGCCTTGGGGGATGGGGCTGGCCAACCTCGTCCGCCGGACTCGGAGAGGCGCGACACTTTGCGAGCGGCCTCCGTGTGCCAAAATTAGGTCGCGGGAACAGCCGCGCCCAAAAATAACCGCCCGAAGGCCGGGGCGCCTAGTTCGTCCAGCGGAAAAAGGCCACAAAAACGGGTGGGCTATAGCCTTGGGGGGTGGGGCTGGCCCACCTCGTCCGCCAGACTCGGAATGGCGCGAGACTTTGCGAGCGGCCTCCGTGTGCCAAAAATAGTCTGCGGACACAGCCGCGCCCAAAAATAGACGCCCGAAGGCCGGGGCGCCAAGTTCGTCCTCCGGAAAAAGGCCACAAAAACGGGTGGGCTATAGCCTTGGGGGGTGGGGCTGGCCAACTTCGTCCGCCGGACTCGGAATGGGGCGAGACTTTGCGAGCGGCCTCCGCGTGCCAAAAATAGGCCGCGGGCACAGCCGCACCCAAAAATAGCCGCCCGAAGGTCGGCGCGCCCCAACCCCCCCAGCGGAAAAATGGCCAAAAAACTGGTGGGCTATAGCCTTGGGGGGTGGGGCTGGCCAACTTCGTCCGCCGGACTCGGAATGGGGTGAGAATTGTGAGCGGCCTCCGTGTGCCAAAAAGACGCCGTGGGCACAGCCGCGTCCAAAAATAACCGCCCGAAGGTCGGGGTGCCCAAACCCCCCAAGCGGAAAAATGGCCAAAAAACGGGTGGGCTATAGCCTTGGGGGGTGGGGCTGGACCACTTCGTCCGCCGGACTTGGAATGGGGTGAGAATTGCGAGCGGCCTCCGTGTGCCAAAAAGGGCAAAGGGCACAGCCGCGTCCAAAAATATCCGCCCGAAGGTCGGGGCACCCAAACCCCCCCAGCGGAAAAATGGCCAAAAAATGGGTGGGCTATAACCTTGGGGGGTGGGGCTGACAACTTCGTCCGCCGGACTCGGAATGGGGCGAGACTTTGCGAGCGGCCTCCGTGTGCCAAAAAGAGGCCACGGGCACAGCCGCGTCCAAAAATAACTGCCCGAAGGTCGGGGCGCCCAAACCCCCCAAGCGGAAAAATGGCCAAAAAACGGGTGGGCTATAGCCTTGGGGGGTGGGGCTGGCCAACTTCGTCCGCCGGACTCGGAATGGGGCGAGACTTTGCGAGCGACCTCCGTGTGCCAAATAGAGGGCGCGGGCACAGCCGCGCCAAAAAATAACCGCCCGAAGATCGGGGCGCCCAAACCGCCCCAGCGGAAAAATGGCCAAAAAACGGGTGGGCTATAGCCTTGGGAGGTGGGGCTGGCCAACTTCGTCCGCCGGACTTGGAATGGGGCGAGACTTTACGAGCGGCCTCCGTGTGCCAAAAAGAGGCCGCGGGCAGTGCCGCGCCCAAAAATAACAGCCCAAAGGTCCGGGCGCCCAAACCCCCCAAGCGGAAAAATGGCCAAAAAACGGGTGGGCTATAACCTTGGGGGGTGGGGCTGGCGAGACTTTACGAGCGGCCTCCGTGTGCCAAAAAGAGGCCGTGGGCAGTGCCGCGCCCAAAAATAACAGCCCAAAGGTCAGGGCGCCCAAACCCCCCAAGCGGAAAAATGGCCAAAAAACGGGTGGGCTATAACCTTGGGGGGTGGGGCTGGCCAACTTCGTCCGCCGGACTTGGAATGGGGCGAAACTTTGCGAACGGCCTCCGTGTGCCAAAAAGAGGCCGCGCGCACAGCCGCGCCCAAAAATAACCGCCCGATGGTCGGGACGCCCAAACCCCCCCAGCGGAAAAATGGCCAAAAAACGGGTGGGCTATAGCCTTGGGGGGTGGGGCTGGCCAACTTCGTCCGCCGGACTCGGAATGGGGCGAAACATTGTGAGCGGCCTCCGTGTACCAAAAAGAGGCCGTGGGCAGTGGCGCGCCCAAAAATAACAGCCCGAAGGTCAGGGCGCCCAAACCCCCCAAGCGGAAAAATGGCCAAAAAACGGGTGGGCTGTAGCCTTGGGGGGTGGGGCTGGCCAACTTCGTCCGCCGGACTCGGAATGGGGTGAGAATTGTGAGCGGCCTCCGTGTGCCAAAAAGACGCCGTGGGCACAGCCGCGTCCAAAAATAACCGCCCGAAGGTCGGGGTGCCCAAACCCCCCCAGCGGAAAAATGGCCAAAAAACGGGTGGGCTATAGCCTTGGGGGGTGGGGCTGGACCACTTCGTCCGCCGGACTTGGAATGGGGTGAGAATTGCGAGCGGCCTCCGTGTGCCAAAAAGAGGCCGCGGGCACAGCCGCGTCCAAAAATATCCGCCCGAAGGTCGGGGCACCCAAACCCCCCCAGCGGAAAAATGGCCAAAAAATGGGTGGGCTATAGCCTTGGGGGGTGGGGCTGACAACTTCGTCCGCCGGACTCGGAATGGGGCGAGACTTTGCGAACGGCCTCCGTGTGCCAAAAAGAGGCCACGGGCACAGGCGCGTCCAAAAATAACTGCCCGAAGGTCGGGGCGCCCAAACCCCCCAAGCGGAAAAATGGCCAAAAAACGGGTGGGCTATAGCCTTGGGGGGTGGGGCTGGCCAACTTCGTCCGCCGGACTCGGAATGGGGCGAGACTTTGCGAGCGACCTCCGTGTGCCAAATAGAGGGCGCGGGCACAGCCGCGCCAAAAAATAACCGCCCGAAGGTCGGGGCGCCCAAACCGCCCCAGCGGAAAAATGGCCAAAAAACGGGTGGGCTGTAGCCTTGGGAGGTGGGGCTGGCCAACTTCGTCCGCCGGACTTGGAATGGGGCGAGACTTTACGAGCGGCCTCCGTGTGCCAAAAAGAGGCCGTGGGCAGTGCCGCGCCCAAAAATAACAGCCCAAAGGTCAGGGCGCCCAAACCCCCCAAGCGGAAAAATGGCCAAAAAACGGGAGGGCTATATAACCTTGGGGGGTGGGGCTGGCCAACTTCGTCCACTGGACTCAGAATGGGGCGAAACTTTGCGAACGGCCTCCGTGTGCCAAAAAGAGGCCGCGCGCACAGCCGCGCGCAAAAATAACCGCCCGATGGTCGGGACGCCCAAACCCCCCCAGCGGAAAAATGGCCAAAAAACGGGTGGGCTATAGCCTTGGGGGGTGGGGCTGGCCAACTTCGTCCGCCGGACTCGGAATGGGGCGAAACATTGCGAGCGGCCTCCGTGTACCAAAAAGAGGCAGTGGGCAGTTGCGCGCCCAAAAATAACAGCCCGAAGGTCAGGGCGCCCAAACCCCCCAAGCGGAAAAATGGCCAAAAAACGGGTGGGCTGTAGCCTTGGGGGGTGGGGCTGGCCAACTTCGTCCGCCGGACTCGGAATGGGGCGATACTTTGCGAGCGGCCTCCGCGTGCCAAATAGAGGCCACGGGCATGGCCGCGCCCAAAAATAACCACCCGAAGGTCGGGGCGCCAAAACCCCCCAGGCGGAAAAATGCCCAAAAAACAGGTGGGCTATAGACTTGGGGGGTGGGGCTGGCCCACTTCGTCCGCCCGACTCGGAATGGGGCGAGGCTTTGTGAGCGGCCTCCATGTGCGAAAAAGAGGCCGCGGGCACAGCCGCACCCAAAAATAACCGCCCGAAAGTCGGGGCGCCCAAACCACCCAGCGGAAAAATGCCCAAAAAACGGGTGGGCTATAGCCATCGGGGGTGGGGCTGGCCAACTTCGTGCGCCGGACTCGGAATGGGGCGAGACTTTGCGAGCGGCCTCCGTGTGCCAAAAACAGGCCGCGGGCACAGCCGCGCCCAAAAATAACCGCCCGAAGGGTGGGGCGCCCAAACCCCCCCAGCGGAAAAATTGCCAAAAAATGGGTGGGCTATTGCCTTGGGGGGTGGGGCTGGCCGACTTCGTCCGCCGGACTCGGAATGGGGTGAGGCTTTGCGAGCGGCCTCCGTGTGCTAAAAATAGGCCGCGGGCACAGCCGCGCCCAAAAGTAACCGCCCGAAGGTCGGGGCGCCCAAACCCCCCAAGCGGAAAAATGGCCAAAAAACGGGTGGGCTATAGCCTTGGGGGTTGGGGCTGGCCGACTTCGTCCGCCGGACTCGGAATGGGGTGAGACTTTGCGAGTGGCCTCCGTGTGCCAAAAAGAGGCCGCGGGCACAGCCGCGCCCAAAAATAACCACCCGAAGGTCGGGGCGGCCAAACCCCCCAGGCGGAAAAATGGCCAAAAAACGGGTGGGCTATAGCCTTGGGGGGTGGGGCTGGCCAACTTCGTCCGCCGGACTCGGAATGGGGCGATACTTTACGAGCGGCCTCCGCGTGCCAAAAAGAGGCCACGGGCACAGCCGCGCCCAAAAATAACCACCCGAAGGTCGGGGCGCCAAAACCCCCCAGGCGGAAAAATGGCCAAAAAACGGGTGGGCTATAGCCTTGGGGAGTGGGGCTGGCCAACTTCGTCCGCCGGACTCGGAATGGGGCGAGACTTTGCGAGTGGCCTCCGTGTGCCAAAAAGAGGCCACGGGCACAGCTGCGCCCAAAAATAACCCCCCGAAGGTCGGCGCGCCCAAACCCCCCCAGCGGAAAAATGCCCAAAACACAGGTGGTCTATAGCCTTGGGGGGTGGGGCTGGCCAACTTCGTCCGCCGGTCTCGGAATGGGGCGAGACTTTGCGAGTGGCCTCCGTGTGCCTAAAAGAGGCCGCGGGCTCAGCCATGCCCAAAACTAACCACTCGAAGGTCGGGGCGCCCAAACCCCCCCCGCGGAAAAATGGGCAAAAAACGGGTGGGCTATAGCCTTGGGGGGTGGGTTCGTCCGCTGGACTCAAAAAGGGGCAAGACATTGCGAGCGGCCACCGTGTGCCAAAAAGAGGCCGCGGGCACAGCCGTGCCCAAAAATAACCGCCCGTAGGTCGGGGTGCCCAAACCCCCCAACGGAAAAATGGCCAAAAAACGGGTGGGCTATAGCCTTGGGGGGTGGGCTGGCCAACTTCGTCCGCCGGACTCGGAATGGGACGAAACTTTGCGAGCGGCCTCCGTGTGCCTAAAAGAGGCCGCGGGCTCAGCCGTGCCCAAAAATAACCGCTCGAAGGTCGGGGCGCCCAAACCCCCCCTGCGGAAAAATGGTCAAAAAACGGGTGGGCTATAGCCATGGGGGGTGGGTTCGTCCGCCGGACTCATAAAGAGGCAAGACTTTGCGAGCGGCCTCCGTGTGCCAAAAAGAGGCCGCGGGGACAGCCGTGGCCAAAAATAACCGCCCGTAGGTCGGGGCGCCCAAACCCCCCAACGGAAAAATGGCCAAAAAACGGGTGGGCTATAGCCTTGGAGGGTGGGACTGGCCAACTTCGTCCACCGGACTTGGAATGGGGCGATACTTTGCGAGCGGCCTCCGTGTGCCAAAAAGAGCCTGCGGACACAGCCGCGACAAAAAATAACCGCCCGAAGGTCGGGGCGCCGAAACCCCCCCAGCGCAAAAAATGGCCAAAAAGCGGGTGGGCTCTAGCCTTGGGGGGTGGGGCTGGCCAACTTCGTCCGCCGGACTCGGAATGGGGCGAGACTTTGCGAGCGGCCTCTGTGTGCCAAAAATAAGCCGCGGGCACAGCCGCCCCCAAAAATAACCTCCCGAAGGCCGGGGGGCCAAGTTCGTCCAGCGGAAAAAGGCCACAAAAACGGGTGGGCTATAGGCTTGGGGGGCGGGGCTGGCCAACTTCGTCCGCCGGACTCGGAATGGCGCGAGACTTTGCGAGCGGCCTCCGTGTGCCAAAAATAGGCCGCGGGCACAGCAGCGCCCAAAAATAACCGCCCGAAGGCCGGGGCGCCAAGTTCGTCCAGCGGAAAAAGGCCACAAAAACGGGTGGGCTATAGGCTTGGGGGGTGGGGCTGGCCAACTTCGTCCGCCGGACTCGGAATGGCGCGAGACTTTGCGAGCGGCCTCCATGTGCCAAAAATAGGCCGCGGGCACAGCCGCGCCCAAAAATAACCCCCCGAAGGCTGGGGCGCCAAGTTCGTCCAGCGGAAAAAGGCCACAAAAACGGGTGGGCTATAGCCTTGGGGGGTGGGGCTGGCCCACTTCGTCCGCCGGACATGGAATGGCGAGATACTTTGTGAGCGGCCTCCGTGTGCCAAAAATAGGCCGCGTCCACAGCCGTGCCCAAAAATAACCGCCCGAAGGCCGGGGCGGCAAGTTCGTCCAGCGGAAAAAGGCCACAAAAACTGGTGGGCTATAGCCTTGGGGGGTGGGGCTGGCCCACTTCGTCCGCCGGACTCGGTAAGGCGCGAGACTTTGCGAGCAGCCACCGTGTGCCAAAAATAGGCCGCGGGCACAGCCGCGCCCAAAAATAACCACCCGAAGGCCGGGGCGCCAAGTTCGTCCAGCGGAAAAAGGCCACAAAATCGGGTGGGCTATAGCCTTGGGGGGTGGGGCTGGCCAACTTCGTCCGCCGGACTCGGAAAGGCGCGAGACTTTGCGAGCAGCCACCGTGTGCCAAAAATAGGCCGCGGGCACAGCCGCACCCAAAAATAACCGCCCGAAGGTCGGGGCGCCAAGTTCGTCCAGTGGAAAAAGGCCACAAAAACGGGTGGGCTATAGCCTTGGGGGGTGGGGCTGGCCAACTTCTTCCGCCGGACTCGGAATGGCGCGAGACTTTGCGAGCGGCCTCCGTGTGCCAAAAATAGGCCGCGGCCACAGCCGCGCCCAAAAATAACCGCCCGAAGGCCGGGGCGCCAAGTTCGTCCAGCGGAAAAAGGCCACAAAAACGGGTGGGCTATAGCCTTGGGGGGTGGGGCTGGCCAACTTCGTCCGCTGGACTCGGAATGGCGCGAGACTTTGCGAGCGGCCTCCGTGTGCCACAAATAGGACGCGGGCACAGCCGCACCCAAAAATAACCGCCCGAAGGCCGGGGCGCCAAGTTCGTCCAGCGGAAAAAGGCCACAAAAACGGGTGGGCTATAGCCTTGGGGGGTGGGGCAGGCCGACTTCGTCCGCCGGACTCGGAATGGCGCGAGACTTTGCGAGCGGCCTCCGTGTGCCAAAAATAGGCCGCGGGCACAGCCGCGCCCAAAAATAACCGCCCGATGGCCGGGGCGCCAAGTTCGTCCAGCGGAAAAAGGCCACAAAAACGGGTGGGCTATAGCCTTGGGGGGTGGGGCTGGCCAACTTCGTCCGCTGGACTCGGAATGGCGCGAGACTTTGCGAGCGGCCTCCGTGTGCCAAAAATAGGCCACGGGAACAGCCGCGCCCAAAAATAACTGCCCGAAGGCCGGGGCGCCAAGTTCGTCCAGCGGAAAAAGGCCACAAAATCGGGTGGGCTATAGCCTTGGGGGGTGGGGCTGGCCAACTTCGTCCGCCGGACTCGGAAAGGCGCGAAACTTTACGAGCAGCCACCGTGTGCCAAAAATAGGCCGCGGGCACAGCCGCGCCCAAAAATAACCGCCCGAAGGTCGGGGCGCCAAGTTCGTCCAGCGGAAAAAGGCCACAAGGGTGGGGCTGGCCAACTTCGTCCGCCGGACTCGGAATGGCGCGAGACTTTGCGAGCGGCCTCCGTGTGATAAAAATAGGCCGCGGGCACAGCCGCGCCCAAAAATAACCGCCCGAAGGCCGGGGCGCCAAGTTCGTCCAGCGGAAAAAGGCCACAAAAACGGGTGGGCTATAGCCTTGGGGGGTGGGGCAGGCCGACTTCGTCCGCAGGACTCGGAATGGCGCGAGACTTTGCGAGCGGCCTCCGTGCGCCAAAAATAGGCCGCGTCCACAGCCGCGCCCAAAAATAACCGCCCGAAGGCCGGGGCGCCAAGTTCGTCCAGCGGAAAAAGGCCACAAAAACGGGTGGGCTATAGCCTTGGGGGGTGGGGCTGGCCAACTTCGTCCGCCGGACTCGGAATGGCGCGAGACTTTGCGAGCGGCCTCCGTGTGCCACAAATAGGCCACGGGGACAGCCGCGCCGAAAAATAACTGCCCGAAGGCCGGGGTGCCAAGCTCGTCCAGCGGAAAAAGGCCACAAAAACGGGTGTGCTACAACCTTGGGGGGTGGGGCTGGCCAACTTCGTCCGCCGGACTGGGAATGGCGCGAGACTTTGCGAGCGGCCTCCGTGTGCCAAAAATAGGCCGCGGTCACAGCCGCGCCCAAAAATAACCGTCCGAAGGCCGGGGCGCCAAGTTCGTCCAGCGGAAAAAGGCCACAACAACGGGTGGGCAATAGCCTTGGGGGGTGGGGCTGGCCCACTTCACCGCCGGACTCGGAATGGGGCGAGACATTGCGAGGGGCCTCCGTGTGCCACAAATAGGCCGCGGGCACAGCCGCGCCCAAAAATAACCAACCGAAGGCCGGGGCGCCAAGTTCGTCCAGCGGAAAAAGGCCACAAAAACGGGTGGGCTATAGCCTTGGGGGATTGGGCTGGGCCAACTTCGTCCGCCGGAATCGGAATGGCGCAAGACTTTCCGAGCGGCCTCCGTGTTTCAAAAATAGGCCGCAGGCACAGCCGCGCCCAAAAATAACCGCCCGAAGGCCGGGGCGCCAAGTTCGTCCAGCGGAAAAAGGCCACAAAAACGGGTGGGCTATAGCGTTGGGGGGTGGGGCTGGCCAACTTCGTCCGCCGGACTCGGAATGGCGCGAGACTTTGCGAGCGGCCTCCGTGTGCCAAAAATAGGTCGTGCGCACAGCCGCACACAAAAATAACCGCCCGAAGGCCGGGGCGCCAAGTTCGTCCAGCGGAAAAAGGCCACAAAAACGGGTGGGCTATAGCCTCGGGGGGTGGGGCAGGCCAACTTCGTCCGCCGGACTCGGAATGGCGCGAGACTTTGCGAGCGGCCTCCGTGTGCCACAAATAGGCCACGGGGACAGCCGCGCCGAAAAATAACTGCCCGAAGGCCGGGGTGCCAAGCTCGTCCAGCGGAAAAAGGCCACAAAAACGGGTGTGCTACAACCTTGGGGGGTGGGGCTGGCCAACTTCGTCCGCCGGACTGGGAATGGCGCGAGACTTTGCGAGCGGCCTCCGTGTGCCAAAAATAGGCCGCGGTCACAGCCGCGCCCAAAAATAACCGTCCGAAGGCCGGGGCGCCAAGTTCGTCCAGCGGAAAAAGGCCACAAAAACGGGTGGGCAATAGCCTTGGGGGGTGGGGCTGGCCCACTTCACCGCCGGACTCGGAATGGGGCGAGACATTGCGAGGGGCCTCCGTGTGCCACAAATAGGCCGCGGGCACAGCCGCGCCCAAAAATAACCAACCGAAGGCCGGGGCGCCAAGTTCGTCCAGCGGAAAAAGGCCACAAAAACGGGTGGGCTATAGCCTTGGGGGATTGGGCTGGGCCAACTTCGTCCGCCGGAATCGGAATGGCGCAAGACTTTGCGAGCGGCCTCCGTGTGTCAAAAATAGGCCGCAGGCACAGCCGCGCCCAAAAATAACCGCCCGAAGGCCGGGGCGCCAAGTTCGTCCAGCGGAAAAAGGCCACAAAAATGGGTGGGCTATAGCGTTGGGGGGTGGGGCTGGCCAACTTCGTCCGCCGGACTCGGAATGGCGCGAGACTTTGCGAGCGGCCTCCGTGTGCCAAAAATAGGTCGTGCGCACAGCCGCACACAAAAATAACCGCCCGAAGGCCGGGGCGCCAAGTTCGTCCAGCGGAAAAAGGCCACAAAAACGGGTGGGCTATAGCCTCGGGGGGTGGGGCAGGCCAACTTCGTCCGCCGGACTCGGAATGGCGCGAGACTTTGCGAGCGGCCTCCGTGTGCCAAAAATAGGCCGCGGGCACAGCCGCGTCCAAAAATAACCGCCCGAAGGCCGGGGCGGCAAGTTCGTCTAGCGGAAAAAGGCCACAAAAACGGGTGGGCTATAGCCTTGGGGGGTGGGGCTGGCCAGCTTCGTCCACCGGACTCGGATAGGCGCGAGACTTTCGAACGGCCACTGTGTGCCAAAAATAGGCCGCGGGCACAGCCGCGCCCAAAAATAACCGACCGAAGGCCGGGGCGCAAAGTTCGTCCAGCGGAAAAAGGCCACAAAAACGGGTGGGCTATAGCCTTGTGGGGTGGGGCTGGCCAACTTCGTCCGCCGGACTCGGAATGGCGCGAGACTTTGCGAGCGGCCTCCGTGCGCCAAAAATAGGCCGCGGGCACAGTCGCGCCCAAGAATAACCGCCCGAAGGCCGGGGCGCCAAGTTCATCCAGCGGAAAAAGGCCACAAAAACGGGCGGGCTATAGCCTTGGGGGGTGGGGCTGGCCAACTTCGTCCGCCGGACTCGGAATGGCGCGAGACTTTGCGAGCGGCCTCCGTGTGCCAAAAATAAGCCGCGGGCAAAGCCGTACCGAAAAATAACCGCCCGAGGGCCGGGGCGCCAAGTTCGTCCAGCGGAAAAAGGCCACAAAAACGGGTGGGCTATAGCCTTGGGGTGTGGGGCTGGCCAACTTCGTCCGCCGGAACCGGAATGGCGCGAGACTTTGCGAGCGGCCTCCGTGTGCCAAAAATAGGCCGCGGCCCCAGCCGCGCCCAAAAAAAACCGCGCGAAGGCCGGGGCGCCAAGTTCGTCCAGCGGAAATAGGCCAAAAAACGGGTGGGCTATAGCCTTGGGGGGTGGGGCTGGCCAACTTCGTCCGCCGGACTCGGAATGGCGCGAGTCTTTGCGAGCGGCCACCGTGTGCCAAAAATAGGCCTCGGCCACAGCCGCGCCCAAAAATAACCGCCCGAAGGCCGGGGAGCCAAGTTCTTCCAGCGGAAAAAGGCCACAAAAACGGGTGGGCTATAGCCTTGGGGGGTGGGGCTGGCCAACTTCGTCCGCCGGACTCGGAATGGGGCGAGACTTTGCGAGCGGCCTCTGCGTGCCAAAAATAGGCCGCGGGCACAGCCGCGCCCAAAAATAACTGCCCGAAGGCCGGGGCGCCAAGTTCGTCCAGCGGAAAAATGCCACAAATACGGGTGGGCTATAGCTTTTGGGGGTGGGGCTGGCCAACTTCATCCGCCGGACTCGGAATGGCGCGAGACTTTGCGAGCGGCCTCCGTGTGCGAAAAATAGGACGCGTGCACAGCCGTGCCCAAAAATAACCGCCCGAAGGCCGGGGCGCCAAGTTCGTCCAGCGGAAAAAGGCCACAAAAACGGGTGGGCTATAAGCTTGGGGGGTGGGGCTGGCCAACTTCGTCCGCCGGACTCGGAATGCCGCGAGACTTTGCGAGCGGCCTCAGTGTGCCAAAAATAAGCGGCGGGCACAGCCGCAGCCAAAAATAACCGGCCGAAGGCCGGGGCACCAAGTTCGTCCAGCGGAAAAAGGCCACAAAAACGGGTGGGCTATAGCCTTGGGGGGTGGGGCTGGCCAACTTCGTCCGCCGGACTCGGAATGGCGCGAGACTTTGCCAGCGGCCTCCGTTTGCCAAAAATAGGCCGCGGGCACAGCCGCGTCCAAAAATGACCGCCCGAAGGCTGGGGCGCCAGTTTCGTCCAGCGGAAAAAGGGCACAAAAACGGGTGGGCTATAGCCTTGGGGGGTGGGGCTGGCCAACTTCGTCCGCCGGACTCGGAATGGCGCGAGACTTTGCGAGCGGCCTCCATGTGCCAAAAATAGGCCGCGGGCACAGCCGCGCCCAAAAATAACCGCCCGAAGGCTGGGGCGCCAAGTTCGTCCAGCGGAAAAAGGCCACAAAAACGGGTCGGCTATAGCCTTGGGGGGTGGGGCTGGCCAACTTCGTCCGCCGGACTCGGAATGGCGCGAGACTTTGCGAGCGGCCTCCGTGTGCCAAAAATAGGTCGCGGGCACAGCCGCGCCCAAAAGTAACCGCCCGAAGGCCGGGGCGCCAAGTTCGTCCAGCGGAAAAAGGCCACAAAAACGGGAGGGCTATAGGCTTGGAGGGTGGGGCTGGCCATCTTCGTCCGCCGGACTCGGAATGGCGCGAGACTTTGCGAGCGGCCTCCGTTTGCCAAAAATAGGACGCGGGCGTAGCCGCGCCCAAAAATAACCACCCGAAGGCCGGGGCGCCAAGTTCGTCCAGCGGAAAAAGGCCACAAAAACGGGTGGGCTATAGCCTTGGGGGGTGGGGCTGGCCAACTTCGTCCGCCGGACTCGGAATGGCGCGAGACTTTGCGAGCGGCCTCCATGTGCCAAAAATAGGCCGCGGGCACAGCCGCGCCCAAAAATAACCGCCCGAAGGCTGGGGCGCCAAGTTCGTCCAGCGGAAAAAGGCCACAAAAACGGGTGGGCTATAGCCTTGGGGGGTGGGGCTGGCCAACTGGTCCGCCGGACTCGGAATGGCGCGAGAGATTAAGAGGGTCCTCAGTGTGCCAACAATAGGACTCGGGCACAGACGCGCCCAAAAATAACCGCCCGAAGGCCGGGGCGCCAAGTTCGTCCAGCGGAAAAAGGCCACAAAAACGGGTGGGCTATAGCCTTGGGGGGTGGGGCTGGCAAACTTCGTCCGCCGGACTCGGAATGGCGCGAGACTTTGCGAGGGGCCTCCGTGTCCCAAAAATAGGCCGTGGGCACAGCCGCGCCCAAAACTAACCGCCCGAAGGCCGGGGCGCCAAGTTCGTCCAGCGGAAAAAGGGCACAAAAACGGGTGGGCTATAGCCTTGGGGGGTGGGGCTGGCCAACTTCGTCCGCCGGACTCGGAATGGCGCGAGACTTTGCGAGGGGCCTCCGTGTGCCAAAAATAGGCCGCGGGCACAGCCGCGCCCAAAAATAACCTCCCGAAGGCCGGGGCGGCAAGTTCGTCCAGCGGATAAAGGCCACAAAAACGGGTGGGCTATAGCCTTGGGGGGTGGGGCTGGCCAACTTCGTCCGCCGGACTCGGAATGGCGCGAGACTTTGCGAGGGGCCTCCGTGTGCGAAAAATAGGCCGTGGGCACAGCCGCGCCCAAAAATATCCGCCCGAAGGCCGGGGCGCCTAGTTCGTCCAGCGGAAAAAGGCCACAAAAACGGGTGGGCTATAGCCTTGGGGGGTGGGGCTGGCCAACTTCGTTCGCCGGACTCGGAATGGCGCGAGACTTTGCGAGGGGCCTCCGTGTGCCAAAAATAGGCCGCGGGCACAGCCGCGCCCAAAAATAACCGCTCGAAGGCCGGGGCGCCAAGTTCGTCCAGTGGAAAAGGCCACAAAAACGGGTGGGCTATAGCCTTGCGGGGTGGGGCTGGCCAACTTCGTCCGCCGGACTCGGAATGGCGCGAGACTTTGCGAGGGCCTCCGTGTGCCAAAAATAGGCCGCGGCCACAGCCGCGCCCAAAAATAACCGCCCGAAGGCCGGGGCGCCAAGTTCGTCCAGCGGAAAAAGGCCACAAAAACGGGTGGGCTATAGCCTTGGGGGGTGGGGCTGGCCAACTTCGTCCGCCGGACTCGGAATGGCGCGAGACTTTGCGAGGGGCCTGCATGTGCCAAAAATAGGCTGCGGGCACAGCCGCGCCCAAAAATAACCGCCCGAAGGCCGGGGCGCCAAGTTCGTCCACCGGAAAAAGGCCACAAAAACGGGTGGGCTATAGCGTTGGGGGGTGGGGCTGGCCAACTTCGTCCACCGGACTCGGAATGGCGCGAGACTTTGCGAGGGGCCTCCGTGTGCCAAAAATAGGCCGCGGGCACAGCCGCGCCCAAAAATAACCGCCAAGGCCGGGCGCCAAGTTCGTCCCAGTGGAAAAAGGCCACAAAAACGGGTGGGCTATAGCCTTGGGGGGTGGGGCTGGCCAACTTCGTCCGCCGGACTCGGAATGGCGCGAGACTTTGCGAGGGGCCTCCGTGTGCCAAAAATAGGCCGCGGGCACAGCCGCGCCCAAAAATAACCGCCCGAATTCCGGGGCGCCAAGTTCGTCCAGTGGAAAAAGGCCACAAAAACGGGTGGGCTATAGCCTTGGGGGGTGGGGCTGGCCCACTTCGTCCGCCGGACTCGGAATGGCGCGAGACTTTGCGAGGGGCCTCCGTGTGCCAAAAATAGGCCGCGGGCACAGCCGCGCCCAAAAATAACCGCCCGAAGGCCGGGGCGCCATGTTCGTCCAGTGGAAAAAGGCCACAAAAACGGGTGGGCTATAGCCTTGGGGGGTGGGGCTGGCCAACTTCGTCCGCCGGACTCGGAATGGCGCGAGACTTTGCGAGGGGCCTCCGTGTGCCAAAAATAGGCCGCGGGCACAGCCGCGCCCAAAAATAACCGCCCGAAGGCCGGGCGCCAAGTTCGTCCAGTGGAAAAAGGCCACAAAAACGGGTGGGCTATAGCCTTGGGGGGTGGGGCTGGCCAATTTCGTCCACCGGACTCGGAATGGCGCGAGACTTTGCGAGGGGCCTCCGTGTGCCAAAAATCGGCTGCGGGCACAGCCGCGCCCAAAAATAACCGCCCGAAGGCCGGGGCGCCAAGTTCGTCCAGTGGAAAAAGGCCACAAAAACGGGTGGGCTATAGCCTTGGGGGGTGGGGCTGGCCAACTTCGTCCGCCGGACTCGGAATGGCGCGAGACTTTGCGAGGGGCCTCCGTGTGCCAAAAATAGGCCGCGGGCACAGCCGCGCTAAAAAATAACCGCCCGAAGGCCGGGCCGCCAAGTTCGTCCAGCGGAAAAAGGCCACAAAAACGGGTGGGCTATAGCCTTGGGGGGTGGGGCTGGCCAATTTCGTCCGCCGGACTCGGAATGGCGCGAGACTTTGCGAGGGGCCTCCGTGTGCCAAAAATAGGCCGCGGGCACAGCCGCGCCCAAAAATAACCGCCCGAAGGCCGGGGCGCCAAGTTCGTCCAGTGGAAAAAGGCCACAAAAACGGTTGGGCTATAGCCTTGGGGGGTGGGGCGGGCCGACTTCGTCCGCCGGACTCGGAATGGCGCGAGAGTTTGCGAGGGGCCTCCGTGTGCCAAAATTTAGCCGCGGGCACAGCCGCGCGCAAAAATAACCGCCCGAAGGCCGGGCCGCCAAGTTCGTCCAGCGGAAAAAGGCCACAAAAACGGGTGGGCTATAGCCTTGGGGGGTGGGGCTGGCCAACTTCGTCCGCCGGACTCGGAATGGCGCGAGACTTTGCGAGGGGCCTCCGTGTGCCAAAAATAGGCCGCGGGCACAGCCGCGCGCAAAAATAACCGCCCGAAGGCCGGGCCGCCAAGTTCGTCCAGCGGAAAAAGGCCACAAAAACGGGTGGGCTATAGCCTTGGGGGGTGGGGCTGGCCAACTTCGTCCGCCGGACTCGGAATGGCGCGAGACTTTGCGAGGGGCCTCCGTGTGCCAAAAATAGGCCGCGGGCACAGCCACGCTCAAAAATAACCGCCCGAAGGCCGGGCCGCCAAGTTCGTCCAGCGGAAAAAGGCCACAAAAACGGGTGGGCTATAGCCTTGGGGGGTGGGGCTGGCCAACTTCGTCCGCCGGACTCGGAATGGCGCGAGACTTTACGAGGGGCCTCCGTGTGCCAAAAATGGGCCGCGGGCACAGCCGCGCCCAAAAATAACCGCCCGAAGGCCGGGGCGCCAAGTTCGTCCAGCGGAAAAAGGCCACAAAAACGGGTGGGCTATAGCCTTGGGGGTGGGGCTGGCCAACTTCGTCCGCCGGAGTCGGAATGGCGCGAGAGTTTGTGAGGGGCCTCCGTGTGCCAAAAATAGGCCGCGGGCACAGCCGCGCTAAAAATAACCGCCCCAAGGCCGGGCGCCAAGTTCGTCCAGCGGAAAAAGGCCACAAAGACGGGTGGGCTATAGCCTTGGGGTGGGGCTGGCCAACTGGGTCCGCCGGACTCGGAATGGCGCGAGACTTTACGAGGGCCTCCGTGTGCCAAAATAGGGCCAAAGGGCACAGCCGTACCCAAAAATAACCGCCCAAGGCCGGGCGCCAAGTTCGGCCCAGCGGAAAAGGCCACAAAAACGGGTGGGCTATAGCCTTGGGGGGTGGGGCTGGCCAACTTCGTCCGCCGGACTCGGAATGGCGCGAGACTTTGCGAGCGGCCTCCGTGTGCCAAAAACAGGCCGCGGGCACAGCCGCGCCCAAAAATAACAGCCCGAAGGCCGGGGCGCCAAGTTCGTCCACCGGAAAAAGGCCACAAAAACGGGTGGGCTATAGCCTTGGGGGGTGGGGCTGGCCCACTTCGTCCGCCGGACTCGGAATGGCGCGAGCCTTTGCGAGGGGCCTCCGTGTGCCAAAAATAGGCCGCGGGCACAGCCACGTCCAAAAATAACCCCCCGAAGGCCGGGGCACCAAGGTCGTCCAGCGGAAAAAGGCCACAAGAACGGGTGGGCTATTGCCTTGGGGGGTGGGGCTGGCCAACTTCGTCCGCCGGACTCGGAATGGCGCGCGATTTTGCGAGGGGCCTCCGTGTGCCAAAAATAGGCCGCGGACACAGCCGCGCCCAAAAATAACTGCCCGAAGGCCGGGGCGCCAAGTTCGTCCACCGGAAAAAGGCTACAAAATTTGGTGGGCTATAGCCTTGGGGGGTGGGGCTGGCCAACTTCGTCCGCCGGAGTCGGAATGGCGCGAGACTTTACGAGGGGCCTCCGTGTGCCAAAAATGGGCCGCGGGCACAGCCGCGCCCAAAAATAACCGCCCGAAGGCCGGGGAGCCAAGTTCGTCCAGCGGAAAAAGGCCACAAAAACGGGTGGGCTATAGCCTGGGGGGTGGGACTGGCCCACTTCGTCCGCCGGACTCGGAATGGCGCGAGACTTTGCGAGGGGCCTCCGTGTGCCAAAAATAGGCCGCGGGCACAGCCGCGTCCAAAAATAACCGCCCGAAGGCCGGGGCGCCAAGTTCGTCCTGCGGAAAAAGGCCACAACACCGGGTGGGCTATAGCCTTGGGGGGTGGGGCTGGCCAACTTCGTCCGCCGGACTCGGAATGGCGCGAGACTTTGCGAGGGGCCTCCGTGTGCTGAAAATAGGCCGCGGGCACAGCCGCGCCCAAAAATAACCACCCGAAGGCCGGGGCGCCAAGTTCGTCCAGCGGAAAAAGGCCACAAAAACGGGTGGGCTATAGCCTTGGGGGGTGGGGCTGGCCAACTTCGTCCGCCGGACTCGGAATGGCGCGAGACTTTGCGAGGGGCCTCCGTGTGCCAAAAACAGGCCGCGGGCACAGCCGCGCGCAAAAATAACCCCCCGATGGCCGGGGCGCTAAGTTCGTCCAGCGGAAAAAGGCCACAAAAACGGGTGGGCTATAGCCTTGGGGGGTGGGGCTGGCCAACTTCGTCCGCCGGACTCGGAATGGCGCGAGACTTTGCGAGGGGCCTCCGTGTGCCAAAAATAGGCCGCAGGCACAGCCGCGCCCAAAAATAACCGCCCGAAGGCCGGGGCGCCAAGTTCGTCCAGCGGAAAAAGGCCACAAAAACGGGTGGGCTATAGCCTTGGGGGGTGGGGCTGGCCAACTTCGTCCGCTGGAGTCGGAATGGCGCGATACTTTGTGAGGGGCCTCCGTGTGCCAAAAATAGGCCAAAGGACACCGCCGCGCCAAAAAACAACCCCCCGAAGGCCGGGGCGCCAAGTTCGTCCAGCGGAAAAAGGCCACAAAAACGGGTGGGCTATAGCCTTGGGGGGTGGGGCTGGCCAACTTCGTCCGCCGGACTCGGAATGGCGCGAGACTTTGCGAGGGGCCTCCGTGTGCCAAAAATAGGCAGCGGACACAGCCGCGCCCAAAAATAACCGCCCGAAGGCCGGGGCGCCAAGTTCGTCCAGCGGAAAAAGGCCACAAAAACGGGTGGGCTATAGCCTTGGGGGGTGGGGCTGGCCAACTTCGTCCGCCGGAGTCGGAATGGCGCGATACTTTGCGAGGGGCCTCCGTGTGCCAAAAATAGGCCGCGGACACAGCCGCGCCCAAAAATAACCGCCCGAAGGCCGGGCCGCCAAGTTCGTCCAGCGGAAAAAGGCCACAAAAACGGGTGGGCTATAGCCTTTGGGGGTGGGGCTGGCCAACTTCGTCCGCCGGAGTCGGAATGGCGCGAGACTTTGCGAGGGGCCTCCGTGTACCAAAAATAGGCTGCGGGCACAGCCGCGCCCAAAAATAACCGCCCGAAGGCCGGGGCGCCAAGTTCGTCCAGCGGAAAAAGGCCACAAAAACGGGTGGGCTATAGCCTTGGGGGGTGGGGCTGGCCAACTTCGTCCGCCGGAGTCGGAATGGCGCGAGACATTGCGAGCGGCCTCCGTGTGCCAAAAATAGGCCGCGGGCACAGCCGCGCCCAAAAATAACCGCCCGAAGGCCGGGGCGCCAAGTTCGTCCAGCGGAAAAAGGCCACAAAAACGGGTGGGCTATAGCCTTGGGGGGTGGGGCTGGCCAACTTCGTCCGCCGGAGTCGGAATGGCGCGATACTTTGCGAGGGGCCTCCGTGTGCCAAAAATAGGCCGCGGACACAGCCGCGCCCAAAAATAACCGCCCGAAGGCCGGGGCGCCAAGTTCGTCCAGCGGAAAAAGGCCACAAAAACGGGTGGGCTATAGCCTTGGGGGGTGGGGCTGGCCAACTTCGTCCGCCGGACTCGGAATGGCGCGAGACTTTGTGAGGGGCCTCCGTGTGCCAAAAATAGGCCGCGGGCACAGCCGCGCCCAAAAATAACCGCCCGAAGGCCGGGGCGCCAAGTTCGTCCAGCGGAAAAAGGCCACAAAAACGGGTGGGCTATAGCCTTGGGGGGTGGGGCTGGCCAACTTCGTCCGCCGGACTCGGAATGGCGCGAGACTTTGCGAGGGGCCTCCGTGTGCCAAAAACAGGCCGCGGGCACAGCCGCGCCCAAAAATACCCGCCCAAGGCCGGGCGCCAAGTTCGCCCACCGGAAAAAAGCCACAAAACGGGTGGGCTATAGCCTTGGGGGTGGGCTGGCCAACTTCGTCCCGCCGGACTCGGAATGGCGCGAGACTTTGCGAGGGGCCTCCGTGTACCAAAATAGGTCATGGGCACAGCCGCGCCCAAAAATAAACGCCCGAAGGCCGGGCCGCCAATTTCGTCCAGCGGAAAAAGGCCACAAAAACGGGTGGGCTATAGCCTTGGGGGGTGGGGCTGGCCAACTTCGTCCGACGGACTCGGAATGGCGCGAGACTTTGCGAGGGGCCTCCGTGTGCCAAAAACAGGCCGCGGGCACAGCCGCGCCCAAAAATAACCGCCCGAAGGCCGGGGCGCCAAGTTCGTCCACCGGAAAAAAGCCACAAAAACGGGTGGGCTATAGCCTTGGGGGGTGGGGCTGGCCAACTTCGTCCGCCGGACTCGGAATGGCGCGAGACTTTGCGTGGGGCCTCCGTGTGCCAAAAATAGGCCGCGGGCACAAACGCGCACAAAAATAACCGCCCGAAGGCCGGGCCGCCAAGTTCGTCCAGCGGAAAAAGGCCACAAAAACGGGTGGGCTATAGCCTTGGGGGGTGGGGCTGGCCAACTTCGTCCGCCGGACTCGGAATGGCGCGAGACTTTGCGAGGGGCCTCCGTGTGCCAAAAACAGGCCGCGGGCACAGCCGCGCCCAAAAATAACCGCCCAAGGCCGGGCCGCCACCTTCGGCCCAGCGGAAAACGGCCACAAAAACGGGGGGGATATTGGCTGGGGGGTGGGGCTGGCCAACTTCGTCCGCCGGACTCGGAATGGCGCGAGACTTTGCGAGGGGCCTCCGTGGTGGCAAAAAGGGCCGCGGGCACAGCCGCGCCCAAAAATAACCGCCCAAGGCCGGGCCGCTGTTCGTCCAGCGGAAAAAGGCCACAAAACGGGTGGGCTATAGCCTTGGGGGTGGGGCTGGCCAACTTCGTCCGCTGGACTCGGAATGGCGCGAGACTTTGCGAGGGGGCCTCCGTGGTGCAAAAAATAGGCCATGGAACAGCCGCGCCAAAAATAACCGCCCCCAAGGCCGGGCGCCAAGTTCGTCCAGCGGAAAAAGGCCACAAAACGGGTGGGCTATAGCCTTGGGGGGTGGGGCTGGCCAACTTCGTCCGCCGGACTCGGAATGGCGCGAGACTTTGCGAGGGGCCTCCGTGTGCCAAAAATAGGCCGCGGGCACAGCCGCGCCCAAAAATAACCGCCCGAAGGCCGGGCCGCCAATTTCGTCCAGCGGAAAAAGGCCACAAAAACGGGTGGGCTATAGCCTTGGGGGGTGGGGCTGGCCAACTTCGTCCGCCGGACTCGGAATGGCGCGAGACTTTGCGAGGGGCCTCCGTGTGCCAAAAACAGGCCGCGGGCACAGCCGCGCCCAAAAATAACCGCCCGAAGGCCGGGGCGCCAAGTTCGTCCACCGGAAAAAAGCCAGAAAAACGGGTGGGCTATAGCCTTGGGGGGTGGGGCTGGCCAACTTCGTCCGCCGGACTCGGAATGGCGCGAGACTTTGCGTGGGGCCTCCGTGTGCCAAAAATAGGCCGCTGGCACAGCCGCGCCCAAAAATAACCGCCCGAAGGCCGGGGCGCCAAGTTCGTCCAGCGGAAAAAGGCCACAAAAACGGGTGGGCTATAGCCTTGGGGGGTGGGGCTGGCCAACTTCGTCCGCCGGACTCGGAATGGCGCGAGACTTTGCGAGGGGCCTCCGTGTGCCAAAAACAGGCCACGGGCACAGCCGTGCCCAAAAATAACCGCCCGAAGGCCGGGGCGCCAATTTCGTCCAGCGGAAAAGGCCACAAAAACGGGTGGGCTATAGCCTTGGGGGGTGGGGCTGGCCAACTTCGTCCGCCGGACTCGGAATGGCGCGAGACTTTGCGAGGGGCCTCCGTGTGGCAAAAATAGGCCGCGGGCACAGCCGCGCCCAAAAATAACCGCCCGAAGGCCGGGGCGCCAAGTTCGTCCAGCGGAAAAAGGCCACAAAACCGGGGGGGCTATAGCCTTGGGGGGTGGGGCTGGCCAACTTCGTCCGCCGGACTCGGAATGGCGCGAGACTTTGCGAGGGGCCTCCGTGTGCCAAAAATAGGCCAAGGTAACACCCGCGCCTAAAAATAACCGCCCGAAGGCCGGGCGCCAAGTTCGTCCAGCGGAAAAGGCCACAAAAACGGGTGGGCTATAGCCTTGGGGGTGGGGCTGGCCAACTGTCCGCCGTACTGGAATGGCGCGAGACTTTGCGAGGGGCCTCCGTGTGCCAAAAATAGGCCGCGGGCACAGCCGCGCCAAAAAATAACCGCCCGAAGGCCGGGCCGCCAAGTTCGTCCAGTGGAGAAAGGCCACAAAAACGGGTGGGCTATAGCCTTGGGGGGGGGGCTGGCCAACTTCGTCCGCCGGGCTGGGTATGGCGCGTGATTTGTGAGGGGCCTCCGTGTGCCAAAAATAGGACGCGGGCTCAGCCGCGCCCAAAAATACCCGCCCGAAGGCCGGGGCGCCAAGTTCGTCCAGCGGAAAAAGGCCACAAAAACGGGTGGGCTATAGCCTTGCGGGGTGGGGCTGGCCAACTTCGCCGCCGGTCTCGGAATGGCGCGAGACTTTGCGAGGGGCCTCCGTTTGCCAAAAATAGGCCGCGGGCACAGCCGCGCCCAAAATAACCGCCCGAAGGCCCGGGCGCCACGTTCGTCCAGCGGAAAAAGGCCACAAAAACGGGTGGGCTATAGCCTTGGGGGTTGGGGTTGGCCAACTTCGTCCGCCGGACTCGGAATGGCGCGAGACTTTGCGAGGGGCCTCCGTGTTCCAAAAATAGGCCATGGACACAGCCGCGCCTAAAAATAACCGCCCGAAGGCCGGGCGCCAAGTTCGGCCCAGCGGAAAAAGGCCACAAAACGGGTGGGCTATAGCCTTGGGGGGTGGGGCTGGCCAACTTCGTCCGCCGGACTCGGAATGGCGCGAGACTTTGCGAGGGGCCTCCGTGTGCCAAAATAGGCCGCGGGCACAGCCGCGCCAAAAATAACCGCCCGAAGGCCGGGCGCCAAGTTCGCCCAGCGGAAAAAGGCCACAAAAACGGGTGGGCTATAGCCTTGGGGGTGGGGCAGGCCAACTTCGTCCGCCTGGACTCGGAATGGCGCGAGACTTTGCGAGGGGCCTCCGTGTGCCAAAACAGGCCATGGCACAGCCGCACCCAAAAATAACCGCCCAAGGCCGGGCGCCAAGTTCGTCCACCGGAAAAAAGCCAGAAAAACGGGTGGGCTATAGCCTTGGGGGGTGTGGCTGGCCAACTTCGTCCGCCGGACTCGGAATGGCGCGAGACTTTGCGAGGGGCCTCCGTGTCCCAAAAATAGGCCGCGGACACAGCCGCGCCCAAAAATAACGGCCCGAAGGCCGGGGCGCCAAGTTCGTCCAGCGGAAAAAGGCCACAAAAATGGGTGGGCTATAGCCCTGGGGGGTGGGGCTGGCCAACTTCGTCCGCCGGACTCGGAATGGCGCGAGACTTTGCGAGGGGACTCGGAATGGCGCGAGACTTTGCGAGGGGCCTCCGTGTACCAAAAATAGGCCGCGGGCACAGCCGCGCCCAAAAATAACCGCCCGAAGGCCGGGCCGCCAAGTTCGTCCAGCGGAAAAAGGCCACAAAACCGGGTGGGCTATAGCCTTGGGGGGTGGGGCTGGCCAACTTCGTCCGCCGGACTCGGAATGGCGCGAGACTTTGCGAGGGGCCTCCATGTGCCAAAAATAGGCCGCGGGCACAGCCGCGCTAAAAATAACCGCCCAAGGCCGGGCGCCAAGTTCGTCCAGCGGAAAAAGGCCACAAAAACGGGTGGGCTATAGCCTTGGGGGTGGGGCTGGCCAACTGTCCGTCCGCCGGAGTCGGAATGGCGCGATACTTTGTGAGGGGCCTCCGTGTGCCAAAAATAGGTCAAGGACACAGCCGCGCCAAAAATAACGGCCCGAAGGCCGGGCGCCGAGTTCGGCCCAGCGGAAAAAGGGCCACAAAACGGGTGGGCTATAGCCTTGGGGGTGGGGCTGGCCAACTTCTGTCCGCCGGAGTCGGAATGGCGCGACACTTTGCGAGGGGCCTCCGTGTGCCAAAAATAGGCATGGACACAGCCGCGCCAAAATAACCGCCCAAGGCCGGGCGCCAAGTTCGTCCAGCGGAAAAAGGCCACAAAACGGGTGGGCTATAGCCTTGGGGGTGGGGCTGGCCAACTTCGTCCGCCGGACTCGGAATGGCGCGAGACTTTGCGAGGGGCCTGCGTGTGCCAAAAATAGGCCAAAGGGCACAGCCGCGCCCAAAAATAACCGCCCAAGGCCGGGCGCCAAGTTCGGCCAGCGGAAAAAGGCCACAAAAACGGGTGGGCTATAGCCTTGGGGGTGGGGCTGGCCAACTTCGTCCGCTGGACTCGGAATGGCGAGAGACTTTGCGAGGGGCCTCCGTGTGCCAAAAACAGGCCGCGGGCACAGGCGCACCTAAAAATAACCCCAAGGCCGGGCGCCAAGTTCGTCCACCGAAAAAGCCAAAAAACGGGGGGGCTATAGCCTTGGGGGGTGGGGCTGGCCAACTTCGTCCGCCGGACTCGGAATTGCGCGAGACTTTGCGAGGGGCCTCCGTGTGCCAAAAATAGGCCGCGGACACAGCCGCGCCAAAAATTAACCGCCCGAAGGCCGGGGCGCCAAGTTCGTCCAGCGGAAAAAGGCCACAAAAACGGGTGGGCTATAGCCTTGGGGGGTGGGACTGGCCAACTTCGTCCGCCGGACTCGGAATGGCGCGAGACTTTGCGAGGGGCCTCCGTGTGCCAAAAATAGGCCGCGGGCACAGCCGCGCCCAAAAATAACCGCCCGAAGGCCGGGGCGCCAAGTTCGTCCAGCGGCAAAAGGCCACAAAAACGGGTGGGCTATAGCCTTGGGGGTGGGGCTGGCCAACTTCGTCCGCCGGACTCGGAATGGCGCGAGACTTTGCGAGGGGCCTCCGTGTGCCAAAAATAGGCCGCGGGCACAGGCGCACCCAAAAATAACCGCCCGAAGGCCGGGCCGCCAATTTCGTCCAGCGGAAAAAGGCCACAAAAACGGGTGGGCTATAGCCTTGGGGGGTGGGGCTGGCCAACTTCGTCCGCCGGACTCGGAATGGCGCGAGACTTTGCGAGGGGCCTCCGTGTGCCAAAAATAGGCCGCGGGCACAGCCGCGCCCAAAAATAACCGCCCGAAGGCCGGGGCGCCAAGTTCGTCCAGCGGAAAAAGGCCACAAAAACGGGTGGGCTATAGCCTTGGGGGGTGGGGCTGGCCAACTTCGTCCGCCGGAGTCGGAATGGCACGATACTTTGCGAGGGGCCTCCGTGTGCCAAAAATAGGCCGCGGACACAGCCGCGCCCAAAAATAACCGCCCGAAGGCCGGGGCGCCAAGTTCGTCCAGCGGAAAAAGGCCACAAAAACGGGTGGGCTATAGCCTTGGGGGGTGGGGCTGGCCAGCTTCATCCGCCGGACTCGGAATGGCGCGAGACTTTGCGAGGGGCCTCCGTATGCCAAAAATAGGCCGCGGGCACAGCCGCGCTAAAAAATAACCGCCCGAAGGCCGGGGCGCCAAGTTCGTCCCACACGGAAAAAAACCAAAAACGGGTGGGCTATAGCCTTGGGGGTGGGGCTGGCCAACTCGTCCGCCGGACTCGGAATGGCGCGAGACTTTGCGAGGGGCCTCCGTGTGCCAAAAATAGGCCATGGGCACAGCCGCGCCCATAAATAACCCCCCGAAGGCCGGGCGCCAAGTTCGGCCCAGCGGAAAAAGGCCACAAAACGGGTGGGCTATTGCCTTGGGGTGTGGGGCTTGCATACTTCGTCCGCCGGACTCGGAATGGCGCGAGACTTTGCTAGGGGCCTCCGTGTGCCAAAAATAGGCCGCGGACACAGCCACGCCCAAAAATAACCGCCCGAAGGCCGGGGCGCCAAGTTCGTCCAGCGGAAAAATGCCACAAAAACGGGTGGGCTATAGCCTTGGGGGGTGGGGCTGGCCCACTCCGTCCGCCGGACTCGGAATGGCGCGAGACTTTGCGAGGGGTATCCGTGTCCCAAAAATAGGCCGCGGGCACAGCCGCGCGCAAAAATAACCGCCCGAAGGCCGGGGCGCCAAGTTCGTCCAGCGGAAAAAGGCCACAAAAACGGGTGGGCTATAGCCTTGGGGGGTGGGGCTGGCCAACCTCGTCCGCCGGACTCGGAATGGCGCGAGATTCTGTGAGGGGCCACCGTGTGCCAAAAATAGGCCGCGGGCACAGCCGCGCGCAAAAATAACCGCCCGAAGGCCGGGGCGCCAAGTTCGTCCAGCGGAAAAATGCCACAAAAACGGGTGGGCTATAGCCTTGGGGGGTGGGGCTGGCCCACTCCGTCCGCCGGACTCGGAATGGCGCGAGACTTTGCGAGGGGCATCCGTGTCCCAAAAATAGGCCGCGGGCACAGCCGCGCGCAAAAATAACCGCCCGAAGGCCGGGGCGCCAAGTTCGTCCAGCGGAAAAAGGCCACAAAAACGGGTGGGCTATAGCCTTGGGGGGTGGGGCTGGCCAACCTCGTCCGCCGGACTCGGAATGGCGCGAGACTCTGTGAGGGGCCTCCGTGTGGCAAAAATAGGCCGCGGGCACAGCCGCGCCCAAAAATAACCGCCCGAAGGCCGGGGCGCCAAGTTCGTCCAGCGGAAAAAGGCCACAAAAACGGGTGGGCTATAGCCTTGGGGGGTGGGGCTGGCCAACCTCGTCCGCCGGACTCGGAATGGCGCGAGATTCTGTGAGGGGCCACCGTGTGCCAAAAATAGGCCGCGGGCACAGCCGCGCGCAAAAATAACCGCCCGAAGGCCGGGGCGCCAAGTTCGTCCAGCGGAAAAAGGCCACAAAAACGGGTGGGCTATAGCCTGGGGGGGGTGGGGCTGGCGAACTGTCCGCCGGACTCGGAATGGCGCGAGACTTTGCGAGCGGCCTCCGTGTCCCAAAATAGGCCGCGGGGCACAGCCACACGCAAAAATAACCGCCCGAAGGCCGGGCGCCAAGTTCGTCCAGCGGAAAAAGGCCACAAAACGGGTGGGCTATAGCCTTGGGGGTGGGGCCGGCCAACTTCAACCCCCCGACGCGGAAAGGCGCGAGACTTTGCGAGGGGCCTCCGTGTGCTAAAAACAGGCCGCGGGCACAGCCGCAGCCCAAAAATAACCGCCCGAAGGCCGGGGCGCCATGTTCGTCCACCGGAAAAAAACCAGAAAAACGGGTGGGCTATAGCCTTGGGGGGTGGGGCTGGCCAACTTCGTCCGCCGGACTCGGAATGGCGCGAGACTTTGCGAGGGGCCTCCGTGTGCCCAAAATAGGCCAAAGGCACAGCCGCGCCAAAAATAATCCGCCCGAAGGCCGGGGCGCCAAGTTCGTCCACCGGAAAAAAGCCAGAAAAACGGGTGGGCTATAGCCTTGGGGGGTGGGGCTGGCCAACTTCGTCCGCCGGACTCGGAATGGCGCGAGACTTTGCGAGGGGCCTCCGTGTGCCAAAAATAGGCCGCGGGCACAGCCGCGCCCAAAAATAACCGCCCGAAGGCCGGGGCGCCAAGTTCGTCCAGCGGAAAAAGGCCACAAAAACGGGTGGGCTATAGCCTTGGGGGGTGGGGCTGGCCAACTTCGTCCGCCGGACTCGGAATGGCGCGAGACTTTGCTAGGGGCCTCCGTGTGCCAAAAATAGGCCGCGGACACAGCCGCGCCCAAAAATAACCGCCCGAAGGCCGGGGCGCCAAGTTCGTCCAGCGGAAAAATGCCACAAAAACGGGTGGGCTATAGCCTTGGGGGGTGGGGCTGGCCCACTCCGTCCGCCGGACTCGGAATGGCGCGAGACTTTGCGAGGGGTATCCGTGTCCCAAAAATAGGCCGCGGGCACAGCCGCGCGCAAAAATAACCGCCCGAAGGCCGGGGCGCCAAGTTCGTCCAGCGGAAAAAGGCCACAAAAACGGGTGGGCTATAGCCTTGGGGTGGGGCTGGCCAACCTCGTCCGCCGGACTCGGAATGGCGCTAGGTACTGGGTGGGGCCACCGTGTGCCAAAATAGGCCGCGGGCACAGCCACAAAAAATAACCGCCCCAGGCCGGGGCGCCAAGTTCGTCCAGCGGAAAAATGCCACAAAAACGGGTGGGCTATAGCCTTGGGGGGTGGGGCTGGCCCACTCCGTCCGCCGGACTCGGAATGGCGCGAGACTTTGCGAGGGGCATCCGTGTCCCAAAAATAGGCCGCGGGCACAGCCGCGCGCAAAAATAACCGCCCGAAGGCCGGGGCGCCAAGTTCGTCCAGCGGAAAAAGGCCACAAAAACGGGTGGGCTATAGCCTTGGGGGGTGGGGCTGGCCAACCTCGTCCGCCGGACTCGGAATGGCGCGAGACTCTGTGAGGGGCCTCCGTGTGGCAAAAATAGGCCGCGGGCACAGCCGCGCCCAAAAATAACCGCCCGAAGGCCGGGGCGCCAAGTTCGTCCAGCGGAAAAAGGCCACAAAAACGGGTGGGCTATAGCCTTGGGGGGTGGGGCTGGCCAACCTCGTCCGCCGGACTCGGAATGGCGCGAGATTCTGTGAGGGGCCTCCGTGTGCCAAAAATAGGCCGCGGGCACAGCCGCGCCCAAAAATAACCGCCCGAAGGCCGGGCCGCCAAGTTCGTCCAGCGGAAAAAGGCCACAAAAACGGGTGGGCTATAGCCTTGGGGGGGTGGGGCTGGCGAACTTCGTCCGCCGGACTCGGAATGGCGCGAGACTTTGCGAGCGGCCTCCGTGTCCCAAAAATAGGCCGCGGGCACAGCCGCGCGCAAAAATAACCGCCCGAAGGCCGGGGCGCCAAGTTCGTCCAGCGGAAAAAGGCCACAAAAACGGGTGGGCTATAGCCTTGGGGGGTGGGGCTGGCCAACTTCATCCGCCGGACTCGGAATGGCGCGAGACTTTGCGAGGGGCCTCCGTGTGCTAAAAACAGGCCGCGGGCACAGCCGCAGCCCAAAAATAACCGCCCGAAGGCCGGGGCGCCATGTTCGTCCACCGGAAAAAAACCAGAAAAACGGGTGGGCTATAGCCTTGGGGGGTGGGGCTGGCCAACTTCGTCCGCCGGACTCGGAATGGCACGAGACTTTGCGAGGGGCCTCCGTGTGCCAAAAATAGGCCGCGGGCACAGCCGCGCCCAAAAATAACCGCCCGAAGGCCGGGGCGCCAAGTTCGTCCAGCGGAAAAAGGCCACAAAACGGGTGGGCAATAGCCTTGGGGGTGGGGCTGGCCAACTTCGTCCGCCGGACTCAGTATGGCGCGTGACTTTGCTAGGGGCCTCCGTGTGGCAAAAATAGGCCGCGGACACAGCCACGCCCAAAAATAACTGCCCGAAGGCCGGGCGCCAAGTTCGTCCCAGCGGAAAATGCCACAAAACGGGTGGGCTATAGCCTTGGGGGTGGGGCTGGCCCACTCCGTCCGCCGGACTCGGAATGGCGCGAGACTTTGCGAGCGGCCTCCGTGTCCCAAAATAGGCCATGGGCACAGCCGCAAGAAAAATAACCGCCCGAAGGCCGGGCGCCAAGTTCGTCCCACCGGAAAAAGCCACAAAACGGGTGGGCTATAGCCTTGGGGGTGGGGCTGGCCAACTTCGTCCGCCGGGACTCGGAATGGCGCGAGACTTTGCGAGGGGCCTCCGTGTGCCAAAAACAGGCCGCGGGCACAGGCGTACCAAAAATAACCGCCCAAGGCCGGGCGCCAAGTTCGCCCACCGGAAAAACGCCACAAAAACCGCTGGGCTACAGCCATGGGTTCTGGTGCTGCCCAACTACGTCCGCCGGAGACGGACTTGCGCGAGACTTTTCGAGGGTCCTCCGTGTGCGAAAAATAGGCGCGGCACAGCCGCGCCCAGAAATAACCGCCCAAGGCCGGGACGCCAAGTTCGGCCCAGCGGAAAAAGGCCACAAAACGGGTGGGCTATAGCCTTGGGGGTGGGGCTCACCACACTTCGTCCGCCGGACTCGGAATGGCGCGAGACTTTGCGAGGGGCCTCCGTGTGCCACAAATAGGCAAAGGGCACAGCCGCGGCCAAAAATAACCGCCCGAAGGCCGGGCGCCAAGTTCGTCCCCATGGAAAAGGCCCCAAAAACGGGTGGGCTATAGCCTTGGGTGGTGGGGCTGGCCAACTTCGTCCGCCGGACTCGGAATGGCGCGAGACTTTGCGAGGGGCCTCCGTGTGCCAAAAAAGCCACGGGCACAGCCGCGCCTAAAAATAACCGCCCGAAGGCCGGGCGCCAAGTTCGCCCAGCGGAAAAAGGCCACAAAAAGGGGGGGCCTAAAGCATTGGGGGTGGGGCTGGCCAACTTCGTCCGCCGGACTCGGAATGGCGCGAGACTTTGCGTGGGGCCTCCGTGTGCCAAAAATAGGCCGCGGGGACAGCCGCGCCCAAAAATAACCGCCCGAAGGCCGGGCGCCAAGTTCGTCCTGCGGAAAAAGGCCACAAAAACGGGTGGGCTATAGCCTTGGGGGGTGGGGCTGGCCAACTTCGTCCGCCGGACTCGGAATGGCGCGAGACTTTGCGAGGGGCCTCCGTGTGCCAAAAATAGGCCGCGGGCACAGCCGCGCCCAAAAATAGCCGCCCGAAGGCCGGGGCGCCAAGTTCGTCCTCCGGAAAAAGGCCACAAAAACGGGTGGGCTATAGCCTTGGGGGGTGGGGCTGGCCAACTTCGTCCGCTGGACTCGGAATGGCGCGGGACTTTGCGAGGGGCCTCCGTGTACCAAAAATAGGCCACGGGCACAGCCGCGCCCAAAAATAACCGCCCGAAGGCCAGGGCGCCAAGTTCGTCCTGAGGAAAAAGGCCACAAAAACGGGTGGGCTATAGCCTTGGGGGGTGGGGCTGGCCAACTTCGTCCGCCGGACTCGGAATGGCGCGAGACTTTGCGAGGGGCCTCCGTGTCCCAAAAATAGGCCGCGGGCACAGCCGCGCCCAAAAATAACCGCCCGAAGGCCGGGGCGCCAAGTTCGTCCTGTGGAAAAAGGCCACAAATACGGGTGGGCTATAGCCTTGGGGGATGGGCTGGCCAACTTCTTCCGCCGGACTCGGAATGGCGCGAGACTTTGCGAGGGGCCTCCGTGTGATAAAAATAGGCCGCGGGCACAGCCGCGTCCAAAAATAATCGCCCGAAGGCCGGGGCGCCAAGTTCGTCCAGCGGAAAAAGGCCACAAAAACGGGTGGGCTATAGCCTTGGGGGGTGGGGCTGGCCAACTTCGTCCGCCGGGCACGGAATGGCGCGACACTTTGCGAGGGGCCTCCGTGGGCCAAAAATAGGCCGCGGGCACAGCCGCGCCCAAAAATAACTGCCCGAAGGTCGGGGCGCCAAGTTCGTCCAGCGGAAAAAGGCCACAAAAACGGGTGGCCTATAGCCTTGGGGGGTGGGGCTGGCCAACTTCATCCGCCGGACTCGGAATGGCGCGAGACTTTGCGAGGGGCGTCCGTGTGCCAAAAATAGGCCGCGGGCACAGCCGCGCCCAAAAATAACCGCCCGAAGGCCGGGGCGCCAAGTTCGTGCAGCGGAAAAAGGCCACAAAAACGGGTGGGCTATAGCCTTGGGGGGTGGGGCTGGCCAAATTCGCTGCCGGACTCGGAATGGCGCGAGACATTGCGAGGGGTCTCCGTGTGCCAAAAATAGGCCGCGGGCACAGCCGCGGCCAAAAATAACTCCCTGAAGGCCGGGGCGCCAAGTTCGTCCTGCGGAAAAAGGCCACAAAAACGGGTGGGCTATAGCCTTGGGGGGTGGGGCTGGCCAACTTCGCTGCCGGACTCGGAATGGCGCGAGACATTGCGAGGGGTCTCCGTGTGCCAAAAATAGGTCATGGCACAGCCGCCAAAAATAACTCCCTGAAGGCCGGGGCGCCAAGTTCGTCCTGCGGAAAAAGGCCACAAAAACGGGTGGGCTATAGCCTTGGGGGGTGGGGCTGGCCAACTTTGTCCGCCGGACTCGGAATGGCGCGAGACTTTGCGAGGGGCCTCCGTGTGATAAAAATAGGCCGCGGGCATAGCCGCGTCCAAAAATAATCGCCCGAAGGCCGGGGCGCCAAGTTCGTCCTGCGGAAAAAGGCGACAAAAACGGGTGGGCTTTAGCCTTGGGGGGTGGGGCTGGCCAACTTCGTCCGCCGGACTCGGAATGGCGCGAGACTTTGCGAGGGGCCTCCGTGTTGCAAAAATAGGCCTTGGGCACAGCCGCGCCCAAAAATAACCGCCCGAAGGCCGGGCGCCAAGTTCGTCCTGCGGAAAAAGGCCACAAAAACGGGTGGGCTATAGCCTTGGGGGGTGGGGCTGGCCAACTTCGTCCGTCGGACTCGGAATGGCGCGAGACTTTGCGAGGGGCCTCCATGTGATAAAAATAGGCCGCGGGCACAGCCGCGCCCAAAAATAACCGCCCGAAGGCCGGGGCGCCAAGTTCGTCCTGCGGAAAAAGGCCGCAAAAACGGGTGGGCTATAGCCTTGGGGGTTGGGGCGGGCTGACTTCGTCCGCCGGACTCGGAATCGCGCGAGACTTTACGAGGGGCCTCCGTGTGCCCAAAATAGGCCGCGGGCACAGCCGCGCCGAAAAATAACCGCCCGAAGGCCGGGGCGCCAAGTTCGTCCAGCGGAAAAAGGCCACAAAAACGGGTGGGCTATAGCCTTGGGGGGTGGGGCTGGCCAACTCCGTCCGCCGGGCTCGGAATGGCGAGAGACTTTCCGAGGGGCCTCCGTGTGCCAAAAATAGGCTGCGGGCAAAGCCGCGCCCAAAAATAACTGCCCGAAGGTCGGGGCGCCAAGTTCGTCCAGCGGAAAAAGGCCACAAAAACGGGTGGCTATAGCCTTGGGGGGTGGGGCTGGCCAACTTCGTCCGCCGACCTCGGAATGGCGCGAGACTTTGCGAGGGGCCTCCATGTGACAAAAATAGGCCGCGGGCACAGCCGCGCCCGTCCAGCGGAAAAAGGCCACAAAAACGGGTGGGCTATAGCCTTGGGGGGTGGGGCTGGCCAACTTCGTCCGCCGGACTCGGAATGGCGCGAGACTTTGCGACGGGCCTCCGTGTGCCAAAAATAGGCCGCGGGCACAGCCGCGCCCAAAAATAACCGCCCGAAGGCCGGGGCGCCAAGTTCGTCCAGCGGAAAAAGGCCACAAAAACGGGTGGGCTATAGCCTTGGGGGGTGGGGCTGGCCAACTTCGTCCGCCGACCTCGGAATGGCGCGAGACTTTGCGAGGGGCCTCCATGTGACAAAAATAGGCCGCGGGCACAGCCGCGCCCGTCCAGCGGAAAAAGGCCACAAAAACGGGTGGGCTATAGCCTTGGGGGGTGGGGCTGGCCAACTTCGTCCGCCGGACTCGGAATGGCGCGAGACTTTGCGAGGGGCCTCCGTGTGCCAAAAATAGGCCGCGGTTACAGCCGCGCCCAAAAATAACCGCCCGAAGGCCGGCGCGCCAAGTTCGTCCAGCGGAAAAAGGCCACAAAAATGGGTGGGCTATAGCCTTGGGGGGTGGGGCTGGCCAACTTCGTCCGCCGGAATTGGAATGGCGCGAGACTTTGCGAGGGGCCTCCGTGTGCCAAAAATAGGCCGCGGGCACAGCCGTGCCCAAAAATAACCGCTCGAAGGGCGAGGCGCCAAGTTCGTCCAGCGGAAAAAGGCCACAAAAACGGGTGGGCTATAGCCTTGGGGGGTGGGGCTGGCCAACGTCGTCCGCCGACCTCGGAATGGCGCGAGACTTTGCGAGGGGCCTCCATGTGACAAAAATAGGCCGTGGGCACAGCCGCGCCCGTCCAGCGGAAAAAGGCCACAAAAACGGGTGGGCTATAGCCTTGGGGGGTGGGGCTGGCCAACTTCGTCCGCCGGACTCGGAATGGCGCGAGACTTTGCGACGGGCCTCCGTGTGCCAAAAATAGGCCGCGGTTACAGCCGCGCCCAAAAATAACCTCCCAAAGGCCGGCGCGCCAAGTTCGTCCAGCGGAAAAAGGCCACAAAAATGGGTGGGCTATAGCCTTGGGGGGTGGGGCTGGCCAACTTCGTCCGCCGGAATTGGAATGGCGCGAGACTTTGCGAGGGGCCTCCGTGTGCCAAAAATAGGCCGCGGGCACAGCCGTGCCCAAAAATAACCGCTCGAAGGGCGAGGCGCCAAGTTCGTCCAGCGGAAAAAGGCCACAAAAACGGGTGGGCTATGGCCTTGGGGGTGGGGCTGGCCAACTTCGTCCGCCGGACTCGGAATGGCGCGAGACTTTGCGAGGGACCTCCGTGTGCCAAGAATAGGCCGCGGGCTCAGCCGTGCCCAAAAATAACCGCCCGAAGGCCGGGGCGCCACGTTCGTCCAGCGGAAAAAGGCCACAAAAACGGGTGGGCTATAGCCTTGGGGGGTGGGGCTGGCCGACTTCGTCCGCCGGAATCGGAATGGCGCGAGACTATGCGAGGGGCCTCAGTGTGCCAAAAATAGGCCGTGGGCACAGCCGCGCCCAAAAATAACCGCCCGAAGGCCGGGGCGCCAAGTTCGTCCAGCAGAAAAAGGCCACAAAAACGGGTGGGCGATAGCCTTGGGGGATGGGGCTGGCCAACTTCGTCCGCCGGACTCGGAATGGCGCGAGACTTTGCGAGGGGCCTCCGTGTGCTGGGCCATAGGCCGCGGACACAGCCGCACCCAAAAATAACCGCCCGAAGGCCGGGGCGCCAAGTTCGTCCAGCGGAAAAAGGCCACAAAAACGGGTGGGCGATAGCCTTGGGGGGTGGGGCTGGCCAACTTCGTCCGCCGGACTCGGAATGGCGCGAGACTTTGCGAGGGGCCTCCGTGTGCCAAAAATAGGCCGCGGGCACAGCCGCGCCCAAAAATAACCGCCCGAAGGCCGGGGCGCCAAGTTCGTCCTGCAGAAAAAGGCCACAAAAACGGGTGGGCTATAGCCTTGGGGGGTGGGGCTGGCCAACTTCGTCCGCCGGAATTGGAATGGCGCGAGACTTTGCGAGGGGCCTCCGTGTGCCAAAAATAGGCCGCGGGCACAGCCGTGCCCAAAAATAACCGCTCGAAGGGCGAGGCGCCAAGTTCGTCCAGCGGAAAAAGGCCACAAAAACGGGTGGGCTATAGCCTTGGGGGTGGGGCTGGCCAACTTCGTCCGCCGGACTCGGAATGGCGCGAGACTTTGCGAGGGACCTCCGTGTGCCAAAAATAGGCCACGGGCACAGCCGCGCCCAAAAATAACCGCCCGAAGGCCGGGGCGCCAAGTTCGTCCAGCGGAAAAAGGCCACAAAAACGAGTGGGCTATAGCCTTGGGGGGTGGGGCTGGCCAACTTCGTCCGCCGGACTCGGAATGGTGCGAGACTTTGCGAGGGGCCTCAGTGTGCCAAAAATAGGCCGCGGGCACAGCCGCGCCCAAAAATAACCGCCCGAAGGCCGGGGCGCCAAGTTCGTCCAGCGGAAAAAGGCCACAAAAACGGGTGGGCTATAGCCTTGGGGGGTGGGGCTGGCCAACTTCGTCCGCCGGACTCGGAATGGCGCGAGACTTTACGAGGGGCCTCCGTGCCAAAAATAGGCCAAGGCACAGCCGCGCCTAAAAATAACCGCCCAAGGGCGAGGCGCCAAGTTCGGCCCAGCGAAAAAGGCCACAAAACGGGTGGGCTATAGCCTTGGGGGTGGGGCTGGCCAACTGTCCGCCGGACTCGGAATGGCGCGAGACTTGGCGAGGGGCCTCAGTGTGCCAAAAAGGTCGCGGGCACAGCCGCGCCTAAAAATAACCGCCCGAAGGCCGGGCGCCAAGTTCGCCCAGCGGAAAAAGCCCACAAAACGGGTGGGCTATAGCCTTGGGGGTGGGGCTGGCCATCTCGGTCCGCCGGACTCGGAATAGCGCGAGACTTTGCGAGGGGCCTCCGTGTGCCAAAAATAGGCCGCGGACACAGCCGCGCCCAAAAATAACCGCCCGAAGGCCGGGGCGCCAAGTTCGTCCAGCGGAAAAAGGCCACAAAAACGGGTGGGCTATAGCCTTGGGGGGTGGGGCTGGCCAACTTCGTCCGCCGGAATTGGAATGGCGCGAGACTTTGCGAGGGGCCTCCGTGTGCCAAAAATAGGCCGCGGGCACAGCCGTGCCCAAAAATAACCGCTCGAAGGGCGAGGCGCCATGTTCGTCCAGCGGAAAAAGGCCACAAAAACGGGTGGGCTATAGCCTTGGGGGTGGGGCTGGCCAACTTCGTCCGCCGGACTCGGAATGGCGCGAGACTTTGCGAGGGACCTCCGTGTGCCAAAAATAGGCCACGGGCACAGCCGCGCCCAAAAATAACCGCCCGAAGGCCGGGGCGCCAAGTTCGTCCAGCGGAAAAAGGCCACAAAAACGCGTGGGCTATAGCCTTGGGGGGTGGGGCTGGCCAACTTCGTCCGCCGGACTCGGAATGGTGCGAGACTTTGCGAGGGGCCTCAGTGTGCCAAAAATAGGCCGCGGGCACAGCCGCGCCCAAAAATAACCGCCCGAAGGCCGGGGCGCCAAGTTCGGCCCAGCGGAAAAGGCCACAAAACGGGTGGGCTATAGCCTTGGGGGTGGGGCTGGCCAACTTCGTCCGCTCGGACTCGGAATGGCGCGAGACTTTACGAGGGGCCTCCGTGTGCCAAAAATAGGCCGCGGGCACAGCCGCGCCAAAAATAACCGCCCAAGGGCGAGGCGCCAAGTTCTGGCCCAGCGGAAAAAGGACACAAAAACGGGTGGACTATAGCCTTGGGGGTGGGGCTGGCCAACTGTCCGCCTGGACTCGGAATGGCGCGAGACTTGGCGAGGGGCCTCAGTGTGCCAAAAAGGCCAAGGGCACAGCCGCGCCTGCAAATAACCGCCCAAGGCCGGGCGCCAAGTTCGTCCAGCGGAAAAAGCCCACAAAAACGAGTGGGCTATAGCCTTGGGGGTGGGGCTGGCCAACTTCGTACGCCGGACTCGGAATGGCGCGAGACATTGCAGGGGCCTCCGTGTGCCAAAAATAGGTCAAAGGACACAGCCGCGCCCAAAAATAACCGCCCGAAGGCCGGGCGCCAAGTTCGGCCCAGCGGAAAAAGGCCACAAAACGGGTGGGCTATAGCCTTGGGGGTGGGGCTGGCCAACTTCGTCCGCCGGACTCGGAATGCCGCAAGACTTTGCGAGGGCCTCCGTGCTGTTAAAATAGGCCGCGGACACAGCCGCGCCTAAAAATAACTGCCCGAAGGCCGGGCGCCAAGGTCGGCCAGCGGAAAAAGGCCACAAAACCGGGTGGGCTATAGCCTTGGGGGGTGGGGCTGGCCAACTTCGTCCGCCGGACTCGGAATGGTGCGAGACTTTGCGAGGGGCCTCAGTGTGCCAAAAATAGGCCGCGGGCACAGCCGCGCCCAAAAATAACTGCCCGAAGGCCGGGGCGCCAAGTTCGTCCAGCGGAAAAAGGCCACAAAAACGGGTGGGCTATAGCCTTGGGGGGTGGGGCTGGCCAACTTCGTCCGCCGGACTCGGAATGGCGCGAGAATTTGCGAGGGGCCTCCGTGTGCTGTAAAAATAGGCCGGGCACAGCCGCGCCCAAAAATAACCGCCCGACGGGCGTGGCGCCAAGTTCGTCCAGCGGAAAAAGGCCACAAAAACGGGTGGGCTATAGCCTTGGGGGGTGGGGCTGGCCAACTTCGTCCGCCGGACTCGGAATGGCGCGAGACTTGGCGAGGGGCCTCAGTGTGCCAAAAAAAGGCCGCGGGCACAGCCGCGCCCAAAAATAACCGCCCGAAGGCCGGGGCGCCAAGTTCGTCCAGCGGAAAAAGCCCACAAAAACGGGTGGGCTATAGCCTTGGGGGGTGGGGCTGGCCAACTTCGTCCGCCGGACTCGGAATGGGGCGAGACTTTCCGAGGGGCCTCCATGTACCAAAAATAGGCCATGGAAACAGCCGAACCAAAAAATAACCGCCCAAAGGCCGGGCGCCAAGTTCGCCCAGCGGAAAAAGGCCACAAAAACGGGTGGGCTATAGCCTTGGGGGTGGGGCTGGCAACTTCGTCCGCCGGAATTGGAATGGCGCGAGACTTTGCGAGGGGCCTCCGTGTGCCAAAATAGGTCATGGGCACAGCCGTGCCCAAAAATAACCGGGCCAAGGGCGAGGCGCCATGT
>JAUJEM010000266.1:0-32243 GCA_030448935.1 Citrus cavaleriei | reverse complement strand
AAGGCCACAAAAGCAGGTGGGCTATAGCCTTGGGGGTGGGGCTGGCCAGCCGTCCGCGGACTCGGGAGACTTTGCGAGCGCCTCCGTGTGCCAAAAATAGGCCGCGGGCACAGCCGCGCCCAAAAATACCCGCCGAAGGCCGGGCGCCAAGTTCGTCCAGCGGAAAAAGGCCACAAAAGCGGGTGGGCTATAGCCTTGGGGGTGGGGCTGGCCAACCGTCCGCGGACTCGGAATGGCGCGAGACTTTGCGAGGCGCCTCCGTGTGCCAAAAATAGGCCGCGGGCACAGCCGCGCCCAAAAATACCCCCGAAGGCCGGGCGCCAAGTTCGTCCAGCGGAAAAAGGCCACAAAAGCGGGTGGGCTATAGCCTTGGGGTGGGGCTGGCCAACCGTCCGCCGGACTCGGAATGGCGCGAGACTTTGCGGCGCCTCCGTGTGCCAAAAATAGGCCGCGGGCACAGCAGCCCCAAAAAAATACCCGCCCGAAGGCCGGGCGCCAAGTTCGTCCAGCGGAAAAAGGCCACAAAAGCAGGTGGGCTATAGCCTTGGGGGTGGGGCTGGCCAAACCGTCCGCCGGACTCGGAATGGCGCGAGACTTTGCGAGGCGCCTCCGTGTGCCAAAAAAATAGCCGCGGGCACAGCCGCGCCCAAAATACCCGCCCGAAGGCCGGGCGCCAAGTTCGTCCAGCGGAAAAAAAGGCCACAAAAGCGGGTGGGCTATAGCCTTGGGGGTGGGGCTGGCCAACCGTCCGCCCGGACTCGGAATGGCGCGAGACTTTGCGAGGCCTCCGTGTGCCAAAAATAGGCCGCGGGCACAGCCGCGCCCAAAAATACCCGCCCGAAGGCCGGGCGCCAAGTTCGTCCAGCGGAAAAAGGCCACAAAAGCGGGTGGGCTATAGCCTTGGGGGTGGGGCTGGCCAACCGTCCGCCCGGACTCGGAATGGCGCGAGAATTTACGAGGCGCCAACGTGTACCAAAAAAAGGCAGCGGGCACAGCCGCGACCGAAAATACCCCCGAAGGCCGGGCGCCAAGTTCGTCCAGCGGAAAAAGGCCACAAAAGCGGGTGGGCTATAGCCTTGGGGGTGGGGCTGGCCAACCGTCCGCCCGGACTCGGAATGGCGCGAGACTTTGCGAGCCCTCCGTGTGCCAAAAATAGGCCGCGGGCACAGCCGCGCCCAAAAATACCCGCCCGAAGGCCGGGCGCCAAGTTCGTCCAGCGGAAAAAGGCCACAAAAGCGGGTGGGCTATAGCCTTGGGGGTGGGGCTGGCCAACCGTCCGCCCGGACTCGGAATTGCGCGAGACTTTGCGAGGCGTCTCCGTGTGCCAAAAATAGGCCGCGGGCACAGCCGCGCCCAAAAATACCCGCCCGAAGGCCGGGCCGCCAAGTTCGTCCAGCGGAAAAAGGCCACAAAATCGGGTGGGCTATAGCCTTGGGGGGTGGGGCTGGCCAACTTCGTCCGCCGGACTCGGAATGGCGCGAGACTTTGCGAGGCGCCTCCGTGTGCCAAAAATAGGCCGCGGGCACAGCCGCGCCCAAAAATACCCGCCCGAAGGCCGGGGCGCCAAGTTCGTCCAGCGGAAAAAGGCCACAAAAACGGGTGGGCTATAGCCTTGGGGGGTGGGGCTGGCCAACTTCGTCCGCCGGACTCGGAATGGCGCGAGACTTTTGAGGCGCCACCGAGTGCCAAAAAAAATAGGCCGGGCAAAGCCGCGCCAAAAAATACCCGCCCGAAGGCCGGCGCCAAGTTCGTCCAGCGGAAAAAGGCCACAAAAGCGGGTGGGCTATAGCCTTGGGGGTGGGGCTGGCCAACCGTCCGCCCGGACTCGGAATGGCGCGAGACTTTGCGAGGCCTCCTTGTGCCAAAAATAGGACGCGGACACAGCCGCGCCCAAAATATACCCGCCCGAATGCGGGCGCCAAGTTCGTCCAGCGGAAAAAGGCCACAAAAGCGGGTGGGCTATAGCCTTGGGGGTGGGGCTGGCCAACCGTCCGCCCGGACTCGGAATGGCGCGAGACTTTGCGAGGCCCTCCGTTTGCCAAAAATAGGCCGCGGGCACAGCCGCGCCAAAATAAGACCGCCGGTAGGCCGAGGCGCCAAGGTCGTCCTGAGGAAAAAGGCGGCCAAAGCGGGTGGGCTATAGCCTTGGGGGTGGGGCTGGCCAACCGTCCGCCGGACTCGGAATGGCGCGAGACTTTGCGAGGCGCCTCCGTGTGCCAAAAATAGGCCGCGGGCACAGCCGCGCCCAAAAATACCCGCCCGAGGGCGGGGGCGCCAAGTTCCTCCAGCGGGAAGAGGCCACAAAAGCGGGTGGGCTATAGCCTTGGGGGTGGGGCTGGCCAACCGTCCGCCCGGACTCGGAATGGCGCGAGACTTTGCGAGGCGCCTCCGTGTGCCAAAATAAGGCCGCGGGCACACCCTCGCCCATATTACACGCCAGAAGGCCGGGCGCCAAGTTCGTCCAGCGGAAAAAGGCCACAAAAAGCGGGTGGGCTATAGCCTTGGGGGTGGGGCTGGCCAACCGTCCGCCGGACTCGGAATGGCGCGAGACTTTGCGAGGCCCTCCGTGTGTGCCAAAAATAGGCCCGCGGGCACTGCCGCCCAAAAAAATACCCGGCCGATGGCCGGGGCGCCAAGTTCGTCCAGCGGAAAAAGGCCACAAAAAGCGGGTGGGCTATAGCCTTGGGGGTGGGGCTGGCCAACCGTCCGCCGCGGACTCGGAATGGCGCGAGACTTTGCGAGGGCCTCCGTGTGCCAAAAATAGGCCGCGCGCACCGCCGCGCCCAACAATATCCCCCCGAAGGCCGGGCGCCAAGTTCGTCCAGCGGAAAAAGGCCACAAAAAGCGGGTGGGCTATAGCCTTGGGGGGTGGGGCTGGCCAACCGTCCGCCGGACTCGGAATGGCGCGAGACTTTGCGAGGCGCCTCCGTGTGCCAAAAATAGGCCGCGGGCACAGCAGCCGCCCAAAATACCCCGCCCGAAGGCCGGGCGCCAAGTTCGTCCAGCGGAAAAAGGCCACAAAAAGCGGGTGGGCTATAGCCTTGGGGGTGGGGCTGGCCAACCGTCCGCCCGGACTCGGAATGGCGCGAGACTTTGCGAGGCACCTCGTGTGCCAAAAAAATAGGCCGGGCACAGCCGCGCCCAAAAATACCCGCCCGAAGGCGGGGCGCCAAGTTCGTCCAGCGGAAAAAGGCCACAAAAAGCGGGTGGGCTATAGCCTTGGGGGTGGGGCTGGCCAACCAAATCCGCCCGGACTCGGAATGGCGCGAGACTTTGCGAGGCGCCTCCGTGTGCCAAAAAAAATAGGCCGCGGGCACAGCCGCCCAAAAATACCCGCCCCCGAAGGCCGGGCGCCAAGTTCGTCCAGCGGAAAAAGGCCACAAAAGCGGGTGGGCTATAGCCTTGGGGGTGGGGCTGGCCAACCGTCCGCCGGACTCGGAATGGCGCGAGAGACTTTGCGAGGGCCTCCGTGTGCCAAAAATAGGCCCGGGCACAGCCGCGCCCAAAATACCCGCCCGAAGGCGGGCGCCAAGTTCGTCCAGCGGAAAAAGGCCACAAAAAAAGCGGGTGGGCTATAGCCTTGGGGGTGGGGCTGGCCAACCGTCCGCCGGACTCGGAATGGCGCGAGACTTTGCGAGCCTCTCGTGTGCCAAAAATAGGCCGCGGGCACAGCAGCGCCCAAAAAAAATACCCGCCCGAAGGCCGGGCGCCAAGTTCGTCCAGCGGAAAAAGGCCACAAAAGCGGGTGGGCTATAGCCTTGGGGGTGGGGCTGGCCAACCGTCCGCCGCGGACTCGGAATGGCGCGAGACTTTGCGAGGCGCCTCCGTGTGCCAAAAATAGGCCGCGGGCACAGCCGCGCCCAAAAATACCCCCCGAGGCCGGGCGCCAAGTTCGTCCAGCGGAAAAAGGCCACAAAAGCGGGTGGGCTATAGCCTTGGGGGTGGGGCTGGCCAACCGTCCGCCGGACTCGGAATGGCGCGAGACTTTGCGAGCCCTCCGTGTGCCAAAAATAGGCCGCGGGCACAGCCGCGCCCAAAAATACCCGCCCGAGGCCGGGCGCAAGTTTCGTCCAGCGGAAAAAGGCCACAAAAAGGGTGGGCTATAGCCTTGGGGGTGGGGCTGGCCAACCGTCCGCCCGGACTCGGAATGGCGCGAGACTTTGCGAGGCCCTCCGTGTGCAAACAATAGGCCGCGGGCACAGCCGCGCCCAAAAATACCGGCCCGACGGCCGGGCGCCAAGTTCGTCCAGCGGAAAAAGGCCACAAAAACGGGTGGGCTATAGCCTTGGGGGGTGGGGCTGGCCAACTTCGTCCGCCGGACTCGGAATGGCGCGAGACTGTGAGCGCCCTCCGTGTGCCAAAAATAGGCCGCGGGCACAACCGCGCCCAAAAATAACCGCCCGAAGGCCGGGGCGCCAAGTTCGTCCAGCGGAAAAAGGCCAAAATATAGGATGGGCTATAGCCTTGTGGGGTGGGGCTGGCCAACCGTCCGCCGGACTCGGAATGGCGCGAGACTGCGCGAGGCCCTCCGTGTGCCAAAAAAAAGGCCGCGGGGCACAGCCGCGCCCAAAAATACCCGCCCGAAGGCCGGGCGCCAAGTTCGTCCAGCGGAAAAAAAGGCCACAAAAAGCGGGTGGGCTATAGCCTTGGGGGTGGGGCTGGCCAACCGTCCGCCGCCGGACTCGGAATGGCGCGAGACTTTGCGGCGCCTCCGTGTGCCAAAAATAGGCCGCGGGCACAGCCGCGCCAAAAAAATACCCGCCCGAAGGCCGGGCGCCAAGTTCGTCCAGCGGAAAAAGGCCACAAAAGCGGGTGGGCTATAGCCTTGGGGGTGGGGCTGGCCAACCGTCCGCCGCCGGACTCGGAATGGCGCGAGACTTTGCGAGCGCCTCTCCGTGTGCCAAAAATAGGCCGCGGGCACAGCCGCGCCAAAAATACCCCGCCCGAAGGCCGGGCGCCAAGTTCGTCCAGCGGAAAAAGGCCACAAAAAAAGGGTGGGCTATAGCCTTGGGGGTGGGGCTGGCCAACCGTCCGCCGGACTCGGAATGGCGCGAGACTTTGCGAGCGCCTCCGTGTGCCAAAAAAATAGCCGCGCGGGCACAGCCGCGCCCAAAATACCCCCCGAAGGCCGGGCGCCAAGTTCGTCCAGCGGAAAAAGGCCACAAAAGCGGGTGGGCTATAGCCTTGGGGGTGGGGGCTGGCCAACCGTCCGCCCGGACTCGGAATGGCGCGAGACTTTGCGAGGCCCTCCGTGTGCCAAAAATAGGCCGCGGCACAGCCGCGCCCAAAAATACCCGCCCGAAGGCCGGGGCAGCAAGTTCGTCCAGCGGAAAAAGCCCAAAAAAGGTGGGCTATAGCCTTGGGGGTGGGGCTGGCCAACCGTCCGCCGGACTCGGAATGGCGCGAGACTTTGCGAGGCGCCTCCGTGTGCCAAAAATAGGCCGGGCACAGCCGCGCCCAAAAATACCCGCCCGAAGGCCGGGCGCCAGTTCGTCCAGCGGAAAAAGGCCACAAAAAGGGTGGGCTATAGCCTTGGGGGTGGGGCTGGCCAACCAAATCCGCCGCGGACTCGGAATGGCGCGAGACTTTGCGAGCGCCTCCGTGTGCCAAAAATATGCCGCGGGCACTGCCGCGCCCAAAAATATCCCCCGAAGGCCGGGGTCGCCAAGTTCGTCCAGCGGAAAAAGGCCACAAAAACGGGTGGGCTATAGCCTTGGGGGGTGGGGCTGGCCAACAGCGTCCGCCGGACTCGGAATGGCGCGAGACTTTGCGAGGCGCCTCCGTGTGCCAAAAATAGGCCGCGGGCACAGCCGCGCCCAAAAATACCCGACCGAAGGCCGGGCGCCAAGTTCGTCCAGCGGAAAAAGGCCCACAAAGGTGGGCTATAGCCTTGGGGGTGGGGCTGGCCAACCGTCCGCCCGGGACTCGGAATGGCGCGAGACTTTGCGAGGCGCCTCCGTGTGTGTGCCAAAAATAGGCCGCGGGCACAGCCGCGCAAAAAATACCCGCCCGAAGGCGGGCGCCAAGTTCGTCCAGCGGAAAAAGGCCACAAAAGCGGGTGGGCTATAGCCTTGGGGGTGGGGCTGGCCAACCGTCCGCCGGACTCGGAATGGCGCGAGACTTTGCGAGGCGCCTCCGTGTGCCAAAAAAAAATAGGCCTGAGCAGCCGCGCCAAAAATACCCGCCCGAAGGCCGGGCGCCAAGTTTCGTCCAGCGGAAAAAGGCCACAAAAAGCGGGTGGGCTATAGCCTTGGGGGTGGGGCTGGCCAACCGTCCGCCGGACTCGGAATGGCGCGAGACTGCGAGGCGCCTCCGTGTGCCAAAAATAGGCCGCGGGCACAGCGCGCCCAAAAATACCCGCCCGAAGGCCGGGCGCCAAGTTCGTCCAGGAAAAAGGCCACAAAAAAGCGGGTGGGCTATAGCCTTGGGGGTGGGGCTGGCCAACCGTCCGCCGGACTCGGAATGGCGAGAGACTGCGAGGCGCCCTCCGTGTGCCAAAAATAGGCCGCGGGCACAGCCGCGCCCAAAAATACCCCCGAAGGCCGGGCGCCAAGTTCGTCCAGCGGAAAAAGGCCACAAAAGCGGGTGGGCTATAGCCTTGGGGGTGGGGCTGGCCAACCGTCCGCCGGACTCGGAATGGCGAGACTTTGCGAGGCCCTCCGTGTGCCAAAAATAGGCCGCGGGCACAGCCGCGCCCAAAAATACCCGCCCGAAGGCCGGGCGCCAAGTTCGTCCAGCGGAAAAAGGCCACAAAAAAAGCGGGTGGGCTATAGCCTTGGGGGTGGGGCTGGCCAACCGTCCGCGGACTCGGAATGGCGCGAGACTTTGCGAGGCGCCTCCGTGTGCCAAAAATAGGCCGCGCGCGGCACAGCCGCGCCCAAAAATACCCCCCGAAGGCCGGGCGCCAAGTTCGTCCAGCGGAAAAAGGCCACAAAAGCGGGTGGGCTATAGCCTTGGGGGTGGGGCTGGCCAACCGTCCGCCGGACTCGGAATGGCGCGAGACTTTGCGAGGCGCCTCCGTGTGCCAAAAATAGGCCGGGCACAGCCGCGCCCAAAAATACCCGCCGAAGGCCGGGCGCCAAGTTCGTCCAGCGGAAAAAGCCACAAAAGCGGGTGGGCTATAGCCTTGGGGGTGGGGCTGGCCAACCGTCCGCCCGGACTCGGAATGGCGCGAGACTTTGCGGCGCCCTCCGTGTGCCAAAAATCGCCCGCGGGCACCGCCGCCCCCAAAAATACCCGCCCGAGGCCGGGGGCGCCAAGTTCGTCCAGTGTAAAATGGCCAAAAAAAGGGTGGGCTATAGCCTTGGGGGGTGGGGCTGGCCAACTTCGTCCGCCGGACTCGGAATGGAGCGAGACTTTGCGTGCGGCCTCCGTGTATCAAAAATAGGCCGCGGGCACAGCCGCGCCCAAAAATACCCGCCCGAAGGCCGGGGCGCCAGGTTCGTCCAGCGGAAAAAGGCCACAAAAACGGGTGGGCTATAGCCTTGGGGGTGGGGCTGGCCAACCGTCCGCGGACTCGGGAATGGCGCGAGACTTTGCGCGAGGCGCCTCCGTGTGCCAAAAATAGGCCGGGGCACAGCCGCGCCCAAAAATACCCGCCCGAAGGCCGGGCGCCAAGTTCGTCCAGCGGAAAAAGGCCACAAAAAAGCGGGTGGGCTATAGCCTTGGGGGTGGGGCTGGCCAACTTCGTCCGCGGACTCGGAATGGCGCGAGACTTTGAGGGCGCCTCCGTGTGCCAAAAAAAAGGCCGGGGCCACAGCCCCGCCAAAAAAAACCCGCCCTAAGGCCGCCAGGCCAGCGGAAAGGCCAAAAAAGGGTGGGCTATAGCCTTGGGGGTGGGGCTGGCCAAAATCCGCCCGGACTCGGAATGGCGAGACTATAGGCGCCTCCGTGTGCCAAAAATAGGCTGGCCAGCCCGCGCAAAAATACCCGCCCGAAGGCGGGGCGCCAAGTTCGTCCAGGGAAAAAGCCACAAAAGCGGGTGGGCTATAGCCTTGGCGGGTGGGGCTGGCCAAATCCGTCCGCCGTACTCGGAATGGCGCGAGACTTTGCGGCGCCTCCGTGTGCCAAAAATAGGCGCGGGCACAGCCAGGCCCAAAAAAATACCGCCCGAGGGCCGGGCGCCAAGTTCGTCCAGCGGAAAAAGGCCAAAAAAGAGGGTGGGCTATAGCCTTGGGGGGTGGGGCTGGCCAACTACGTCCGCCGGACTCGGAATGGCGCGAGACTTTGCGAGGCGCCTCCGTGTGCCAAAAATAGGCCGCGGGCACAGCCGCGCCCAAAAATACCCCCCCGAAGGCCGGGGCGCCAAGTTCGTCCAGCGGAAAAAGGCCACAAAAACGGGTGGGCTATAGCCTTGGGGGGTGGGGCTGGCCAACTTCGTCCGCCGGACTCGGAATGGCGCGAGACTTTGCGAGGCGCCTCCGTGTGCCAAAAATAGGCCGCGGGCACAGCAGCCGCGCCCAAAAATACCCGCCCGAAGGCCGGGCGCCAAGTTCGTCCAGCGGAAAAGGCCACAAAAAAAGCGGGTGGGCTATAGCCTTGGGGGTGGGGCTGGCCAACCGTCCCGCCCGGACTCGGAATGGTGCGAGACTTTGCGAGGCGCCTCCGTGTGCAAAAAATAGCCCGCGGGCACAGCCGCGCAAAAAAATACCCGCCCGAAGGCCGGGGCGCCAAGTTCGTCCAGCGGAAAAAGGCCACAAAAACGGGTGGGCTATAGCCTTGGGGGTGGGGCTGGCCAACTTCGTCCGCCCGGACTCGGAATGGCGCGAGACTTTGCGAGGCCCTCCGTGTGTGCCAAAAATAGGCCGCGGGCACAGCCGCGCCCAAAAATACCCGCCCGAAGGCCGGGCGCCAAGTTCGTCCAGCGGAAAAAGGCCACAAAAAGCGGGTGGGCTATAGCCTTGGGGGGGGGGGTGGCCAACCGTCCCGCCGGACTCGGAATGGCGCGAGACTTTGCGAGGCGCCCTCCGTGTGCCAAAAATAGGCCGCGGGCACAGCCGCGCCCAAAAATACCCGCCCGAAGGCCGGGTGCCAAGTTCGTCCTGCGGAAAAAGGCCACAAAAGCGGGTGGGCTATAGCCTTGGGGGTGGGGCTGGCCAACCGTCCGCCCGGACTCGGAATGGCGCGAGACTTTGCGAGGCCTCCGTGTGCAAAAATAGGCCGCGGGCACAGCCGCGCCCAAAAATACCCGCCCGAAGGCCGGGCGCCAAGTTCGTCCAGCGGAAAAAGGCCACAAAAAGCGGGTGGGCTATAGCCTTGGGGGTGGGGCTGGCCAACCGTCCGCCCGGACTCGGAATGGCGCGAGACTTTGCGGGCGCCTCCGTGTGCCAAAAAAAATAGGCGCGGGCACAGCCGCGCCCAAAAATACCCGCCCGAAGGCCGGGCGCCAAGTTCGTCCAGCGGAAAAAGGCCACAAAAAGCGGGTGGGCTATAGCCTTGGGGGTGTGGGCTGGCCAACCGTCCGCCCGCCTCGGAACGGCGCGAGACTTTGCGAGGGGCCTCCGTTTGCCAAAAATAGGCCGCGGGCACAGCCGCGCCCAAAAATACCCCCCGAAGGCCCGGGCGCCCCGTTCGTCCAGCGGAAAAATGCCACACGAGGGGGTGGGCTATAGCCTTGGGGGTGGGGCTGGCCAACCGTCCGCCGCCGGACTCGGAATGGCGAGACTTTGCGAGCGCCTCCGTGTGCCAAAAATAGGCCGCGGGCACAGCCGCGCCCAAAATACCCGCCCGAAGGCGGGGCGCCAAGTTCGTCCAGCGGAAAAAGGCCACAAAAAAAGCGGGTGGGCTATAGCCTTGGGGGTGGGGCTGGCCAACCGTCCGCCCGGACTCGGAATGGCGCGAGACTTTGAGGCGCCTCCGTGTTCCAAAAATTGGCCGCGGGCACAGCCGCGCCCAAAAATACCCGCCCGAAGGCCGGGCGCCAAGTTCGTCCAGCGGAAAAAGGCCACAAAAGCGGGTGGGCTATAGCCTTGGGGGTGGGGCTGGCCAACCGTCCGCCGGACTCGGAATGGCGCGAGACTGCGAGGCCCTCCGTGTGCCAAAAATAGGCCGCGGGCACAGCCGCCGCCCAAAAATACCCGCCCGAAGGCCGGGCGCAAGTTCGTCCGGAAAAAGGCCACAAAAGCGGGTGGGCTATAGCCTTGGGGGTGGGGCTGGCCAACCGTCCGCGGACTCGGAATGGCGCGAGACTTTGCGAGGGCGCCTCCGTGTGCCAAAAATAGCCCGCGGCACAGCCGCGCCCAAAAATACCCGCCCGAAGGCCGGCGAGCCAAGTTCGTCCAGCGGAAAAAGGCCACAAAAAAGGGTGGGCTATAGCCTTGGGGGTGGGCTGGCCAACAAATCCGCCGGACTCGGAATGGCGAGACTTTGCGAGGCGCCTCCGTGTGCCAAAAATAGGCCGCGGGCACAGCCGCCCAAAAATACCCGCCCGAAGGCCGGGCGCCAAGTTCGTCCAGCGGAAAAAGGCCACAAAAGCGGTGGGCTATAGCCTTGGGGGTGGGGCTGGCCAACCGTCCGCGGACTCGGAATGGCGCGAGACTTTGCGAGCGCCTCCGTGTGCCAAAAATAGGCGCGGGCACAGCCGCGCCCAAAAATACCCGCCCGAAGGCCGGGCGCCAAGTTCGTCCAGCGGAAAAAGGCCACAAAAGCGGGTGGGCTATAGCCTTGGGTGGGGCTGGCCAACCGTCCGCCCGGACTCGGAATGGCGAGACTTTGCGAGGCCCTCCGTGTGCCAAAAATAGGCCGCGGGCACAGCCGCGCCCAAAAATACCCCGAAGGCCGGCGCCAAGTTCGTCCAGCGGAAAAAAAAGCCACAAAAAAGCGGGTGGGCTATAGCCTTGGGGTGTGGGGCTGGCCAACCGTCCGCCCGGACTCGGAATGGCGCGAGACTTTGCGGCGCCTCCGTGTGCAAAAAAATAGGCCGCGGGCACAGCCGCGCCCAAAATAATACCGCCCGAAGGCCGGGCGCCAAGTTCGTCCAGCGGAAAAAGGCCACAAAAAGCGGGTGGGCTATAGCCTTGGGGGTGGGGCTGGCCAACTTCGTCCTCCGGAGTCGGAATGGCGCGAGACTTTGCGAGGCGCCTCCGTGTGCCAAAAATATGCCGCGGGCACAGCCGCGCCCAAAATACCCCGAAGGCCGGGCGCCAAGTTCGTCCAGCGGAAAAAGGCCACAAAAAAGGGTGGTGCTATATAGCCTTGGGGGTGGGCTGGCCAACCGTCCGCCCGGACTCGGAATGGCGCGAGACTTTGCGGCGCCTCCGTGTGCCAAAAATAGGCCGGCACAGCCGCCCAAAATACCCGCCCGAAGGCCGGGCGCCAAGTTCGTCCAGCGGAAAAAGGCCACAAAAAGCGGGTGGGCTATAGCCTTGGGGTGGGGCTGGCCAACCGTCCGCCGGACTCGGAATGGCGCGAGACTTTGCGAGGCGCCTCCGTGTGCCAAAAAATAGGCCGCGGGCACAGCCGCGCCCAAAAATACCCGCCCGAAGGCCGGGCGCCAAGTTCGTCCAGCGGAAAAAGGCCACAAAAGCGGTGGGCTATAGCCTTGGGGGTGGGGCTGGCCAACCGTCCGCCGGACTCGGAATGGCGCGAGACTTTGCGAGCGCCTCCGTGTGCCAAAAATAGGCCGCGGGCACAGCCGCGCCAAAAATACCCGCCCGAAGGCCGGGCGCCAAGTTCGTCCAGCGGAAAAAGGCCACAAAAGCGGGTGGGCTATAGCCTTGGGGGTGGGGCTGGCCAACCAAATCCGCCCGGACTCGGAATGGCGCGAGACTTTGCGAGGCGCCTCCGTGTGTGTGCCAAAAAGGCCTTGGGCACAGCCGCGCCCAAAATACCCGCCCGAAGGCCGGGCGCCAAGTTCGTCCAGCGGAAAAAGGCCACAAAAGCGGGTGGGCTATAGCCTTGGGGGTGGGGCTGGCCAACCGTCCGCCGCCAAGTTCGTCCAGCGGAAAAAGGCCACAAAAGCGGGTGGGCTATAGCCTTGGGGGTGGGGCTGGCCAACCGTCCACCGGACTCGGAATGGCGCGAGACTTTGCGAGGCGCCTTCGTGTGCCAAAAATAGGCCGCGGGCACAGCCGCGCCCAAAAATACCCGCCCGAAGGCCGGGGCGCCAAGTTCGTCCAGCGGAAAAAGGCCACAAAAGCGGGTGGGCTATAGCCTTGGGGGGTGGGGCTGGCCAACTTCGTCCGCCGGACTCGGAATGGCGCGAGGCTTTGCGTGGCGCCTCCGTGTGCCAAAAATAGGCCGCGGGCACAGCCGCTCCCAAAAATACCCGCCCGAAGGCTGGGGCGCCAAGTTCGTCCAGCGGTAAAAGGCCACAAAAACGGGTGGGCTATAGCCTTGGGGGTGGGGCTGGCCAACTTCGTCCGCCGGACTCAGAATGGCGCGAGACTTTGCGAGGAGCCTCCATGTGCCAAAAATAGGGCGCGGGCACAGCCGCGCCCAAAAATACCCGCCCGAAGGCCGGGGCGCCAAGTTCGTCCAGCGGAAAAAGGCCACAAAAACGGGTGGGCTATAGCCTTGGGGGGTGGGGCTGCCCCACTTCGTCCGCCGGACTCGGAATGGCGCGAGACTTTGCGAGGCGCCTCCATGTGCTAAAAATAGGCCACGGGCACAGCCGCGCCCAAAAATACCCGCCCGAAGGCCGGGGGGCCAAGTTCGTCCAGCGGAAAAAGGCCACAAAAGCGGGTGGGCTATAGCCTTGGGGGGTGGGGCTGGCCAACCGTCCGCCCGGACTCGGAATGGCGCGAGACTTTGCGAGGCGCCTCCGTGTGCCAAAAATAGGCCCGCGGGCACAGCCGCGCCCAAAAATACCCGCCCGAAGGCCGGGCGCCAAGTTCGTCCAGCGGAAAAAGGCCACAAAAGCGGGTGGGCTATAGCCTTGGGGGTGGGGGCTGGCCAACCGTCCGCCCGGACTCGGAATGGCGCGAGACTTTGCGAGGGCGCCTCCGTGTGCCAAAAATAGGCCCGCGGGCACAGCCGCGCCAAAAATACCCCCCGAAGGCCGGGCGCCAAGTTCGTCCAGCGGAAAAAGGCCACAAAAGCGGGTGGGCTATAGCCTTGGGGTGGGGCTGGCCAACCGTCCGCCGGACTCGGAATGGCGCGAGACTTTGCGAGGCGCCTCCGTGTGCCAAAAATAGGCCGCGGGCACAGCCGCGCCCAAAAATACCCGCCCGAAGGCCGGGCGCCAAGTTCGTCCAGCGGAAAAAGGCCACAAAAGCGGGTGGGCTATAGCCTTGGGGGTGGGGCTGGCCAACCGTCCGCCGGACTCGGAATGGCGCGAGACTTTGCGAGGCGCCTCCGTGTGCCAAAAATAGGCCGCGGGCACAGCCGCGCCCAAAAATACCCGCGCTCCGGCCGGGCGCCAAGTTCGTCCAGCGGAAAAAGGCCACAAAAGCGGGTGGGCTATAGCCTTGGGGGTGGGGCTGGCCAACCGTCCGCCGGACTCGGAATGGCGCGAGACTTTGCGAGGCGCCTCCGTGTGCCAAAAAAATAGGCCGCGGGCACAGCCGCGCCCAAAAATACCCGCCCGAAGGCCGGGCGCCAAGTTCGTCCAGCGGAAAAAGGCCACAAAAGCGGGTGGGCTATAGCCTTGGGGGTGGGGCTGGCCAACCGTCCCGCCGGACTCGGAATGGCGCGAGACTTTGCGAGGCGCCTCCGTGTGCCAAAAATAGGCCGCGGGCACAGCCGCGCCCAAAATACCCGCCCGAAGGCCGGGCGCCAAGTTCGTCCAGCGGAAAAAGGCCACAAAAGCGGGTGGGCTATAGCCTTGGGGGTGGGGCTGGCCAACCGTCCGCGGACTCGGAATGGCGCGAGACTTTGCGAGGCGCCTCCGTGTGCCAAAAATAGGCCGCGGGCACAGCCGCGCCAAAAATACCCGCCCGAAGGCCGGGCGCCAAGTTCGTCCAGCGGAAAAAGGCCACAAAAGCGGGTGGGCTATAGCCTTGGGGGTGGGGCTGGCCAACCGTCCGCCGGACTCGGAATGGCGCGAGACTTTGCGAGGCGCCTCCGTGTGCCAAAAAATAGGCCGCGGGCACAGCCGCGCCCAAAAATACCCGCCCCGAAGGCCGGGCGCCAAGTTCGTCCAGCGGAAAAGGCCACAAAAGCGGGTGGGCTATAGCCTTGGGGGTGGGGCTGGCCAACCGTCCGCCGGACTCGGAATGGCGCGAGACTTTGCGGGCGCCTCCGTGTGCCAAAAATAGGCCGCGGGCACAGCCGCGCCCAAAAATACCCGCCCGAGGCCGGGCGCCAAGTTCGTCCAGCGGAAAAAGGCCACAAAAGCGGGTGGGCTATAGCCTTGGGGGTGGGGCTGGCCAACCGTCCGCCGGACTCGGAATGGCGCGAGACTTTGGGATGCGCCTCCGTGTGCCAAAAATAGGCCGCGGACACAGCAGCGCCCAAAAATACCCGCCCGAAGGCCGGGCGCCAAGTTCGTCCAGCGGAAAAAGGCCACAAAAAGCGGGTGGGCTATAGCCTTGGGGGTGGGGCTGGCCAACCGTCCGCCGGAGTCGGAATGGCGTGAGACTTTGTGAGGTGCCTCTGTGTGCCAAAAATAGGCCGCGGGCACAGCCGCGTCCAAAAATAACCGCCCGAAGGCCGGGGCGCCAAGTTCGTCCAGCGGAAAAAGGGCCGCAAAAAGGGGTGGGCTATAGCGTTGGGGGTGGGGCTGGCCAACCGTCCGCCCGGACTCGGAATGGCGAGAGACTTTGCGAGGCGCCTCCGTGTGCCAAAAATAGGCCGCGGGCACAGCCGCGCCCAAAAATACCCGCCCGAGGCGGGGCGCCAAGTTCGTCCAGCGGAAAAAGGCCACAAAAAGCGGGTGGGCTATAGCCTTGGGGGTGGGGCTGGCCAACCGTCCGCCCGGACTCGGAATGGAGCGAGACTTTTCGAGGCGCCTCCGTGTGCCAAAAATAGGCCGCAGGCACTGCCGCGCCCAAAAATACCCGCCCGAAGGCCGGGGCGCCAAGTTCGTCCAGCGGAAAAAGGCCACAAAAACGGGTGGGCTATAGCCTTGGGAGGTGGGGCTAGCCAACTTCGTCCGCCGGACTCGGAATGGCGCGAGACTTTGCGAGGGCCTCCGTGTGCCAAAAAAATAGGCCGCGCACAGCCGCGCCAAAAATACCCGCCCGAAGGCCGGGCGCCAAGTTCGTCCAGCGGAAAAAGGCCACAAAAGCGGGTGGGCTATAGCCTTGGGGGTGGGGCTGGCCAACCGTCCGCCCGGACTCGGAATGGCGCGAGACTTTGCGAGGCTCCTCCGTGTGCCAAAAATAGGCCGCGGGCACAGCCGCGCCCATAAATACCCGCCCGAAGGCTGGGGCGCCAAGTTCGTCCAGCGGAAAAAGGCCACAAAAGCGGGTGGGCTATAGCCTTGGGGGTGGGGCTGGCCAACCGTCCGCCGGACTCGGAATGGCGCGAGACTTTGCGAGGCGCCTCCGTGTGCCAAAAATAGGCCTTGGGCACAGCCGCGCCCAAAATACCCGCCCGAAGGCCGGGCGCCAAGTTCGTCCAGCGGAAAAAGGCCACAAAAGCGGGTGGGCTATAGCCTTGGGGGTGGGGCTGGCCAACCGTCCGCCGGACTCGGAATGGCGCGAGACTTTGCGAGGCACCTCCGTGTGCCAAAAATAGGCCGCGGGCACAGCCGCGCCCAAAAATACCCGCCCGAAGGCCTGGGCGCCAAGTTCGTCCAGCGGAAAAAGGCCACAAAATCGGGTGGGCTATAGCCTTGGGGGTTGGGGAGGCCCACGTCCGCCGCCGGACGCGGAATGGCGCGAGACTGTGCGAGCCGCCTCCCTGTGCCAAAAATAGCCCGCGGGCACAGCCGCGCCCAAAAATACCCGCCCGAAGGCCTGGGCGCCAAGTTCGTCCAGCGGAAAAAGGCCACAAAATCGGGTGGGCTATAGCCTTGGGGGGTGGGGCTGGCCAACTTCGTCCGCTTGACTCGGAATGACGCGAGACTATGCGAAGTACCTCCGTGTGCCAATAATAGGCCGCAGGCACAGCCGCGCCCAAAAATACCCGCCCGAAGGCCGGGGCGCAAAGTTCGTCCAGCGGAAAAAGGCCACAAAAATGGGTTGGCTATAGCCTTGGGGGGTGGGGCTGGCCAACATCGTCCGCCGGACTCGGAATGGCGCGAGACTTTGCGAGGCGCCTCCGTGTGCCAAAAATAGGCCGAGGGCACAGCCGCGCCCAAAAATACCCGCCCAGAGGCTGGGCGTCGGAATGGCGCGAGACTTTGCGAGGCGCCTCCGTGTGCCAAAAAATAGGCCGCGGGCACAGCCGCGCCCAAAAATACCCGCCCGAAGGCCGGGCGCCAAGTTCGTCCAGCGGAAAAAGGCCACAAAAAGCGGGTGGGCTATAGCCTTGGGGGTGGGGCTGGCCAACTTCGTCCGCGGACTCGGAATGGCGCGAGACTTTGCGAGGCGCCTCCGTGTGCCAAAAATAGGCCGCAGGCACAGCCCCCCCAAAAATACCCGCCCGAAGGCCGGGCGCCAAGTTCGTCCAGCGGAAAAAGGCCACAAAAAGCGGGTGGGCTATAGCCTTGGGGGTGGGGCTGGCCAACCGTCCGCCCGGACTCGGAATGGCGCGAGACTTTGCGAGCGCCTCCGTGTGCCAAAAATAGGCCGCGGGCACAGCCGCCCAAAAATACCCGCCCGAAGGCCGGGCGCCAAGTTCGTCCAGCGGAAAAAGGCCACAAAAGCGGGTGGGCTATAGCCTTGGGGGTGGGGCTGGCCAACCCGTCCGCCCGGACTCGGAATGGCGCGAGACTTTGCGAGGCGCCTCCGTGTGCCAAAAAGGCGCGGGCACAGCCGCGCCAAAATACCCGCCCGAAGGCCGGGCGCCAAGTTCGTCCAGCGGAAAAAGGCCACAAAAACGGGTGGGCTATAGCCTTGGGGGGTGGGGCTGGCCGACTTCGTCCGCCGGACTTGGAATGGCGCGAGACTTTGCGAATCCGGCGGTTCAGTGTGACAAAAAAAGGCCGCACGCCCAGCCGCGCCCAAAAAAACCCGACCGAAGGCCGGGGCGACAAGTTCGTCCAGCGGAAAAAGGCCACAAAAACGGGTGGGCTATAGCCTTGGGGGTGGGGCTGGCCAACCGTCCGCCGGACTCGGAATGGCGCGAGACTTTCTGAGCGCCTCCGTGTGCCAAAAATAGGCCGCAGGCACAGCCGCGCCCAAAAATACCCGCCGAAGGCCGGGCGCCAAGTTCGTCCAGCGGAAAAAGGCCACAAAAGCGGGTGGGCTATAGCCTTGGGGGTGGGGCTGGCCAACTTCGTCCGCCGGACTCGGAATGGCGCGAGACTTTGCGAGGCGCCTCCGTGTGCCAAAAATAGGCCGCGGGCACAGCCGCCCCAAAATACCCGCCCGAAGGCCGGGCGCCAAGTTCGTCCAGCGGAAAAAGGCCACAAAAAGCGGGTGGGCTATAGCCTTGGGGGAAAAGGGCTGGCCAACCGTCCGCCCGGACTCGGAATGGCGCGAGACTTTGCGGGCGCCTCCGTGTGCCAAAAATAGGCCATGGGCACAGCCGCGCCCAAAATACCGCCCGAAGGCCGGGCGCCAAGTTCGTCCAGCGGAAAAAGGCCACAAAAGCGGGTGGGCTATAGCCTTGGGGGTGGGGCTGGCCAACCGTCCGCCGGACTCGGAATGGCGCGAGACTTTGCGAGCGCCTCCGTGTGCCAAAAATAGGCCGCGGGCACAGCCGCGCCCAAAATACCCGCCGAAGGCCGGGCGCCAAGTTCGTCCAGCGGAAAAAAGCCACAAAAGCGGGTGGGCTATAGCCTTGGGGGTGGGGCTGGCCAACCCGTCCGCGGACTCGGAATGGCGCGAGACTTTGCGAGGCGCCTCCGTGTGCCAAAAATAGGCCCCGGGCACGCCCGCGCCCAAAATACCCGCCCGAGGCCGGGCGCCAAGATCGTCCAGCGGAAAAAGGCCACAAAAGCGGGTGGGCTATAGCCTTGGGGGTGGGGCTGGCCAACCGTCCGCGGACTCGGAATGGCGCGAGACTTTGCGAGGCGCCTCCGTGTGCCAAAAATAGGCCGCGGGCACAGCCGCGCCCAATAATACCCGCCCGAGGCCGGCGCCAAGTTCGTCCAGCGGAAAAAGGCCACAAAAGCGGGTGGGCTATAGCCTTGGGGTGGGGCTGGCCAACTTCGTCCGCCCGGACTCGGAATGGCGCGAGACTTTGCGAGGCGCCTCCGTGTGCCAAAAATAGGCCGCGGGCACAGCCGCGCCCAAAAATACCCCCGAAGGCCGGGCGCCAAGTTCGTCCAGCGGAAAAAGGCCACAAAAGCGGGTGGGCTATAGCCTTGGGGGTGGGGCTGGCCAACCGTCCGCCCGGACTCGGAATGGCGCGAGACTTTGCGAGGCACCTCCGTGTGCAAAAAATAGGCCGCGCACAGCCGCGCCCAAAAATAACCGCCCGAAGGCCGGGCGCCAAGTTCGTCCAGCGGAAAAAGGCCACAAAAGCGGGTGGGCTATAGCCTTGGGGGTGGGGCTGGCCAACCGTCCGCGGACTCGGAATGGCGCGAGACTTTGTGAGGCGCCTCCGTGTACCAAAAATAGGCCGCAGGCACAGCCGCCTAAAAATACCCGCCCGAAGGCCGGGCGCCAAGTTCGTCCAGCGGAAAAAGCCCAAAAATGGGTGGGCTATAGCCTTGGGGGTGGGGCTGGCCAATTTCGTCCGCCGGACTCGGAATGGCGCGAGACTTTGTGAGGCGCCTCCGTGTGCCAAAAATAGGCCCATGGCACAGCCGCGCCCAAAAATACCAGCCCGAAGGCCGGGCCAAGATCGTCCAGCGGAAAAAGGCCACAAAAAGGGTGGGCTATAGCCTTGGGGTGTGGGGCTGGCCAACAAATCCGCGGACTCGGAATGGCGCGAGACTTTGCGAGGCGCCTCCGTGTGCAAAAATAGGCCGCGAGGCACAGCTGCGCCCAAAAATACCCGCCCGAGGCCGGGCGCCAAGTTCGTCCAGCGGAAAAAGGCCACAAAAGCGGGTGGGCTATAGCCTTGGGGGTGGGGCTGGCCAGCCCCGCGCCGGACTCGGAATGGCGCGAGACTTTGCGAGGCGCCTCCGTGTGCCAAAAATAGGCGCGGGCACAGCCGCGCCCAAAATACCCCCTGAAGGCCGGGCGCCAAGACAGTCCAGCGGAAAAAAGGCCACAAAAGCGGGTGGGCTATAGCCTTGGGGGTGGGGCTGGCCAACTAAATCCGCGGACTCGGAATGGCGCGAGACTTTCCGAGGGCGCCTCCGTGTGCCAAAAATAGGCCGCAGGCACAGCCGCGCCAAAAATACCCGCCCCGAAGGCGGGCGCCAAGTTCGTCCAGCGGAAAAAGGCCACAAAAAGCGGGTGGGCTATAGCCTTGGGGGTGGGGCTGGCCAACCGTCCGCCGGACTCGGAATGGCGCGAGACTTTGCGGCGCCTCCGTGTGCCAAAAATAGGCGCGGGGCACAGCCGCGCAAAAAATACCCGCCGAAGGCGGGCGCCAAGTTCGTCCAGCGGAAAAAGGCCACAAAAAGCGGGTGGGCTATAGCCTTGGGGGTGGGGCTGGCCAACCGTCCGCCGGACTCGGAATGGCGCGAGACTGCGGGCGCCTCCGTGTGCCAAAAATAGGCCGCGGGCACAGCCGCGCAAAAATACCCGCCCGAAGGCCGGGCGCCAAGGTCGTCCAGCGGAAAAAGGCCACAAAAGCGGGTGGGCTATAGCCTTGGGGGTGGGGCTGGCCAACTTCGTCCGCTGGACTCGGAATGGCGCGAGACTTTGCGAGGCGCCTCCGTGTGCCAAAAATAGGCGCGGGCACAGCCGCGCCCAAAATACCTGCCCGAAGGCGGGGCGCCAAGTTCGTCCAGCGGAAAAAGGCCACAAAAGCGGGTGGGCTATAGCCTTGGGGTGGGGCTGGCCAACCGTCCGCGGACTCGGAATGGCGCGAGACTTTGCGAGGCACCTCCGTGTGCCAAAAATAGGCCGCGGGCACAGCCGCGCCCAAAATACCCGCCCGAGGCCGGGCGCCAAGTTCAAATCCAGCGGAAAAAGGCCACAAAAAGCGGGTGGGCTATAGCCTTGGGGGTGGGGCTGGCCAACCGTCCGCGGACTCGGAATGGCGAGACTGCGGGCGCCTCCGTGTGCAAAAATAGGCCACGGGCACAGCCGCAAAAAATATCCACCCGAAGGCCGGGCGCCATGTTCGTCCAGCGGAAAAAGGCCACAAAAGCGGGTGGGCTATAGCCTTGGGGGGTGGGGCTGGCCAACCGTCCGCGGACTCGGAATGGCGGAAGACTTTGCGAGGTGCCTCCGTGTGCCAAAAATAGGCGCGAGCACAGCCGCGCCAAAAATACCCGCCAAGGCAGGCGCCAGGATTCGTCAGCGGAAAAGGCCACAAAAGCGGGTGGGCTATAGCCTTGGGGGTGGGGCTGGCCAACCGTCCGCCCCAGTTCGGAATGGCGCGAGACTTTGCGAGGGCCTCCGTGTGCCAAAAATAGGCCGCGGGCACAGCCGCGCCCAAAAATACCGCCAAAGGCAGGCGCCAAGTTAGATCCAGCGGAAAAAGGCCACAAAAGCGGGTGGGCTATAGCCTTGGGGTGGGGCTGGCCAACTTCGTCCGCGGACTCGGAATGGCGCAAGACTTTGCGAGGCGCCTCCGTGTGCCAAAAATGACGCAGGGCACAGCGCCCAAAAATACCCGCCCCGAAGGCATGGCGCCAAGTTCGTCCAGCGGAAAAAAGGCCACAAAAGCGGGTGCCCGCCGAAGGCCTGGGCGCCAAGTTCGTCCAGCGGAAAAAGGCCACAAAAACGGGTGGGCTATAGCCTTGGGGGTGGGGGCTGGCCAACCGTCCGCCGGACTCAGAATGGCGCGAGACTTTGCGAGCGCCTCCGTGTGCCAAAAATAGGCCGCGTGCACAGCCGCGGCAAACAATACCCCCCCGAAGGCCGGGCGCCAAGTTCGTCCAGCGGAAAAAGGCCACAAAAACGGGTGGGCTATAGCCTTGGGGGGTGGGGCTGGCAAACTTCGTCCGCCGGACTCGGAATGGCGCGACACTTTGCGAGGCGCCTCCGTGTGCCAAAAATAGGCCGTGGGCACAGCCGCGGCCAAAAATACCCGCCCTAAGGCCGGGGCGCCAAGTTCGTCCAGCGGAAAAAGGCCACAAAAACGGGTGGGCTATAGCCTTGGGGGGTGGGGCTGGCCAACTTCGTCCGCCGGACTCGGAATGGCGCGAGACTTTGCGAGGCGCCTCCGTGTGCCAAAAATAGGCCGCGGGCACAGCCGCGCCCAAAAATACCCGCCCGAAGGCCGGGGCGCCAAGTTCGTCCAGCGGAAAAAGGCCACAAAAACGGGTGGGCTATAGCCTTGGGGGGTGGGGCTGGCCAACTTCGTCCGCCGGACTCGGAATGGCGCGAGACTTTGCGAGGTGCCTCCGTGTGCCAAAAATAGGCCGTGGGCACAGCCGCACCAAAAAATACCCCCCCGAAGGCCGGGGCGCCAAGTTCGTCCAGCGGAAAAAGGCCACAAAAACGGGTGGGCTATAGCCTTGGGGGGTGGGGCTGGCCAACTTCGTCCGCCGGACTCGGAATGGCGCGAGACTTTGCGAGCGCCTCCGTGTGCCAAAAATAGGCCGCGGGAACAGCCGCTCCCAAAAAAACCCGCCCGTAGGCCGGAGCGCCTAGTTCTTCCAGCGGAAAAAGGCCACATAACCGGGTGGGCTATAGCCTTGGGGGGTGGGGCTGGCCAACTTCGTCCGCCGGACTCGGAATGGCGCGAGACTTTGCGAGGCACCTCCGTGTGCCAAAAATAGGCCGCGGGCACAGCCGCGCCCAAAAATACCCGCCCGAAGGCCGGGGCGCCAAGTTCGTCCAGCGGAAAAAGGCCACAAAAACGGGTGGGCTATAGCCTTGGGGGTGGGGCTGGCCAACTTCGTCCCCGGACTCGGAATGGCGCGAGACTTTGCGAGGCGCCTCCGTGTGCCAAAAATAGGCGCGGGCACAGCAGCGCCAAAAATACCCGCCCAAGGCCGGGCGCCAAGTTCGTCCAGCGGAAAAGGCCACAAAACGGGTGGGCTATAGCCTTGGGGGTGGGGCTGGCCAACTTGTCCGCCGGACTCGGAATGGCGCGAGAGACTTTGCGAGGCATCTCCGTGTGCCAAAAATAGGCCGCGGGCACAGCCGCGCAAAAAATACCCCGCCCCGAAGGCCGGGCGCCAAGTTCGTCCAGCGGAAAAAGGCCACAAAACGGGTGGGCTATAGCCTTGGGGGTGGGGCTGGCCAACCGTCCGCCGGACTCGGAATGGCGCGAGACTTTGCGAGGCCTCCGTGTGCCAAAAATAGGCACGGGCACAGCCGCGCAAAAATACCCCACCGAAGGCCGGGCGCCAAGTTCGTCCAGCGGAAAAAGGCCACAAAACGGGTGGGCTATAGCCTTGGGGGTGGGGCTGGCCAACTTCGTCCGCCGGACTCGGAATGGCGCGAGACTTTCCGAGGCGCCTCCTTGTGCCAAAAATAGGCCATGCGGGCACAGCCGCGCCAAAAATACCCCACCGGCCGGGCGCCAAGTTCGTCCAGCGGAAAAAGGCCACAAAAACGGGTGGGCTATAGCCTTGGGGGTGGGGCTGGCCAACTTCGCGTCCGCCGGACTCGGAATGGCGCGAGACTTTGCGAGGCGCCTCCGTGTGCCAAAAATAGACCACAGGCACAGCCGCGCCAAAAATACCCACCCGAAGGCCGGGGCGCCAAGTTCGTCCAGCGGAAAAAGGCCACAAAAACGGGTGGGCTATAGCCTTGCGGGGTGGGGCTGGCCAACTTCGTCCGCCGGACTCGGAATTGCGCGAGACGTTGCGAGGCGCCTCCGTGTGCCAAAAATAGGCCGCGGGCACAGCCGCGCCCAAAATACCCGCCCGAAGGCCGAGGCGCCAAGTTCGTCCAGCGGAAAAAGTCCACAAAAACGGGTGGGCTATAGCCTTGGGGGATGGGGCCGGCCAACTTCGTCCACCGGACTCGGAATGGTGCGAGACTTTGCGAGGCTCCTCCGTGTGCCAAAAATAGGCCGCGGGCACAGCCGCGCCCAAAAATACCCGCCCGAAGGCCGGGGCGCCAAGTTCGTCCAGCGGTAAAAGGCCACAAAACGCGGGTGGGATATAGGCTTGGGGTTGGGGCTGGCCAACTTCGTCCGCCGGACTCGGAATGGCGCGAGAGTTTGAGAGGCGCCTCCGTGTGCCAAAAATAGGCATGAGGCACAGCCGCGCCAAAAATACCCGCCCGAAGGCCGGGCGCCAAGTTCGTCCAGCGGAAAAAGGCCACAAAAACGGGTGGGCTATAGCCTTGGGGTGGGGCTGGCCAACTTCGTCCGCCGGACTCGAATGGCGCGAGACTTTGAGGGCACTCCGTGTGCCAAAAATAGGCCAGCGGGCACAGCCGCGCCAAAAATACCCGCCCGAAGGCCGGGGCCCCAAGTTCGTCAAGCGGAAAAAGGCCACAAAAACGGGTGGGCTATAGCCTTGGGGGGTGGGGCTGGCCAACTTCGTCCGCCGGACTCGGAATGGCGCGAGACTTTGCGAGGCACCTCCGTGTGCCAAAAATAGGCCATGGGCACAGCCGCGCCCTAAAATACCCGCCCGAAGGCCGGGGCGCCAAGTTCGTCCAGCGGAAAAAGGCCACAAAACGGTTGGGCTATAGCCTTGGGGGGTCGGCTGGCCAACTTCCCGCCGGACTCGGAATGGCGCGAGACTTTGCGAGGCGCCTCCGTGTGCCAAAATAGGGCGCGGGGCACAGCCCCGCCTGTAAAATACCCGCCCGAAGGCCGGGCGCCAAGTTCGTCCAGCGGAAAAAGGCCACAAAAAAACGGGTGGGCTATAGCCTTGGGGGTGGGGCTGGCCAACCGTCCGCCGGACTCGGAATGGCGCGAGACTTTGCGAGGCACCTCCGTGTGCCAAAAATAGGCCGCGGGCACAGCCGCGCCAAAAATACCCGCCCGAAGGCCGGGCGCCAAGTTCGTCCAGCGGAAAAAGGCCACAAAAACGGGTGGGCTATAGCCTTGGGGGTGGGGCTGGCCAACTTTGTCCGCCGGACTCGGAATGGCGCGAGACTGCGAGGGCGCCTCCGTGTGCCAAAAATAGGCCATGGGCACAGCCGCGCCCAAAATACCCGCCCGAGGCCGGGCGCCAAGTTCGTCCAGCGGAAAAAGGCCACAAAAACGGGTGGGCTATAGCCTTGGGGGTGGGGCTGGCCCACGTCGTACGCCGGACGCGGAAAGGCGCGAGACTTTGCGGATGCCTCCGTGTGCCAAAAATAGCGCGGGCACAGCCGCGCCCAAAATACCCGCCGAAGGCCGGGCGCCAAGTTCGTCCAGCGGAAAAAGGCCACAAAACGGGTGGGCTATAGCCTTGGGGGTGGGGCTGGCCAACTTCCGCCGCGGACTCGGAATGGCGAGACTTTGCGAGGCGCCTCCGTGTGCCAAAAATAGGCCTCGGGCACAGCCGCCTAAAAAATACCCGCCCGAAGGCCGGGCGCCAAGTTCGCCCAGCGGAAAAAGGCCACAAAAACGGGTGGGCTATAGCCTTGGGGGTGGGGCTGGCCAACTTCGTCCGCCGGACTCGGAATGGCGCGAGACTTTGCGAGGCGCCTCCGTGTGCAAAAATAGGCCGCGGGCACAGCCGCGCCAAAAATACCGCCCGAAGGCCGGGCGCCAAGTTCGCCCAGCGGAAAAAGGCCACAAAAACGGGTGGGCTATAGCCTTGGGGGTGGGGCTGGCCAACTTCCGCCCTCCTCGGAATGGCGCGAGACTTTGCGAGGCACCTCCGTGTGCCAAAAATAGGCCGCGGGCACAGCCGCGCCCAAAATACCCGCCCCAGGCCGGGCGCCAAGTTCGCCCAGCGGAAAAGGCCACAAAAACGGGTGGGCTATAGCCTTGGGGGTGGGGCTGGCCAACTTCGTCCGCCGGACTCGGAATGGCGCGAGACTTTGCAGGCGCCTCCGTGTGCCAAAAATAGGCCACGGGCACAGCCGCGCCAAAAATACCCGCCCGAAGGCCGGGCGCCAAGTTCGCCCAGCGGAAAAAGGCCACAAAAACGGGTGGGCTATAGCCTTGGGGTGGGGCTGGCCAACTTCGTCCGCCGGACTCGGAATGGCGCGAGACTTTGCGAGGCGCCCTCCGTGAGCCAAAAATAGCCGCGGGCACAGCGCGCCCAAAAATACCCGCCGAAGGCCGGGCGCCAAGTTCGTCCAGCGGAAAAGGCCACAAAAACGGGTGGGCTATAGCCTTGGGGTGGGGCTGGCCAACTTCGTCCGCGGACTCGGAATGGCGCGAGACTTTGCGAGGCGCCTCCGTGTGCCAAAAATAGGTCATGGGCACAGCCGCGCCCAAAATACCCGCCCCGAAGGCCGGGCGCCAAGTTCGTCCAGCGGAAAAGGCCACAAACACGGGTGGGCTATAGCCTTGGGGGGTGGGGCTGCCCAACTTCGTCAGCCGGACTCGGACTCGCGCGAGACTTTGAGAGGAGCCTCCGTGTTGTAAAAATAGGCCGCGGGCACAGCCGCGCCTCAATATACCCGTCCGAAGGCCGGGGCGCCAAGTTCGTCCCAGCGGAAAAAGGCCACAAAACGGGTGGGCTATAGCCTTGGGGGTGGGGCTGGCCAACTCGTCCGCCGGACTCGGAATGGCGCGAGACTTTGCGAGGGCCTCCGTGTGGCAAAAAGGGCCGCGGGCACAGCCGCGCCAAAAATAACCGCCCGAAGGCCGGGCGCCAAGTTCGTCCAGCGGAAAAAGGCCACAAAACGGTGGGCTATAGCCTTGGGCGGTGGGGCTGGCCAACTTCGTCCGCCGGACTCGGAATGGCGCGAGACTTTGCGGCGCCTCCGTGTGCCAAAAATAGGGCCGCGGCACAGCCGCACCAAAAATACCCGCCCGAAGGCCGGGCGCCAAGTTCGGCTCCAGCGGAAAAAGGCCACAAAAACGGGTGGGCTATAGCCTTGGGGGTGGGGCTGGCCAACTTGTCCGCCGGACTCGGAATGGCGCGAGACTTTGCGAGAGGCACCTCCGTGTGCCAAAAATAGGCCGCGGGCACAGCCGGGCCCAAAAATAACAACCCGCGGGCCGGGGCGCCAAGTTCGTCCAGCGGAAAAAGGCCACAAAAACGGGTGGGCTATAGCCTTGGGGGGTGGGGCTGGCCAACTTCGTCCGCCGGACTCGGAATGGCGCGAGACTTTGCGAGGGGCCTCCGTGTGCCAAAAATAGGCCGCGGACACAGCCGCGCCAAAAATAACCGCCCGAAGGCCGGGCGCCAAGTTCGGCCCAGCGGAAAAAGGCCACAAAAACGGGTGGGCTATAGCCTTGGGGGTGGGGCTGGCCAACCGTCCGCCCGGACTCGGAATGGCGCGAGACTTTGCGAGGGCACCTCCGTGTGCCAAAAATAGGCCGCGGGCACAGCCGCGCCTCAAAATAACCCGCCCGAAGGCCGGGCGCCAAGTTCGTCCAGCGGAAAAAGGCCACAAAACGGGTGGGCTATAGCCTTGGGGGTGGGGCTGGCCAACTTTGTCCGCCGGACTCGGAATGGCGCGAGACTGTGCGAGGCGCCACCGTGAGCAAAACATAGGCCGCGGGCACAGCCGCGCCTAAAAATACCCGCCCGAAGGCCGGGCGCCAAGTTCGTCCAGCGGAAAAAGGCCACAAAAACGGGTGGGCTATAGCCTTGGGGGTGGGGCTGGCCAACTTTGTCCGCCGGACTCGAATGGCGCGAGACTTTGCGAGGCGCCTCCATGTGCCAAAAAATAGGCCAAGGGCACAGCCGCACCCAAAAATACCCGCCCGAAGGCCGGGCGCCAAGTTCGTCCAGCGGAAAAAGGCCACAAAACGGGTGGGCTATAGCCTTGGGGGTGGGCTGGCCAACTTCGTCCCCCGGACTCGGAATGGCGCGAGACTTTGCGAGGGCACCTCCGTGTGCCAAAAATAGGCGGGCACAGCTGGCGCCCAAAAATACCCGCCCAAGGCCGGGCGCCAAGTTCGTCCAGCGGAAAAAGGCCACAAAAACGGGTGGGCTATAGCCTTGGGGGTGGGGCTGGCCAACTTCGTCCGCGGACTCGGAATGGCGCGAGACTTTGCGAGGCGCCTCCGTGTGCCAAAAATAGGCCGCGGGCACAGCCGCGCCAAAAATACCGCCCCAAGGGCCGGGCGCCAAGTTCGTCCAGCGGAAAAAGGCCACAAAACGGGTGGGCTATAGCCTTGGGGGTGGGGCTGGCCAACTTCGTCCGCTGGACTCGGAATGGCGCGAGACTTTGCAGCGCCTCCGTGTGCCAAAAATAGGCCGCGGGCACAGCCGCGCCCAAAAATACCCCGCCCGAAGGCCGGGCGCCAAGTTCGTCCAGCGGAAAAAGGCCACAAAAACGGGTGGGCTATAGCCTTGGGGGTGGGGCTGGCCAACTTGCGTCCGCCGGACTGAATGGCGCGAGACTTTGCGAGGCACCTCCATGTGCCAAAAATAGGCCAGGGGCACAGCAGCCGCGCCCAAAAATACCCGCCCCAAGGCCGGGCGCCAAGTTCGCCCAGCGGAAAAGGCCACAAAAACGGGTGGGCTATAGCCTTGGGGGTGGGGCTGGCCAACTTGTCCGCCGGACTCGGAATGGCGCGAGACTTTGCGAGGCACCCTCCGTGTGCCAAAAATAGGCCAAGGGCACAGCCGCGCCAAAATACCGCCCAAGGCCGGGCCGCCAAGTTCGTCCAGCGGAAAAAGGCCACAAAAACGGGTGGGCTATAGCCTTGGGGGGTGGGGCTGGCCAACTTCGTCCGCCGGACTCGGAATGGCGCGAGACTTTGCAAGGGGCCTCCGTGTGCCAAAAATAGGCCGCGGGCACAGCCGCCCTAAAAAATAACTACCCCAAGGCCGGGGCGCCAAGTTCGTCCTGCGGAAAAAGGCCACAAAAACGGGTGGGCTATAGCCTTGGGGGGTGGGGCTGGCCAACTTCGTCCGCCGGACTCGGAATGGCGCGAGACTTTGCGAGGCGCCTCCGTGTGCCAAAAATAGGCCCCCGGCCCAGCCCCCCCCCAAAATACCCCCCCGAAGGCCCGGCGCCAAGTTCGTCCAGCGGAAAAGGCCACAAAAACGGGTGGGCTATAGCCTTGGGGGTGGGGCTGGCCAACTCTTCGTCCGCCGGACTCGGAATGGCGCGAGACTTTGCGAGGCGCCTCCGTGTGTGCAAAAAATAGGCCGCGGGCACAGCCGCGCCTAAAAATACCCGCCCGAAGGCCGGGCGCCAAGTTCGTCCAGCGAAAAAGGCCACAAAACGGGTGGGCTATAGCCTTGGGGGTGGGGCTGGCCAACTTCGTCCGCCGGACTCGGAATGGCGCGAGACTTTGCAGGCGCCTCCGTGTGCTGTGCCATAGGCCGCAGGCACAGCCGCCTTAAAAATACCCCCCCCAAGGCCGGGCGCCAAGTTCGTCTAGCGGAAAAGGCCACAGAAACGGGTGGGCTATAGCCGTTGGGGGTGGGGCTGGCCAACTTCGTCCGCCGGACTCGGAATGGCGCGAGACTTTGCGAGGCACCTCCGTGCCAAAATAGGCCGCGGCACAGCCACGCCAAAATACACCGCCCGAAGGCCGGGCGCCAAGTTCGTCCAGCGGAAAAGGCCACAAAAACGGGTGGGCTATAGCCTTGGGCGTGGGGCTGGCCAACCGTCCGCCGGACTCGGAATGGCGCGAGACTTTGCGAGGCCCTCCGTGTGCCAAAATAGGCCGCGGCCACCGCCGCGCCCAAAAATACCCGCCCCACGGCCGGGGCGCCTTTTTCGTCCAGCGGAAAAAGGCCACAAAAACGGGTGGGCTATAGCCTTGGGGGGTGGGGCTGGCCAACTTCGTCCGCCGGACTCGGAATGGCGCGAGACTTTGCGAGGGGCCTCCGTGTGCCAAAAATAGCCATGGGCACAGCCGCGCTTAAAATACCCGCCCGAAGGCCGGGCGCCAAGTTCGTCCAGCGGAAAAGCCCAAAAACGGGTGGGCTATAGCCTTGGGGGTTGGGGGCTGGCCAACCCGTCCCCCGGACTCGGAATGGCGCGAGACTTTGGGGGCGCCTCCGTGTGCCAAAAATAGGCCGCGGACACACATCCGCGCCCAAAATACCCGCCCGAAGGCCGGGCGCCAAGTTCGTCCAGCGGAAAAAGGCCACAAAACGGGTGGGCTATAGCCTTGGGGGTGGGGCTGGCCAACTCGTCCGCCGGACTCGGAATGGCGCGAGACTTTGCGAGGCGCCTCCGTGTGCCAAAAATAGGCCACGGGCACAGCCGCGCCCAAAAATACACGCCGAAGGCCGGGCGCCTTGTTCGTCCAGCGGAAAAAGGCTACAAAAACGGGTGGCTATAGCCTTGGGGGTGTACACAACTGTCTCTACTGACTCGAATGAGCGAGACTTTATGAAATTGTGGTGCCAAAATAGGCCGCAGGCACAGCCGTACTAAAAATAACCTCCCGAAGGTCGCGCGCCAAGTTCATTCACGTGAAAAAGGCCACAAGAACGGGTGGCTACAGGTGAAATTTAAATGGGGCTGGCCAATCCTCGGTCCGCCGGACTGGGAATGGTGCGAGACTGCGAGAGGCCTCTGTGTACCAAAAATAGGCCGTAGGCACAGCCGCGCCTCGCTCTTTCAATTGAGCTCGAAGGCAATGTTCAATCCAGCGGAAAAAGGCCACAAAACCGGTGGGCTATAGCCTTGGGGGTGGGCTGATCAACCGTCCGCCGGACTCGGAATGGCGCGAGACTTTGCGAGGGCCTCCATGTGTTAAAAATCGACAGCGGACACAGCGCAGCCAAAATAACCGCCCCGAAGGCCTGGGCGCAAGTTATCCAGTGGAAAAGGCCACAAACGGGTGGGCTATGGCAGGGGGTGGCTGGCCAACTTCGTCACGGACTAGGAATGGCGCGAGACTTCATGCGGCGTCCATGTGCCAAAAATAGGCGCGACCACAGCCGCGCAAAAATAACAGCCCGGAGGCCCGGGCGCCAAGTTACGTGCAGCGGAAAAAGGGCCACAAAAAGCTATGGGCTGAGGACTTGGGGTGAGGGCTGGCAACCCATCGCCGTACTCGGAATGGGCGAGACTTTGCGAGGGGCCTCCATGCAGCAAAAATAGGCCTTGGGCACAGCCCACGCCCAAAATAACCGCCCACGAGGTCATGCAAATTCGTCCAGCGGAAAAAGGCCACAAAAACGGGTGTGGGCTATAGCCCCAGGGTGGGGCTCAACCAACTTAAATCCGCGGACTGGAATGGCGCGAGACTTTGCGAGGCCTCTGTGTGCCAAAAAATAGCCGCGGCACAGCCGCGTAAAAAATACCCGCCCGAAGGCCGGGCGCCAAGTTCGTCCAGCGGAAAAGGCCACAAAACGGGTGGGCTATAGCCTTGGGGGTGGGGGTGGCCAACTTTGTCCCGCCGGACTCGGAATGGCGCGAGACTTTGCGAGGCACCTCCGTGTGCCAAAAAGAGGCCACGGGCACAGTCGCGCCAAAAATACCCGCCCAAGGCCGGGGCGCCAAGTTCGGCTCCAGCAGAAAAAGGCCACAAAAACGGTGGGCTATAGCCTTGGGGGTGGGGCTGGCCAACTTTGTCCGCCGGACTCGAATGGCGCGAGACTGCAGGCGCCTCCGTGTGCCAAAAATAGGCCGCGGCACAGCCGCCCAAAAATACCCGCCCGAAGGCCGGGCGCCAAGTCTGGCCCAGCGGAAAGGCCACAAAACGGGTGGGCTATAGCCTTGGGGGTGGGCTGGCCAACTTGTCCGGGCCGGACTCGAATGGCGCGAGACCCGCGAGTGCCACCGTGTGCAAAAATAGGCCGCAGAGCACAGCCGCGCAAAAATACCTACCCGAAGGCAGGCGCAAGATCGTCCAGCGGAAAAGGCACAAAAAACGGGTGGGCTATAGCCTCGGGGTGGGGCTGGCCAACCGTCGCCGCGGACTCGGAATGGCGCGAGACTTTCGAAGGCAGCCTCACGTAATGCCAAAAATAGGCCGTGGGCACAGCCGCGCCAAAAATACCGCCGAAGGCCGGGCGCCAGGATTCGTCCAGCGGAAAAGGCCACAAAAACGGGTGGGCTATGGCCTTGGGGGTGGGGCTGGCCAACCGTCCGCGGACTCGGAATGGTCACGAGACTTTGCGAGCACCTTGGTGTGCCAAAAATAGGCGCGGGCTGTGCCCAAAAATAACCTTGAGCCGGGCGCCAAGTTCGTCCAGCGGAAAAGGCCACAAAAAGCGGGTGGAAGGCTATAGCCTTGGGGGTGGGGGCTGTGGCAAGTCCGCCGGACTCGGGAATGAATGGCGCGAGACTTTCATGTAGGGCCTCCGCTTATAAAAATAGGCCCTTTGGCCACTGCCACACCAAAAATACCAGCCCGAAGGCCGGGCGCCAAGTTCGGTCCAGCGGAAAAAGGCCACAAAAACTTGGGCTATAGCCTTGGGGTGGGATGGCCAACAAGTCCGCTGGACTTTCGGAATGGGGCTGAGACCTTGCAGGGCCTCCGTGCAAAAATAGACAGCATAAACAGCCGCGCCTGAAAGGCTGGGCGCAAAATCTGGCCCAGTGGAAAAAGGCCACAAAACGGGTGGGCTATGGCAGGGGGTGGCGGTGGCCAACCCTGTCCGCGGACTGAATGGCGCGAGACGATGCGAGGTGCCTCGTGTGCCAAAAATGGGCGGTGGCCACAGCCGCCCAAAAATACCTCCCGAAGGCCGGGGCGTCAAGTTAAGCCCAGAGGAAAAAGGCCACAAAAATCTGGTGGGCGCGGCCTTGGGGGTGGGGCTGGCCCACTCGGTCCTACCGGACTCGAATGGCGCGAGACTTTATGAAATTGTGCCAAAATAGGCTGCGGGCACAGCTGCGCCCAAAATAACCGCCTCAAGGCCGTGCGCTAAGTTCAGCTCCAGGAAAAAGGCCACAAAAACGGTGGCTATAGCCTTGGGTGGCCAACTTCGGGCCCGCTCGGACTCGGAATGGAGCGAGATTTTGGGAGGCACCTCCGTGTGCTGCAAAATAGCCGCGGACACATCCGTGCCCAAAAACACCCGCCCGAGAGGGCGGCGCCCTAGTTCAATCCAGCAGTAAAAGGCCACAAAAAGCGGGTGGCTTATAGCCTTGCGGGGTGGGCTGGTCAACCCTGTCCTGCCGGACTCGGAATGGCGCGAGACTTGCGAGGCGCCTCCGTGAGCCAAAAGTAGGCCCCATGACACAGTCAGCACTTAAAATACCCGCCCAAGGCCGGGCGCATGGATCGCCCCAGCGGAGAAGGCCACA